>JAQLOL010000001.1:19865433-19876597 GCA_029783665.1 Naso thynnoides
CAATTTCAGACGGGCAGTGAGTGGCCATAACGCTGACATGGAAACACACATGGTCAGACAGTGTGCATGTTCAAATAAAGGTAAAGCTATCTTTTACTCATGGACAGGGGCTGGTATCAGACATCCATGTGGTTTTCAGGAACATTGTCTTCTGCAAGTCAGTTGGAATTTTATCTACTGGAAAAATGATAAGAATGGTTATTTAAATGAGCCTATTGCTGAATAGTTAAAACCTACAATGCATAGAGGTTTTTTGTGCAAAATACACCTTGGACTTAGTGAGTGAATTTTAAAAATTTAGAAATCATTTTCCTAAAAACCAAACAAACAAATCTCAAACACATTATAGAACAGTTTGTGAAAACTGTTTTCATGTATTATATAAAACTGTGTTTAAAAAAGGTCTTGGATTTATTTTAAAGCTTTCAACCTGGCAGACAGTTGGCAGAATGATTATGGGCTATTATTAGAAAAATCTCACTAAACATGAAACCCACACAACTGAACCACACATAGAGCAGCTGTATTAATCAGGCCTTTCAGCATTTTTGACAACCACTAATTCCTCCGAATTACTGAGAATGGCTTTTGTGGTTCCTTTGTTCTTATAAGACATCAGTGTACTGACTAAATGTGTTTTTAGCTGTTACACAGGGTGAAGAAGTGTAATTTGGTTTCAAACATGGCTGTGAGTGTAGAATGTGTGTGAAAACAGATAAATGATCAGTTGTGTTGCGACAGATTTTGCCGATGCGATAACTTCACAGACGTTCAAGATGCAGTCATGAAACTTTCTAGATGTGTGATAATGTCAAAATGATGGATGAGACCATCAGTGGTGCACATGAGTACTTTGTGCTCATGGTGTAATCTAGTAATGACTAAGGATTTGTGGATTATTCAGTGTGTTTACATGGACAGCAATATTCCGATTTTAACCCGCTTTAGTCAAAAGGATACTGCCATGTTAGCAGAGGAATACCCTAACCATAGTAAAGTCATATTCAGGATCAACAATATTCCTAGTAAGACATGTGGTGTGTGCAGATATTGATCAGGTTATTGTACACATGTTAACATCTTTATCACACTATGAGATCTTGTCCGTGTTTTCGTTGTATTGTGCAACGCACTTACACTCTCAACCAATCAGGCGTGGCACCAGCATTTCAATTTTGTTTCAGCCTTACAGGAGTTAATACCAAATGGACACAGCTAAAAATTATTCGTGCCTCACTAAAGTCTCTATAATTCCTTAAAAACAGAGACCATTTCTATTGAGACAAATCGTATAAATTGGCAGCGCTCTCCCTCCCTCCCTCCCTCCCTCCCTCCTTCCTTCCCTCCCTGCAATAATCAAATAACAATCCAGCCAGATTATCACAATAAGATGGCATTTTTTTGAAATACAAATGTCAGTAAACTGAATGGATGAATTGATCAACAAATTCACAACAGAAACCAAACATTTCAGCAATACTCACATGTGTCACTTGTTATAAATACAAACTACTCTGGCAAATAATAAGATTTCTCAGCATTTTAAAAAAATATTGAAAATGTGTCATAATCAATAAGAAGCACTGGTCAGTCAAGAAAACAGTCAAAAGTGTATTCCACGGCAACAACATGATGGTAGGACAGTTATTCCACGGGAACCTCGTTTATGATTCGGACAATGCAAGTCTGTATCTGATTGTAATTATTCTATTGTTGACCTTTCTTCATAAACAACAAAGACTGCAATCTATATTTGACCTGTTCAGGTCACTGATTTCCAGCAATGCTAGTGAAAGCTTATTGAGTGAGGACACAGGGTTAATAAACAATTTAATTTCAGACTTGCAGGAATGTTGTCTCTGTGCCTATAATGAGAATATGATTGTATTATGACACAGCTAGATCAAGGTTTGTTCCATGATATGTCTCCTCTTTCTTTAAAAAATAAATAACAACAAATAGCTGCCATCATGATTTGGATTTGATTTCCTTCAAAATTCAGTTGAGAAGTCACATAGTGAGGAAAAAAAATCTACAGTTAATTGCATCTGATACGTAAAGCATCTTCACCTGTGCTTTAAAAAGCTGAAAAGTAGGGGTGTTAGCGGTACATGTATTTGTCCTCTGACTTCACAGTTCAGTGAGTCAGTCACAGGTAGCAGCGGTAAGCCTTCAGCAAGTTTAGCACATGCTAAGTGAACTAATGTGGTCAAATAGCTGCTTCTTTTGAATCTTTCAGTCATGAGGCTTCACTAAACTTTCCAAAGTTTGTGGATTAGACTCTGTTACTCTGTTAGTGAGTCATTTTAATGGAGGTTGCGTGAGTGAGGGAGAGGCCAGCTATGTCAGGCTGCACTTAGGAAGTCACAGACAGAAGCGAATCCAGTTTATTTTCAAAATGAAACACCCTGTGCAGAATGTTTTGTTTTACTAAATCATCTACAGTGACTTAAGACGTATGGATGCTGGCTCGTGTCAGCACTATTTTTCTCACCAGCAAAAAAAAAAAAGGATGGGAAAAGGAGGAAGATTTTATGGTAAAAATTTTTGTATTGAACCGTGAGGTCTAAACTGAAGTGTGAACCAAACTGTGACGTCAGTGTACGGTTATGCCCTGACTTTTGAATCCCAATAGAGAACTGAAATGAAAACAGAAGTCTGAATTTAGCTCCAAAAGTAAGAAAACTATATTTTAAAACACATCAGCATGTTTGATAAAGCAGCTAAGATAATTTCAGCTTAGAAACATGTGGTTCCCTGCATTTGTTGAAATAATAACTTAAATACTATAATGCTTATTTATATTCATATATAAGTATAAATTTAGCTTACTACGAAGACTTATAACCTCTGATACAATACTGGCGAAAATCATTCAGTTAGGATTACACAGTGATACAGAGCCTTGTGAATGGCAGCTAGAGTGGAAATGATGACAGGACTCAGACTTTCTGTAAACTAATCTGTCAGCTGATTTATGTTTTGCTCTGCTGTTACTGCATGGGCAAACTCAAACTTTCATTGTCAGTAAAACCCAAGAAGTCTGAGTTGGCCACGGTTGACAGTCCCTTCCTCTGACAGAGGAAGGTTGTTTATATGAATGTGTGAAAGACGAGTGTGAAAATGGTTCTGACGCAGGCTCTGGAAAAAATAATAGAATTTGCCACTTTTGTCTGACCTCAGCAACCAAAATGTTAAGGTCTCATGGGGTGATTTAACCTGCTTGGCATCAAGTCTTGTGATTACAAACAAACTTTCAATTATCAGATGAAATGCATCATTTATTAGATATCTGAAACTGATGAAAGTACAAAGTCTGCCAGGAAACATTAAGAGCATACTGAGGTGGGAAAAGATCTACAGGCTGGTAGCTGCTGACTGCAGGCACTTACAGACTCGGTCCACCTTTTTTATTTCTCCCCATTGACCCCTGTGTGTTTGTAAGATTTAAAATGGCTAAATAGAAACAAGTCATGACTGTGATCTGCTTAAGCTCTGAAACTGTAATGGGGCTGTTGATATTTTTTGTTTTTGGAAATAGATAATGGGTCTTCATCTGAAAAAAAGAGGCTCCTTTAACCTCTTCATGAAAAATAATGACAGTCTTTTGTGATCAGTAAGAGCAGGTCCATGCTGGTCTCTGCTTGGCTAAACAATAAAACATAATGCGACTCTTCACTTTCTTTTCTCTTGGTTGGAACTATTTTTGAAGTGGTATCAGAAAAAAATATTCATTTAGTTAAAGACAAAATGTTTCCTTTGTTTACTCCGAACTGTTGTTTTTCACTTGAGGCCAAACACACACTGACAAAAGATGCTTGCTGGCCTGTTTGTGCTTCTTAATTGACTGTACAGTCAATAGAGATCAATAAGAAAGGAAGTAAAGGGAGAGGTGGAGGCATGGAAAATAGGAAGAAAGGAGTGAGAGAAGAAACAGAATGAAAAAGCAAAAGAGGATATTTTTAAGAACTAAGGGAAGACAAATATAACTATTTGAGATTTATAAAAGCTGATAGTGATGCAGCTGTGTCAATATTTTATCTTTTTGGTTAATTTTCATGTTAAGTTAATGAAAATTCCAAGTAGGCAAAGTGATTGTTATTAAAAAATCTCACAAAAGAGCTCATCCTGGCAGGGTAAAACACCATTTGGACCTTAATGAGAAACTAGACTGCCTTGACATCGAGAGTAATAAAAAAACATCTTCATTGTTTGTGTGCAGCATGATCAACATAAATTATTAGAAATGTTTTGTAACACTGAAAGCTAGAGAATGATGAGTTTGAGTGAGATGCTTTGGAGAAAGGATGTGTGCAGTGATGTCTGACATTTTTCACAGGCAGCTTCTTTATTGACCTGTCTTTCACAATCTCATCTATTGCATCCTGCAGCTTCAAAGGCAAAACACATCCTGATAACCACAAACACACACACACAAACGCACACACCTCCCTGCTCCTAAAGCTTTAATGTGCAGTGTAGAACCTTTTGAACTATTCATCCCCCCATATCCTTCAGCCAAAACCCATCTGAGCTGCTTTTTAAAGCAGGAAAACACACTCCCTGGTTGCGTAATGGTCATTTTTGTCCTGTGGGAGCACAGAGGGACATTTTCCTCCGCTGTCAGCGCTTTCACTGAGCTCTAATTAGAGAAAGACAATGAACAGAGCTGGATGGTGACCATTGCTGGCAGTGTGTAGGACACAGGATAACAATTAGGTGCACACTAATGTAGACTGATAACAACAAGGTCAAGAATTGTATAACGGAAGATTTGCTATTCTACATATAAATAATTTTTGTATTATAAATGAACATTGTAGTTTTGTTCTGTTTCTTTGCATGTGGTGCACATGGTATGCAGATGAAACAGTCCTCATTAATTCTGCCCACACTCATACCCATCCAGCCAGAGGTTACATTATTAACTTACTCATGTAAAGGCTTTTGTAGGCCTGATTTTTGTCAGATGAAAGGCTAAAAGATTGGATATTGGATTTTGAAGAGCATTAAGAGGGGATCAGAGCGTAGGATCTGCTTCAGTAGAAGTGATTCCACAAACGGCATTTGACTGCAGCCAGAGGAGTTAGATTTGAAGAGGGCACTTAGAATGGATGGCACTTGCTTGAAAGTGAATGGAGAATCCTCTTTCTGAAGCCTCAGCACTTGTGCTTATTTTATAGCTGATAAACTCTCTTTTTTCAGAATTCTTGCTTATTTGATACCCAAATAAAAAAGCTTATAACAGAAAAACTGTAAGGCCAAAATGCATATATGAGGCTTCATCTTAAAGGTAACATTTTCTAGATTTTGAAAATATGAAAAATACTTTATTAATCCCAGAGGGAAATTCAATCCTAAAAATATATAGCATGATCACTAAAATTTATCCTAAACTACATGAGTCCACATGACCCAAAAACTATTTTGGCCTTGTTTATAAGAAGTTATATTTGAATAATAATTACCAGGATATGGCTTACGTCAGAGATGGTGAAACAGATTCAGTTGTGCAAAGTGAACAGGATTGTATATGATGATGTACCAGTATATTTTTGTAAATATTGTAACTGCATCAGGGATACCCATTCGCACTCCATGAGAGGGAGCTCCATGGATTTTGTGCCAGTTAGATTTAGAAGCTGTAGAGGGGGAGGTCTTTTTTATTTTTAGAGGCACTTTTTTGGAACAGCCAATAGGGCTAAAAATTAAACAAGAAACGCTAATAGATTCAAGGTCTGTCTGAAAAAATGGCTTAGAGGCGTGTGTAGTGTCACAGGCACTTTGGTTTTATTGTATTATAAGAATTGATCTAATGTTGATGTGATGGTTGATTGCTGTTAAGATGTTGTGTTGAACTCTATGTGGCCCAAAATACACACCAAGATCCCCCTGTATTAGTCCAGCCCCCCACCCCTTTAGACCAAGGGAAAACACTTTATTCTGTTTGATAGATATTTAGCCATTTAAGGTCTGCAGAGAATAAATCCTACTGATTGTGGTAATCCTCAGATTTTTCACCAGCAGGCATTTATTGTGGTTTTAGGCAATACCTCTCAACAACTAATAGATTGGTTATTTGTTGGGTACCAATTAGCAAAGTCAGCCTGCTAATATGCCGACATTTGCATGCTAGTGTTAATCCTAAAATGGTTAACATTGGCAACATGGTAATGTTTCAAGCAACAAAGGCTGCTCTTTAGCATTGCTCTTGTGAGCATGTCAGCATGCTGGTATTAGCATTTAGCTAGCAATGTTGTGCCAAAGTACAGCCTTCATACTAGACCTCCAGCTAGTATGACTGTAGATGTTATCATTTCACCAAGAGCTTTCTTCTATCAACTCTGTCAAGTCATGGATACTTTGTGATCCAACTGACAGATTATAGACAAAATTAGCCATTTAGCTTTGCTGTTTAGCTCTTTGGCTGCTACAGTTTTTGCAAAAAGGTTCAGTAGGGAAAATACTTTGCACATCTATTTCTTAAGACAGGTGCACAGGAGAAAGAGCACATTCAAAAGTTTAATGTAAACTCCCACACACAGTCTGACTTTCGAGAACATTTTTTATTGCAACGTTTTGGTGCTAGACCCTCTTTCCTTAGGCAAGAGGAGGTTGAAATCCAGCATGGAGGTCAAGTGTGTGTGTGTGTGTGTGTGTGTGTGTGTGTGTGTGTGAGTGTGAGACGGTGTCTGTTTGTGTTAAAGTATAAGCAAACCCCCAGTTCAGTGTTAACTCTGCCCACTTCAGAAATCTGAAAAATGCTCCCTCCTTTCAGAACCCATTCTGATTCTCAGAGGAGGTGGGAGGAGGGGAGGCTGGGTGGGAGTGACAGTGACATCCCCTGGCCGGAGACAAAAGGAGAAGAACTCAGAGTCCTGCAATACCTTTGCGTCAGAGTTGTCTTTTGAGGTGGAGGATTTTTCTCCTCCAGAGTCCACTTAAGCGGGTAACAGTGTGGTGGAGGATCATGGTGGTCCCGAGCTCTAAAGCAAAACCAAACAAAAAATGGCCTTTTATCTGCAACCACTGCCAAGCCAGATGAGGGTCCAAGGAGAACTGATGCAGTCTGGTAGTGCTTCTACAGCTGGTAAAAGCACAAGTCTGAACCATTGTGCTGAAATTGAAAAATACAATGTTGGCAGCAATAAAGTTCCAAGCAGAACATGTAATCAAGCTGCAAGGTTAGCAACCAACCAAAAAATGTTAAAACTGTGAATGATGTATCTCAATTAGCGTATAGGGTATTTGAAAAACAGTGGGCTGCTTCCACAGACTCACACTCAAGGGCGGAGGGGGATAGAGGGCGTTAACATTCTACTGTTTATATAAAGTTCCTTGGCTCCACCTTTTCAGTAGCCAGGCTAGCGCCCACTGGTGGTTCACTTAAATTATCTTAAGCTACCACACAGTCAGGGAACTCTCAATACACTTTGGTTTTCTCCGGTCTAAAATCGTGCGGGCCAATCAGCGAACAGAGGGAGGGCTCAATGCTATGACGTCGAACTCAAGCGCTCTGTTTTGACCAGCACTCGAATCAAGGATGGAGTTTACCGAAGCAATACACAATGTGTTATCACTGATTCCCCAAATTGAAGAACTAAAGTCTAAACAACAGGAATGTCTAAGGCATTTTATCGAGGAGAACGATGTTTTAGCATTACTTCCGACGGGCTTCAGCAAAAGTTTATAACATACGTAATGACCAAGCAGTAGTGATTGGTCGAAGTTGAAAATATCCCGCCCACCATGATGCAAAATGTTTCTCAATGGAGAGTGGCCAGATGCTTCTCACAAAGTGAAACTATGTGGAAGCAGATGGTTAACCAGGCTAACGTAAACCTGCTCTAGTAGTAAAAATGTAAAAATGAGCATAATATGACCTCTTTAAAAAATGCACTTAAAAGTAAAGACACTTTACTTTTGTACAAACTGTGCATGCGTGTGTGTGTGTGTGCGCACGTGTAGGTGTATGTGCGTTTTGGTTTTTTTTTTTGTCATCTAGGAGGATGATGATCATGATAATGGTTTGACTGTGGTGAATCCCAGTGCCAACAGACTGTTTCTCACCAGTGATGACCAATTGTAATAAAGAACCAACTGTAATGTGAAACCCAACAGCCTGCACAGATTGGCATCACCACTGGCAACCATGGCTGTTTTTTATTTTAGCTTTTTCAATGCATAATCACTATGGTTTAATATTCAAACAGCAGTGGGTAACCTGTCAGTCAGTCTTTGTAGACAGGTTTTAACGTATATTTTGATGTTACCAGAAATCATGTAGTCCTCAGCTATTGTGCAGGAGCTGTTTTGCCTCTTTGCCAACGAGATTTGTTGATCCAGCTGGAAAATGAACTATAACATATCTAGTAAGTTTTGTTTGATGACATGAAATGAGGAATTATTAAGTTGTGAGCCAAAGTCTTTGCAGAGTGGAGTATCAGGTTGGAGTGTTTTGAATGATGAAGTGTTTCACTTGAATGTGTTCTCTTTTAAGACTTGTCTTTATTTATTTGGGGTCTGGGGACTGGCGTCTGGTCCACAGAAGACTAAAGATAAAGGGTGTGGTTTGGTTTACAGATTCATATCCTGTTATACAGCAGCTTAGGAGGTTTGAAAAAAACAAACGACAGTCTTTTATAATTTCAATGTCTTTGATTTGGGTTTTGTTTGTTTTTTGCTTGTATCTGCATTAAACTCTGCATTTTTATGGATCTGGGTGTAGTTTTAAGCAAATTATGGTAATATGTGACTGAGCTCCTCATAACTTTAAGTTTAAATACTTGAATGTGCTGCTCCCAGTGCAAGTCCTTTAATGATGATACATACATAGTATTTGCACATATTTTTGTCACTGTTCTTAGCCTCTAGTGTAATTTGTACAAATGTGTGCTGTTTCACTTTTGTGTGAGATGGTATCAGTGCATTTATGTTTACCAGTTGTGCCAATGCAGTTCACGAAGGCATAAAAGCTCAAATTCATCTACTCAAGTCAAAAACATGTTCTACATGAGTCAAGTGTTTTCATTCTTCTGGATGCAATTTGTGCTTAAAGATCACAGGGACTGTCCTCAACAACCTTGGCAAAGGCCCAAAAAGTCTTGGTAGACTCGATCCATCCCTTGTTCGGGGAATTTCTGCTGCTTCCTTCTGGTTGAAGATTCACTCTGCCAAGATGCAAAACAGACTGATTTAAGAACTCTTTGATTCTTGCTGCCATTGCCCTTTTAAATTCACTGATTTTATTTTCCGTATTACTCTGTATGTGCTTGTGTGTATGTTTGTTTTGTATTGACTACTGGCTGCACAAAAATCGCCCCTCCTTGGGGATAATGAAAATTCAATTAAAATTCAGCTTATTTTTTAAAATGATGTTCTCCTAATTGTTTTTGGGACTTGGACACACAAATTCATTCAACTCTTATCATCTTAAGGTGGTTAAAGAAAAGTCAGACATGTAGGCAGAGTTGACCATTCACAACTCAGTTTTATCAAATTATCTTTTTGTAATAACTTCAACTACACCTTTATGACATGTTTTTTGTGTAATGTAGGGGTATTTAAGGCTAACTCTACAATATTGTATGTTTGCGGTCAGGCATGAGGGAAATTCAACTTTTGGACCACTGCACATTATTTTTTTGGGTTGTTGTTGTTTTTTTTTTTTGAAGTGTTAGGTGCTAGTGTGACTTATAACTAAACTTTGTATTATACAATGACTAAAAGGTTACTGATCCATTGACATCCTTATGACTGTATCTTCTGACCAGATGGAGGTTAGTTTAGTGTCAGGTTTCAAGAAGCAGTCAATTGTGAAAATTGTACTTTAAAATATTTTTATATGCTTATTTTACATCCATTTAAAATAGACAAAACACAATCTGAGTTGACCTTTTTTAATGAAAAAGTCATTTCATTCAAATGAATGGAAGCAGGAGACACAGTTATTAAACAGAGGCGATTGCAAAGCAATCATCCAATACAAATTTGGGGAAAGCGGTTTCAGCTGAGTTGGCATTCCAGCTCTGAGCACAACTGTAAAGGTTAACACCCATTTCATTACTGCTTGCAGTGGCCGCACTGAGACCACAGTGCCTCCCACGTGACAGTGTCTGCAGTGCAGTGCACCTTAATGCTGCTGCACTCAGTTATCTGGTCATATCACAAGAAGCATGTTTACGAGCTGTGAGGTCAGAACGATGTGGCCTCTATTGTGGGCGTAAGCTCCGGCTGTCTGATGTCACTGTTCCCCAAAACACCCAATACAGAGAGTAACATTTTAGCCCAGCATATTTAAACTTTCATTTCAACGTCATCACATAAAGCAAAACCTTACTGTAAGGATGATGAGTGAATATTTTTGATCCTGTGCAATTCAAGACACTGCATCTGAATGGTGTAATCCAGAAAGTAAGGACCAATCCAACTAATGTATCACACGCCCAGCATTACCAAGTGGCCACTGTGTTTAAGTATTGTACACAGAAATCTTGTTCTTAAACCCAAAGGAAATGGCTACTTGGAAATAAATTTCTCATAAAAAATCTGACTTTGCTCTATAGAGCGTAAATTGGTCATTTAATTTATCGTATATAAAACTCAGGAATATTTAAAAGCTTTCAAGTCATCTTGTTGGAAATTTCCTCCAGACGTACATCGATAGCTCTTGCTGACATCACCGCCAGTTGTGATGAGTGACAGTCTTATCAGTCCACAGGTCGGCACTTCAGTAATCAAAAGCTTGGCTGAAGCTGCGTTTGTGTCCTCCTCTGTTGTTGCCATTGCCACCGCCACCATTCCTAGAGCCGCCAAAACTACGCCCTCTTCCACCTCTGAATCCTCCTCCTCCTCTGTAACTGCGGTTGCCGCTGCCAAAGCCACGGTCACCACGGTTACCGCTGCCACCACGGTTATTGAACTGCTTCTCCTCCAGTTCTGGGAGCTCTGTGGCGACAGTCAGCTGCCATCGACGACCATCCTTCCACTTCTCCTGTTGAAGAATCAAAGGGGGTTAATAAAAAAAATTTTTTCAAAACTCTGGCAAGACCACCATAACTTCAACCACAAACACTGCCAAAAATTATACTTGATTTTGGATTATGTATAAGCCTGTTTAAAAAAAAAAAAAGGTTGTTTTTACTGTTCTCACCTGGATCTCCTG
>JAQLOL010000001.1:19876697-19890080 GCA_029783665.1 Naso thynnoides
GTTTCAGCTATTAACAACAAAAGCCTCGGATCATTTTATCACAGCAGATGACACAGCGTGTGTTAAGGTCGAGGATAAATAATAATAATAACACTTGTTGGGGTTTGACAGCATGGAAGTGTTTCCTTGGGTTTTAATGCGGCTGCATTGTGTACCAAATGACTCTGGCTGTCATGTCAGTATCAAGGTTGACGCCTCGCGGAGACAAAATGTCTTCTGGTGTTTTAATTGTAATCACTGCCACGGCAGTGGTGGCTGATACATCACCACACCAGTCAGAGAATAGTTTTCAATGTCAAGTGTGACACAAGGCATAATAACAATTCAGTTGCATATTATAGTGCTATTATATTCCTAAAAAATCTAAATGATTTATGCAGCAATAAGGAAAAAATAAGAAAATGATGAAATTTGCTAAGGGTATATGCTAACTTTGAAGTTTTGGGAGCATTTACCATCCTTAAAGGTGATGCAGGTGTTTCTTTTTATTAATTTTTAATAAGTGTTAAATAGCTCTACACTCAGACAGGCACCAGTTATACCGAGTGTTTTGTCAGTAACATGGGTCTTCCCCTCTGCCGTACACAGAAAAGACATTTTCTGGTATCCCGCTCTCACTCTCGTCCAATCAGGAGTGAGGATTCAAGAAATGTATTTCGGTTTACTGCAGAACGGACACACTTTGAGACCCACATTACTGACCAAACCCTATTATCAGTGTTGGCTGTCAGAATGTGGAGCTATTTGACACTTATTTGAACAAAGTGTAAATCACCTACAGCCGGTAAAAGAGAGTATAGAAATTGTCTTGGCATTGTCTTGCTGCAAATATCAGGGAAAAATGCTTGATACAGTTCATTTTCAAGTTCAAAACTTTATTGTACCCAGTGGAAATTTCATCCGCAGCGAGGCATAAATATTCCATTGTTTGATTGAGCTATCCATACAGCAGACTCACTCTCTCTTTGCATTTGAATGAGTCACATCTGCTGGTGGGCCACCGCGCACCGGTCCTGTGCCGATGGCATGCTGAGAAAGGGACTTCTGTGTGGCACATTAAATATTAATTGCGGCGCTATCGTGTGTTCTTTTATTTATTAAATATTTCACTAAGCAAGATCCAATGCCCGATTTGAGTTAAAAAGTTCAGTGGAGCGTGTCGTTCCCTCATACAGGGCTTTAAATGCCCATGGGTCAGAAAAGCCTCCGCAGATACACTTTGTTCATTTCCATCTTCACAGTAAACCCAGAAGAGCAGCCTTTGTACTGATGTGCTCAGCCAGTGTGTTGACTCATGTTTAACTCTTCTATTCTTTTCCACTATCCTTTCTGTTTGATACTGCATGGAATATTATCTTCATCCTACCTCTCATAAAGAAAAAAGTCCTGTTACAAAGGGCTTTGAATAAAAATGTTCCTTTAATTTAACTTTTATTTAGACGTACTTGGTACTTGGTCATACTTGGTTGAGTACTGGGATAATATAAGGTTAGAGCACAAGAAATTAGGGATGTAATTAAGCACATTTTGTTTTAAACGTTGTAACTGTCACTGCCCACATATTTCTTTACATTTACCCTGGCACTGATTTTCCGCAGTACGTCCACTAACAGCATATCAAAGTCAGAAGTTTTTTGTTTGTACGTCTTTTTATTAGAGACGGTTAATGGAAAACGAGACATCTCACTGACCATTCATTTCCTGTATCTGTGTCACATGGGTTTCGCCACAGCCCCGCCCCAGAACCTTCAGAAGATTAGAAGCAGTCTTGAGTAGGGCCCGACGGATATGGAATTTTTTGGGCCAATGCCGATATTTAGGAGTAAGAAAATTCAGATATCCCATCTATTGGCCAATATTCTATATGTAATATTTTGGATGTGGTTATCAAATACGTGTGACAAAGGTATGTAATGGAGGTAGAATATCTAACAAACTTTCCAGACATCAGAGCACTGAACAATATAACACTTCACTTATTACCAGTTGAATAAGGGACCGCCCTCTGCTGGACAAATCATGTGATTACACCATTTTAAATCTCTAATCCAAGTATTTTTTTCAGCTTTCAAAAACAGTTTTGATATCGGTACTTATCAGAGAACAAACATGCCAATACTGATATATCTGCAATAAGCCAATATCGGCTGATAATATCTGTAAACCAATATATCTGTCAGGTCCTACTCTTGAGTCCATTCATTCTTACAGAAGAAATAAACGTGATCACAGATAATGACCAATTCTTTTCATTGTCGCCAAGATACACATTGGAACCATTATTCACAAGACACATATCCTCCAAATATTCTGACACAAAAATAGCATTTTTTATTCTTTTTCTGTTTTTCTGTCTCAACAACACACAGGTGGATTACGAACCCATGGCCAAGGGCACAGCCTTTGTTTACGGGGGCCTGCTCCACCAACCGAACCACGGTTACCATCTATCACAGGTAGTGGTAAAGATCACAAATGGGTAATGAAGAAGGGAATGAAATTAAGCTCATCAGACCTTGTTACTGCTAAAAAAAAAAAAAAAAAAAAAAAAAGGTTGTTTTTACTGTTCTCACCTGGATCTCCTGGACTTTGTCAGCTGGGACATCAAAACAAACTCCCTGTAAAAAAAACAATACGGGTGAGACGACAAGTGTTTTTGTCTAATGCATGAGAGTCAGTCGATGTACCTGCTGTGCTATCAGAATAAGAGCCACAAAAGGTGTGATCACAACTACAGAAAGGTTTCACACATTAGCTAACAGATGATTTGCTGCTTGCCTTCTGTGGACAGTTGGCTGTCTATTATGTATATTCTGGCTGCAATAGCGACATTTACATATAAACTTATGTTGATTTTTATTTGTTTGGGTTTTTTTAAGAAAAAACAACACATTCTTTCAATCTGTATTTTGATTTTACAACAGGTTTCCAATTTACTTTTTCATTTCCCAAGTTTATTACTTTTAATTATGACTGTGGTGGGCTTTTACTGGCAAGGCACTACTAATATAAGTGGGATCTAACGAGAGACAATCATTGGCTATCATTCAATCCTATTATGAAGTATAAAACAAATCAAATACAGAGATTACTGACACTCCATTGATAACCTTCAGCTAATAAAAGTAGAACTGGACAAGCTTAATCTAAAGAGCTCCACAGTGGCCCAAACTAAAACACATTGCAACCTGCAGTACAGAAAACAGGAAATGTAACGACACATCATGTCTTTTAAGATTATACGCAGATGTAGCATCACAAACACGCACGTGTCTATGTGTGTACATACTGTTTTGCCTTTGAGGAAAGTCATTCTGTGAATGTGTCTCTCAAACTCCTCCCCAAGCTGTTCTTTGATGGCTCTCCACGCGTAACCCAAATTATGCATCTCCTGGGAACACACTAACTGCACAGTGGAGTAACCCTGCAAAAACAACAGAACACAAACAATTAGTGAAGTGGAATGAGGGTTATATTGCATATAGGGAGTAGCTGATACAGTGTTTTATTTGACAGTGCTATTGTACACTAGTGTGTCCAAATTTGTTACTATATTGTATGTATTTTGGTGTATATAACTTTGTGTCTTTTGTTTTGTGGAGATAAATCAAACTAAAACCAAACTTACCACATCAGAGTTGAGAAGTGACCTCTGCTCAAGACTTGTGGCTCCAGAAATATGGGCCAGGGCAGCAGCGAGGGCATCAACTGCTCCTTTTTCCTCAATAAGTTTCTCAGCTGATGCTCTGAAGTACCCGATAGCTTGGACTGGAACAGAGTCCAGAAACCTTGAACACAATAAAGAAACAAAATCTGAACAACCCGACACTTTGGCTTTCTGTCAGGAAATCTGTTTTTCGTTCAAAGATGCTGTGATAAGGGAGATTTTAGCAGGGCAGAGGATTCTTTTCTTCTCCCGCCAAGCTGCCCAAATAATGATCATGGTCATTATGTGGCAGAGTACAAGGTTTCACATGGTCTATTACAATTGCACATTTTCACTTGGATCTCACTCTCCAGAATTACCTACCTGACAGCATCCTTGCTCGATGACTTGATGATGTCATTGGCAGTGGGAACGCCAACTCGTCTGAATGTGATGCCCTGCAATAAAACAGATTGAGCAGATTTAGTTTCAGTGTTTCAGTTTTATACAGTGAAAACAGAGAGACTACAGAGTGAGTCTAGTCTGGTTTTCTATGCATCACAACAGCACCTTCTTCAACACTGGCCTCTCAAATGAAACACTTCCATTCTTTCACTACTTTCTATTTCCCCCTTTTCTTCTACGCTCTCTTGTCCATTTTCATCCCATATGTAGCAAATAAGGGATTGAAAGCATTGCTTTTTATTTTCTCACAACTACTGAAACAACTCTGTCACCATTCTTTGAACCCTCTTGTACTTAAATTGAATTTGAAAGGTGATGTACCGCTTTGTTTTCTACGTAGCGCAGCTGGTCCTCTTCTTTCCTCTGGTAGAAACAGATGCAAACTCCAGTCCTGCCCGCTCGGCCAGTTCGTCCTGAGCGATGGATGTACGACTCCACGTCCTGACACCAACCACAGAGACAGACACATTATCAGAGAAGGTAAAGGTGGCAGACCTACATGAATGAACACTTATGCAACACTGTTATTAAGAAAGTTAGGGGTGGGACGATCAGAAAATTTCATGTCACAATTATTGTAGCCAAAAATGATTGTAATATATGAGATTAGCATAATAATTTTTAAAAATCTAATAAAAAATAATCTTTAAAAGAAATGTGAAGATTTCCAAATTTATACAGATATGTTAAGAAAACATGAAGACACTGAAAAAAGAAAATGCCGAAAAAACATACTGTTATCACTATACCTTACAAACTTAACTGAAACATGTTCATAGGGGACAAATCTTGACAAAAAAATGAGGGTAATGATAAATTTTAAGGTTTCCCTACATAAATACAGGACAAATAAAAAAAAAACAAACTGTATGAGTAAGTCTACTATGTTCTAAAAAGTCTGACTTGCATTGTAGCGTGGAATATTCACTACTCACTGTCATGAATATAGAGTATTACATTGGGTTATTCATAGCAGACACTTTAATTCACAATTAGGACCATTATGCTATTAATAAGTTTTCTCCACGATTAAATTATTGTGAGTGTTTTTATTGCAATTAACAATAAAATCGATGATCGTCCCATCCCTACAGAAAGTGTGCAGTTAGTTTTAATCTGTGAGAAGTTAACACTTAATTTTTCAGCAATGAATTAACACAAAGGTTTACTGTAGCTGTTTCAAATTCAATTCAATCAAAAGAGTGCAATTGCTTATGCTGAAATGTATAGCCCTAGGTGAACAGAATCTGATTAGTAGCAACACTTCACACCTTGGGTGGAGAACACTGGACGACCAGATCGACCTCTGGGATGTCTAATCCACGGGCTGCAACGTTAGTGGCAACCAAAACCTCAAAAGCACCGTTCCTGAAGCCCTTCAGCGTCGTCTCTCTCTGTTTCTGAGGAATGTCACCATGCAGGGACTGGGAACTCTGAAAACATATCATCAATAAAATCAGAGATGAATACTGAAGAACTTTGCTTGCATCTTTGTCACTGTCTCTTTCCACTTTTATACAACTGTGATGGGGGAAACCACACATTAAAAACACCAACAAAAACTGGAGAGTAAAGGCAGAAACATGTGTTTTACAAGGTTTGGCAACAGCACTGGTTTATAAATATATTTCACATAAACATTTACACAAAACTTTTGATGAAGATTTGCAATGTCAGAAATATCAGTGGATGATTTCACAACCTGTTGAAATGTATGTGTGTATGTGTGTATGTGCATGTCTAAGTGTGTGTCTACCTGTTTGATGGATGTATTCATGGAAAGTTCGTTGGCCTCTTTCTTTGTCTCACAGAACACAATGGTTCTGCCGTGGCTGCCGCTGTAAACCTGGATCACATCACCTATGACAGCTGCACGCTGTGACCAATGGCACGCTATGGCCAGATGCTACAGAGCAAAGGACAGACAGAGACACAGAAAGAGAAACAGAGAGAGAAAGAGACCATGGAGTGAGAAGAGAAGACAATTTTATTAGACAGCTGGCAGAATGTTAAATTGTACTTCATTACAATGCCACTGGTGTTTGCCATGATAAAATCAGATGCTTTTACTGCAAATGAACTTGCTGGGCTTTCTTGATGTAAGCACACTGTATTTTACAGTCTCAATTACTTTAACTGTCCCTGCTTACACGCAACTTCGAGAGACCCAAGCCTAAGAACCGTGACTGCTGTGATGCTTGTGAAATTGTACCCATCCCAAAACCTTCACCTCTGAAAACTGAATCTCTCTCGCTCATTCATACACACTCACACACACATTGATACTTACTTCCACAGTTGTTGCAGCTCTCTGTGTTTTCTTGCCAATCAGGTCAACATGTTTGCACTTTGGCCTCATGTACTTCTTGGCCACCTCATAGACCCATGGTGGGCAAGTAGCCGAAAACAGAAGAGTCTGTGGGTTGGAGTCGGAGTCTGGAGTGAAGCACAGCGCACAGAAACATGTTTTACTAATTTAACATACATGACCACACCATACCAAATTTAATCTTGCTGTGATTTATCTAGTCGAGTTATATTTTTTTGTTAAAAAAAAAACAAAAACAAAAAACCATGACCCTATTCCTAGTAGGTTTAGCCTTGTATCTCAGTTTTTGTTCTACTTAATTAACCACCTTATTCTA
Organism: Naso thynnoides; assembly: GCA_029783665.1. NCBI lineage: Eukaryota > Metazoa > Chordata > Actinopteri > Acanthuriformes > Acanthuridae > Naso > Naso thynnoides. The sequence continues at coordinate 19,883,454 of JAQLOL010000001.1, forward strand.
TTGTTTATTCACAAACTACTTTAACTGTGTTTCCTCACATACACACACACCTATGTCTCTAACTGCAAACACACCTGCTTCCCTACATATGTCTGCTCTGTAGCCTTTTTCATCAGCAGTATGTTTTGTAAAAAACATCTTCAAAACACAACTCACATTTTGGTTATGATTTTACCACAGCAGAGCTGTGTGTGGAGATGGCTTGTTGTTAATAACATATAGCCTGACACATTTGGTCAAAACCAAAATGGTAACAAATGACACCAGCAATTATAAGCTTTTAAAGGAGGACGTAAAACAAGAGAACATCTCTCTCTCTGTCTCTCTGCAGAACAGTAGATGGGAGGTGAAGAGCAAAGGGACACTGTTCACTGGTTAAGTTACCATGAATGGCACTATTCTGATGGATAAAACTTTAAAAAATGGTACAATAAGTCGCCAAATACTTTGGCAGCGGTGTATTGTGGGAAGGGAGAGTGTGAGAGCGCATGAGCAGCTTTAAAAATAGAAAATTAATTCATTTGGTGGGCTGCCACAAATACATCAGTGTATGAGAAATCCCATGAAATACACAAGCACAATCAGAACACTTCACACATGCCCAAATATAACAAAATACATAGAAAACAAAACCACATATACAGAATACTCTTTGCAAAAAGACAAACTCACAGGTTTACTTTACCTTTCTTATAGGATAAGGCTAAAATCTCTTCAACCTGTTCTGCAAATCCCATGTCCAACATCTGGTCTACTTCATCCAGAACAACGTGTTTCAGCTTAGAAAGGTCAAGTTTATGATTCTGGATGTGGTCTTTGATGCGACCAGGTGTTCCCACCAATATATCAAGACCATTACGAATAGCATCGACTAGACAGGGGAGAGTGGAGAGAGTTATTATTAGTATTTATGTGTTAAGTGTGTTGAAAGATCAGAAAACACAAACCAAATTACAGAAAACAAATACTGAGTAGAAGTTGAGTGCTTTAGAATAACATTTACTATAAAGATATCTTCACTCTTGTTTAAGCTCTGAATTACTTCAGAAAAACTTCTGTTAGAGATATTTGTATTTCTGTGTAACACTTACTCTGTGGGTTGTATGAGCTTCCACCATAGAAACAGGCAATAGAGAGTCTCTTGATGATGTCTTTGAAGTCCTTAGCGACCTGGATTGCCAACTCTCTGGTTGGTGTTAACACCAGGACCTACAGAAGGACAGAGAGGAGACTCAGTCATACACAAACACACTGAGAGCACAACTGATACTGGGACTCTCGTTATCAGTCACTGGTGTGAAAGTGTACATGTGCGCACCTTGGGAGCCCGGCCTCTGGTCAGCTCCACTGAATCCTTCTGGAGCTTCTCAACCAAAGGGATGGCAAAGGAGAAAGTCTTCCCTGTTCCTGTTCGGGCTTGGGCAATTACATCCTCTCCATCATATACAGGATTAAATGTTTTTACCTGAATGTCAAACAGGTAAGAAACTCCCCGCGCTAAGAGAGTGGCAGAGAAGGAGACAGAGAGTGAGGGGGGGGGAATATGGGACGAGAGGATAGAAAGACAGAAGGGGGATGTAAATTTGCTTTTTCACAAATCCTAAAGCACCCGAATGGCCCCAAAAGCCCACGTTAACACTCCAAAGCACATTTTCAACATAAACTGAATCATGTCTAACGTAAGGCATTTATTTCATCCAATCCTGGATCATACTCTGTACATTTTTATGCCTTGACACTTGCTATAACACAACTTGCCCATAGGGAGAAATAATAAAAACTGACTTGAACTGAATTAAATGGGGATGGCCAAATTTCAGATAAAAATGGTCATTGTTTAAATAATCAAATAATTAAAAATTAGATCACCTCTAAAAGCAGACACAAAATGTCAGTTAATAATAAAAAACCTATGTCAAGTCACATAGGGCAAAGTTTTTAGAAGGGCTCGGGGAAACAGAATTTTAAAGCTAAAACATACATAACTTGACCAAAATTTTAATGTTCTGATTTAAACACACAAGGAACACAACCAGGAAGCTACAAAATAAAATAATGTGTATTTCACAAAAAAAGGTATTCATAGCGTGAAGTAAATATGCTAAAGCACAGAGACAGCATTACATCTTTGTTTTCTTCAGAGCAGCAAACATGTCCGGTTCTGGATATGCACCAGTCCATCTGCTCTTCAACCACAGCGGTGCAAACAAAAAGAAAAACAAACAAACAAAAAAGATGTTTACCTTTTAGTTTATTGATGGTGACTTGGGAGATCCTGAAGTTGGAGAATGCTCCTTCCCTCTGCTCTGGGGTCTCCTCCTAAACAAACAAATAGAGTCAGTCAACAAACCCAACATATCAAGGAAGAGACTGATAATCATTTATTAATCTAATACAAACATAATGAGCAACTGAAAGTACAAAGAATAGTGTAAGTTTACTTGATTGGCAAAAACCTTCAAATGTTAGAGACAGATTGAGTTGTGAACTCATTTACTTTAGTTTTCTTACTTAATTTATGAAAAAATAGCAATTTTCTAAAATAATAAAATAACAATATTATAAAGGACTTCTATAAAAAGAATTACATTACAATTACTATTATATTAAAAAAACTTTTAAACTAGAAAGAAAGATTTTAAAAACAGCGTCTATGAGAGTCACCTTAATTTGGCCTGAACTAAGCAACAGAATAAAAACTAAGAGTTTAGTTGTCTGTTTAAATTAACACAGACACAGAGCCTTCATACAGCAAATAACAACACAAACTGTTTCCCAATCAGTCTTTGAGTTATACCGAGTCTTTTTCGCTGTCACTAGCTGATTCTTCACTTGACTGGGCCGGTGTCTGGACGGGCGTCTGGACAGGGGTGTTCGGGGTAGAATGTCCGTTGGTGGGATCCTCTGTGATTGCTTTCTTTTGCTTCTTCTTCTTTTTCTACAACCAAATGTAAAAATGGAGTTGATGTACAAGAAGGGAGCTGTGACCCTGTCTACAGCAGGGCACAGCCTTTTTAATGTTTCTAATCTGCCCAAAATCACCGTCAAAGTCTTTTCACTATGTACTTGGACAGATAAGCACATGCACCAAACACTTTAGCTCCAAGACACGTTTTTCATAAGGGGATCTAGCCAACTAGTAACTACACATTCAAACTAACAAGCAGCACTTGCCTCTGTGTCTTCTTCAGTGTTTTTAGTCTTCTTCTTCGGTGTTTCAACACCGTTGCTGTTTCCATTCATGTCTGCGGCCTCGTCTAGCTGGCCGTTCATTTCATCCGCTGCTGCCTTGTCTTTTTTCTTCTTCTTCTTTGGCGCTGGAGGTTCACAGTCTGGTTCCTCCTGCTCAACTGCCTGCTTTTTCTTCTTCAGCTTCTTGCCCTCTTTGTTCTTGTTCTTTATTTTCATTTTTTTAAACAGAAACAAAAGAGGCAAATAGGTTTTGGTTAAAAAAAAAACAACAACTGTGCAGTGACTCAAAGCATTTAATTAAGAAATAATAGGTACAGTGTACAGAACGGTTAAGAAGACCACAGACATTTTCTCTGTTACATTATTTTAAGTAGGTCTAGATTACCACTTAATTATTTCTGGTAATTATAAGGACTAAATGATTTATAAATAAGTGTGAGTGCACGTACACAAAGTGAATTGCTCACACGTCAGGGAATGGTTCATCACAAAATTAAAAAAATAAATCGCTTTCGATTCAAAAGTAAATCTCCTCAGTTAAGCATCAATCTTCTCGGTCTTGGAATTGATGGTTTGTCCAAAAATATATCCATTTCAGTTTCTGTAATTACTTCAAGGGGAGCTTGAGCTGGGAATGTTTTATGAAAAAATATATCAAAAACCAACAGTAAAAGATGTTTGTATAGTATATAACTGAGATACGTGGTTTGTTTCATTTTAGAGAGCATGTTGTTGTGTACACTTTTACAGCGGACGCAGCTCTGCAACGTCATCAAGTCGGATCTCCTGCTCACTCACACATGGCCATGCCATGTGATGTGATGTGATATTCCGGAGAACGAAAGGCTCACTGGCTACATTATCAAAACTGTTTGCTAACAGTACCGTAGCACTAGCAGTGACTCGTTTACTTTTCAAACCCATTACTCTATCGACTAATAACAGTTACCTACCAGTGTCGCTACATAAACCCTTTTAGTGTTGGTTTCCTAACAGTTAGCCAGTCTGTTAGCAAAGGCGTCAGATGGTTAGCACGTTCAGCCACATGTTGTCAAACATGGAGCCGCCCGGCTAGGACGTCGCACTCAAGCTCCGCGAATATTTAGCATTGTCACGGCGGCACGACCTTCTCTGCTCACCTTTGGGGAGTTAGCCTCCTCAGCAGTGTCCACAAATTCCTCCATGGCTTGATCTTCAGTTTCAAAGATGATTTTACTCGGCATTTCTCTTCCCTGTTGGAACCCCTTACAGCAGACACACGGCAAAGCGGATGGAAAGGAACGCGCAAGCGTGCGCGTGGACGAATGTCCACGAGCCAGACATAGAAACAGAAGTGATAGATACGCAGGGCAGGGTGGGACAACTGTTCAATGCAGTGAACTGTTCCAGTCTACAGTTTCAATTATACACCTTCTCAAGACACTATAGTAATCACTGTGCGTTAGGCACACAGCATTCCAGTTATAGACAAATACGGACTAAATGTGTGTCGAATTCACTCTGTCAGTCAGATTTGCTAAAACAAAGTGTGCTCCTCCTGTCTCACTTTTGTGACCTTTCCTTTCACATGATGGTGCCTATTCTTAAGCAATGTTTTACATATTAGGTCGTAACCTCTAGGGAACGTTCCCTGAAGGTTACCTGTTTGCTGGGTTCCACTGTGCCTTTTACAAGAACAGTTCCAAAATTAGGGTGATGTGCAATGAAGTGTGTAGCAGAGGTATTGGGGAAAGCTCAACCAAACAAGGTTTAAATATTTTCTCAGTTGATAAACTTGTTATAAAATCACAGCAGGAATCATACTGCCGTGTAAACTCACTGGTATCCAAACGGTAACGACAGTGAGTTCCCAGTAGATGGTGCTATGAGACCTGATCTGTAATGACTTTCCCGTTTCATTTTTCATTTGACCAGTTTGCAGTTGATGATATATTCTGCAATCAAAGGATTGAATTACAAAAAATGTCTTTACAATGGCAGCCCGACTAAACTTGTATGCATGATCAGTGACGGCTACAACATGCCTGCTCAGCTCAGGGCGCGGAACATTCAAAGCAAACAAGTAGCAAAACCTTTACTTAAACAGAAGCAGCAGTGCCATGAACACCTATGAGTGTAATGAGAGAAAGCACTTCACTCGCAGTATTATCTGTGTGTGTGTGTTTTCACATTTGCACGGCACACCACTGGTCCAGTTGTCTTCAATCTTTGTCTAAACACTTGAGCACTTTTAGCATGTACAAATTTTAAAAAAAGTGAATTTGGTGTTTCTGCTCTATTCCATCTAGATCTATGTTTATAGTCCCGCCCCCGCAGTTCTCCTCTATCCAATCAGGCTATTGTTTGCCTCCTGACCAATTACAGCGCATTTTCACTAAACAATATGCTACATACCCTTTAAAATACGTAAGTCAGATACCCGGATGCACGTCTAACCAAAAATCTAGAAGGAAGAATTGCGTCACATCTGTCTGAAAACTGACTGAACGTAAAAAATATTTTAAATTCATCATGGCTACGAAGAGACCTCTCTATACCTCACTCACCTTAGCAAAGACAAAAGCTTGAAAAAGCTTGAAAAACAATTACATGCAATGTTCAGTTATTGCACATGGTTATTGTAAATTAGTCAGTTGAAATATAAATATGGAATAAAATATGTGGTGAAAGTTGCTGACAGTGTTGTAATTGTCTAAGGGACAACTGTGTCAGACACTCAGATCAAATATCTTTTGTACAGTTAAAATAAAATACCTCATGTTTTGCTTCTTAAATAACCAACTAACTGAGACGTGAAACGTGTGTGAAACGTCTATTCGCAACACATGGTATGGATCAACTGAGATGATAAACATATTTGATTTTTATTACATTCTGTAATAATTAACTACCTTCATGCACAGCTGCATACACTTTAGTTTACATATACAGATACTATCTGCTTATGACAAGGCCACTGACACACAATGTTCTGTTTTTTCAGCTCCACGCCGTGAGGCCAACAGACAGCAAACCCAACAGACCAGTGTAAAGTGTAATACCTCATTCATGATTGGATGAAACTGTACCGCTATTTACATTTTTTTTTCTTATTTCTTTGCGCCTTTCATTTGAATATCACTTTCGGGTTGCACTTGAACCTTGCAGTGCCATTTGCTGTTGCTTTTTTACCAAGTATTTACATTTATACAATTTCTATATGTTGATCAAGCTACTGCTTTTTATACTCTGTCAATACATGCATATGCTATAAGTATCTGTGATTTTTATTTAATTATGCCTTCTAGACAAAATTTCACGTGTATTTTCTACAATATGACTTAAATAAACATATTGCATATGAAGAAAATTTTCTTTCTTTACACATCATATACATTCATGTAATATATAATCACATCCATTAACTAGTGCTTACTTCCACAATATATTCAAATG
>JAQLOL010000001.1:19904427-19932057 GCA_029783665.1 Naso thynnoides
CGTTTCCACAACACCCCTTTATATGAATCATTAGTTGCAGTATTCAATAAAAATACTCATGAAGATGGAGCATGTGTTTCCCAACCCCCTACTCTATCTCTCTTTCTCTCTCTCGCTCAATCACTCGATCACACACTCACACACTCACACACACACACACCTGTTTGCCTGGAAGTAAGAAGAGTACAGGTGTGCCTGGTGAAGGCATTGGTAAATAAAATATTCCAACATACACACGCCCAGTAACATTACATGTTCAGTCATGCAGGTCTGTGGGTGAGAGAGAAGCAATCAGAAAAAGACTAAATGTGTGCTTGTGTGCAGTCTGCATTTGTGTTTGTGTGAATGGATGAGGAAGACACCCATGCCTCCAGGTACAAAGTGCCAGTCAGATTACAGGCTTGAGTGGATAACAGTGATTTGATAACTAGTCTGAGAGAGCAAGGGTTTAATGACACCAAAATGATAGGAGGAAAAACTTTAAAGGCCCCGTCCTTTCAAAAATGTGTTTTTCTTGTGTTTATGTCCCTTAAAATGTCACACCTTGACTATGCTGATTTGTTTCTGTGAAATGTTGGAGTTACACATTCATCTCCTGAAGGGGGAAACATCTGTGCACTTCCCTAAAATCTCACATTCAAATGTAACCTGAACAGGCTAGATTTGGTACGTTACAAATTTAAAAGCCAATAAGAGCAAATAAAAAATTAAAAACTGTTGCTGCGTCTGAATACCATGGAGCTCCAACAACACGACTTTGTACACCACGGTTATGTTATGCACACAGACAGGTTAAGTTTTCCAAAGTCTCTAGGACTTCCACAACTGATACTGTGCAGAAATAATGATTACATTAGCCGTAGCTCATTCAGAAACGGCAAGCTGATCATGTTCATCGCTTCTGTCTGAATGCAGAACACAACCTAGCTGTCAGTGAATAACTCCTTCTCTTCATGCAAACTCTAAATCACAACACCAACTTGGTGACTTCCTCGCTAGGTTTACAGACTTTTCAGATCAGTTTAGCAACTTTATTTCTAAAGAACAAGTAGTGACAGAGCAGCCCATGACTCTTTTGCCAACAGTGCCACCTCTCCCCCTCCTGTTGCACAGTGTGCAGGCCACAGATAGTCAGGATGTGGATAGTTCAGGGCACATGGACACTTCTCACTGCAGTAGTGGGAGTTCAGCTGTAGCAAGGTATTACCGAAACAGTGACTACAGAGTACACAAACACTTAATAAAATACAATTAGGAAAGCTGGGCAGTGCTGATTTACTAGTTGCTGATTCCTCCCCCACCCTACGATCAGCTGCTACACAGCATTAATACCAGTCATACATCTTTACTGAAAATCAGCTGGCTGCCAACTGACCAGGGCGTCCCTTCAGAGAAAACTGCCTGTTCTAATAAGTGACTGCTGATGACATATGCCAAAAGTAAGACAAACAGGATACCTGGTGAATGTACTGCGGAAGGTGAGTGTCATCTCCTCTTTGTGCCAACTGCTCGAGAGATTCCAGCAGAGCATGTCGTGGAACAGGCTCTGTTGCGCAGGTGGAGACTGAGAAACATGTGGGCACTGGAGTTGAGATAATTTGTTCCCATTCTGAGGTTAAAGGTCCTGCGGTGGAAGGGGATTCTGTACCAGTAGTCTCAGAGTCAGCGTTACAGGTGAGGGGTCCTGTTGTTGCAACACAAGCGGAATCAATGGAAGTGTTTAGTCCTGTGGTGCAAGCAGTTACTGTAAATGTCTCTGCAGCTGAGGTGTTAGGTCCTGCATGTGTTGATGAGGTAAAATGTTCTGCAGAGAAGTTTGTATTTTTTGCTATTCTGTCTGTAGCTTCTGTGGTACATGTAGGCACAGGTGGGGTGGTAGACCTGGCGTCTGAGGTCGCAGTAACTGTAGTAGAATCAATAGGCCTCGTGGTGAAGGTGGGTGCCGTTGTAATCGGCCCTGTGTTGGAGGCAACTGATTCAGTGCTGGAGATATGAGACTCCACCTTGACATCGATCTGGCTCAGTGTCCCTTGACTGATGGGATATGCAGTTTCTGGACTGATCGTCGGCATAACAGGTGATGTAGGCTCTGGACTGGTCCCAGGACTGAGAGGATATGGGGCCTCCAACAGACTGCCTACAGAGGCACAGAAAGAGAAAAACAGAAAGAGAGATAAGAGAAAGACAGGAAAACTAGGACACAGTGAATGTCCTGAAACAAGATGACTCACGAACAGTTATCTAAGATGCAAGACAAAACACGTGTGGATAGGGCTGGGCGATAATGCTCTAAATTAGTATCACAATTATTTCAAACTTGAACCTCGATTACGATGAATGAACGACTTCTTATTGTATATGCTTTTTTGTAACATTGCTGAACTGCTGAGAATTTTTTTCTAATGAAATATTTTTTTATTTACTTTTTTTTTTAAAACAAAATTACACTGAAGACATAATGATGACGTTTCCTTTGCCCAATCCTCATTTTTAGTGAACAGCACCTGAACATGTCACAATGTACAGTGATTAAATACAACCTTCATCCCAAACGAAGGTAAGGAGGAAAGTCGCTTTTCAAATGCAGTTTACTGGGTAATTTAGTTATGACACAAAGGGAGCTGACGACAACCTCGCAAAATTCTTTAAATAGGTCAACTGGTTGTGGTTGTGTTAGTACCTTTGGCTGCACTGTTCTGCAGCATTTTTTGTAAGCTCCTGGGCATAGCTTGAGGAAAACGTTAATCAAATTAATTGAAATGAGGACGATCAAGTTGGTGAGGGGTTCTTAATGTCAGTTTTTAGTTATTTTCAGTTAATTGCCCAGCCTTAGGTGTAGAGTTAAGCACTGTCCCAATGCAAAATTGACAGATTTGGTAAATCTCATAAGATCTGGCCATTTGAAATCAATCAACCATCTTGGCTTATTCTGAGTAATACGGAACTTGTTTAAGAACAGGAATATAAATTAATGACACATTGAAATCCATTGACACACAGAGACTGCTTTGGACGTTATAAGCTCCGAGCTTATACCTGTATTGTGGGCACGAAAGAGAATAACAGGCCAAACATACAGTTCACACTCTTACAAGTCAACTGCTCCTTGTTAACCCACAACAACACATGCTTAGCAATACAGTAATGTTTAATTTTGGATGTGTGTGTGAAAAAGTGTTTGTGAGTGTGTAAACATGTGAGCTAAAAGTTGGTTGTACTATCTACTTCTCTGTCCTCTTATGTTTCTCCTCATCATCCCTCTCCTCAATTTTCTTTTCTCCCTCTCTGTATTTCACTCTACAAGCTGCCTCCTTACATTTTCTTCATCCTGATTCACTCCCACGATTCTCTGTCAGTCTTTTGATCAAAATGATATCATCACCCTTAGTCAGCCTGCCCTACCTCCAGAATGTTGTTAACTTAAAAACAGTCAGGCTCAGACTACAGGAGTTTTGATTTAAGAGGGGAGAAATGTAATGTCCAAGTGTGTGTCTCATATGATTTTCCCTCAAGTGTGTCTGTGTTCCCTACCTGTTTCTGAATAGGAGGAATCAGTCATGGGAGTGTCTGGAGACAGGCAACAAATTTGAGAGCCTGATCCCTCTGATACTTCCTCCTCCTCCTCTTCTTCCTTCATCACCTCATCAGCGTCTTCTTCCTCATCTTCCTCTCTGCCTCTTCTGGAGAATGCCTCCTTTTCCTGTTCCTGCTCCAGGTCCTCCCCACTCTTGCTAAGAGGGGCTTTTTGAATAGGCCCACGCCCTCCTCCATCATTGTTTTGTGAGGGAGAGAGACTTTGAGTCTGTCTAAGCAGGTTTGTCTCATTGAGATTTCCAGCTTGGGTAAGAAAAGCCTCTGGGCTGCGCTGGTTATCACAGACGTCAACTCCAACCACCTGAACTTCGGACATGACTCTGCCCTCCCTCTCAAACTGTACTGGAAATAACATAAAGGTTCAGTTGAAGATACAATAATATTTGTGAAGAAAGAAACCCAGAGAACAAGTGAATTACCTGACTGTATGAATTTTGTTCAGCTAATTGAGATTCCATATTTACAGTTTAGCTACAACTGAAGAAAAAAGCAACCACAACATAGAAATAGAGAGAACATCAGTGATGTTGACTGGTTATCAATGCAGTGAGTCCAAGGAACCCAAAGGTGGTCCTTTGAATGAGTGCATGAGTGGGTCACCAATAAAATGTGTGCTTTTAGACAGATTGTAATATTTGTGTTTGATGATTTATGGTTCATATTCTGGTTGTATTCATGAGAGTTAAAATATGTCTGACAGTTAAACAATAAAAACTGACTCTGGAAACTTAATTTACAAGTCAGTCTTTTACTCAGTCAGAGTGTATTACAGTAACAGGAATGACTATGTTTTTATATTAGCTGGCAAACTTGCTAAAATATCTACCTGACAATGTGCTGCTGAAGGGGAAATGTGAGGTGAAGTGTCTGGTAAAAAAGGTTTCAGCTCCTGGGTTTTTTTTGTTGTTGTTGTTGTTTGTTTTTTTGCTGAATCATAAGCAAAATGAAGCAGGAGCAAAAACAATTTACAATATGGGGCCACCTAATTCAATTCACTCCTAGGAGTCCAGAATGGATAGTTTTTTCACATCGCAGATGTCGGAGTAAGGCATTTGAAACAAGAATTTAACAGGTACAACATGAGATGCATATCTTAAACTGAAATAAGAAAGAACAATAGTGAAATCTTCGTTGTATTGATGTGATTCAGCTGTCAAAATTCTGGGACATTTACAACCCTTGTTAGATTATTATGACATTCTATGTACAAAATCAATTCAAACAAAACAGTTGTTTATATTTCTACAGTTCAAGCATGGCGCCTCCCCTGAATGGTAAAGCATCACTGGTCACCAACAACATAAGTAAATACAGCATCAGAGCACATCAGTCTTGACAGAGGCCACATGATTTCATTGCTTTAAAAAGGACATTTGTAGGCTTGATTTTTGAAATGAAATCTGTGTGGCAGCACAGACTGGTCTTGTTGCAGCAACAAGCCTGTTGCAATGACTGAGACTATGTGTAAACAGGAACCTATTTTGGTTTTTACTTTTTACACAGAGGTATTTTATGTTACTTATTTCCAAGATTTCAACAGAGTTTTATTGTTCACAATCTAGCATTATCAGGGGAAAACAAGGTGCATCACAAGGGCACATCATTAATGACTTTATGGAGCTCTAATTTGTGAAAGACGCAGAACATGTACCTTGCAACATCACTGGTGATATTTTCACTACAAATCAACTAAATTGGTTTTCATATTGTTGTCTTGAGGTTAATGTACTTTAGTATGCTAAGCTTATACTTTGTGTTATGCCTCTAAATTTAAAAAAACTCACCACCATGATCCATCTGGCAACACCCTCACAATGTTTGACCTTTCAGCCTGAAGGTCAGTGGTGCCTATTGGAGAAGCCCTTCCTTAAGCCTGCAAAGATAAGGAGAATGAGACAGAACGCAGGCCAACATGAGTGACAACCAGAGAACAAAGATAAAGTCAGAATTCACTGAGAGCCAACAGTTAGAAAGGGAGATACAAAACAAGTTTAGCATCATTCCAGAGTTGTCAAACAAACCTTCGGGCTTAAAGAGATTTACAAGAGAGAGTGGAAGAGTACCAACTCTATGTATTGCAATAACTCTGTGGGCATTGTTGGGATTTCAGAACATTTCACTAACTTTTAAGATACAAAGCTAACAAGGGTGGAGCAGAAAAACATAATAAAAACTACTGAAACTGAAAAAATCTAAGAAACCACTGACCAGCTAAACACTTTGAACTGTGACTTAAGAGGATTAGATGTGGTATTATTGGCGTTACTCCCCATCTCGCCCTGCAACTTATCTGTAAATAATCATACCAGTCAAGATCTACTTGCACACAAAATAAAACTCAAAAGGGCAAATTTTAATGTCAAATCATTAGGCTTTAGGTTCACATTTCAACAGAAATAGCTTCTGCGAAACCAACTGAGTCACAGACCATTAAGTTCAGAGAGCAAGACTGAGAGAAAAAAAGAAAGAGCGTGACACTAAGATATTTACAAGCTGGCAATGATGTTATAAAGTGACTGTGAAAGGATTTATGGCATGGGGGGGGGGGGGGTTACAATCACAGTCGAATAAAAAAGTAAAATTAGGGAGAGGAGAGGCAAAGTAATCTAGTCAAAATACTTTGAGATGCAATAAAGCACATAGTTGTCCATTTGTTATATACGTTAGGCAGAAAAAAAATGGGTATTCCGAAATGAAAACACAACAAAATACAGCAAATACAGCTTCAACCATGAATATAAAATTAAATCAACATTTTACACAGTGAAAAGTAAACACTTTTCAAGGATAGGGTTTACTTTAGGGTTGTTGTGGAGTATAAAAACATGTTAATCAGTTTACAGTGCAAATCAGTATTGTGCAATAGCATGCTTCTTAATTTTATTGCCTTACTCTCGTTATGTTCACAGTTGACTCAACAAGAAACTAAACACAACACAGACAGGTACAAAAGCTCTGTTAGGTTGTGTTGTTTAGTGACTGTTGCTCCTCACAACCAAACCTCTGGACATTACTTTGACTATCCAATGTAAACACATGCACTGAAAGTATAGGATCACAACTACTGAGGGTACGCGCTGTCAAACAAGTGGCATTGAATCATAATTTTATTGCAGATTGCATACAAAAGCACCAACAACTTTCAAGATATACCCTTGGAAAAACATTCTAATGTTATAAAATGAAATCCTCATAGCTTTAGCCTGTACTTTAGTACTTTAGCCTAATTCTGATGCCTTTTGTCTCCCACAAACACACACTGCACTGACTTTATCTCCAGCTTTGGCAACATTATGTGCATGATTGTATCCTGGGCAAGGACTCATTCGACACGCAAAACTGTATTACTACTTTTGGTGATATTTTCATCCCAAAACCTCCACAAATACACACATCAAGGCTAATGAAAGCATATCTCAGAGGAATAAGACTGTCCTAATTTCTGCAGCATCAAGTTCATTGTTCTTCCTGTAAACCCCTGTACTGCCATGTGTAAGAATAAGTCCACATTCAGACAGAAAAACAGTGCCAGGACAACTACACTTAGCACAACTTTGGTTATCTGTGTCTATATTCTAACTCTTGTGCATTATTATTTATACAGTAACACAAGTGTTAAAAATAAATACCTGGGGGAGATGTGCCCATGAGTAAAACAGCACTGAGGACTGCTGTCTCTAAAGGGGAGGTAGGAATCTATGGGATGATGTAACCATCTTGCAAGGTTTACATACTTTAATGTGACTGTACCTTCTACATATGTGTTGTTTCCCAATGGACAGACATTAATGTGGCTTTGAAATAAAAATAGAAAAGAGTTTAGGTTGAGAAACTGTTTTGGTCTCTAATTAGTCCAAGCTCTAATTGCCCCTCTGGAAGACAAAACAGTCCCAGACCATAACAAACAACTGATGGCTTATGCAACAATGACCTCCAGATTACACACAGGTGTTACTGTACCTGTCATATGTCTTTCATATGCTTTCTGGAGGTCTTTTTGTACCTAAAAGTATCCTTTAGTTCTTCTCCCACAGAGCCATCTGTCCAAACAGGCATCCATCCTCTCCTCTTTTTATCTGTACTGTCTGCGCCCTACTCCACAGGGGACCATAAATAATAAAAGACAAAAAGACAGAAGAGGGGACACACAGAGAAGGGAATTCAGCCAAAAGGACAAACACAAAGGTAGAAGTTTCCTCTACCTTTGTGTTTGTCGATGAACTGTGAGGGGTTAACGTTACTGCAAGAACTAGTGCTGACAATGGAGCTACAAAACAACGTTTACCTAAACCTAAACTTACACTAATTGTCAGGTTATTTACATATATACAAGTTGTTATTAGCTTACCACACCGAAAATGTAGCTAGTAAAAGATTTTTACAACAACTGCATTAGTGTTAATAATTCAGGCCAACAACCCAAAACGTGTCACCTAGCTAACTTAGAAGTTTGGCTTTATTTGCTGAGCTGATGACCTGCGTAAACAGACAAGAGACGGGCGGTGACAGAAAACACAAACGCGGTGACAGCAGACAGTGCCTGTCATTGTCACGGCATTACAGGTGACATTGATGCCGTCAACGTAAACAAGTTAGTTGGTAGCCAGTCGGCTAATTAACGTTACCACAAAAGCTAACTAGCATGACTATTTGGCGAGAGATTCCGAAACGTTTGTCGCTAACGTTATCTAGATAAACACGGTGTTGTTGATTTTACGTTGGCGTTACGCTTTTTGACAGGGCATGTAACGTTAACGTGTCAGCATACTGGCATAAAATGTATGAGGACAGCTAACAAATTACTATTCATCATGCGTAAATCTAACTAGATAACGTTAGCTAAGCTAGCTAAATAGCAACACACAAGTGAGTAATAATTAGCGTGCCGTAACATTATGTAATGTAACGTTATGTTGCTGTTGCTAGCTAACGTGAGCTAGCATGGTCGATACATCTGGACACCACACCGCGGAGAAAACCTTTAAAATATAAACTGTAATGATAGCCTTTCTACTATAGCAAAAGCTTTCAAATCATCACATTTTAAACTTATGCTACACGACAAAAATCAACCGATAACGTCACTTACGGCTGAAAAGGTTGACTGAAAGGTAACAGCTCGAGCATCAGACAGACAGTCCGGGGATGTTGCTGTGAGGGCTGTAGGTGTTTCCACTGGTTGTTGCTGGCGCTGTCATCGTTGCTGTGTGCTGCTGGTGGACAGGCGAATGGCACAAGCTGCACTGTCGCCATCATCTGTTTCTACACTGTCAGTACTCCGACTTCTTTAGGAGGGGCATTTCTGGACTGGAGGATAACAGTCAAATCTACCATATGGTCTTTACAGCAAACAACTTATTTCAGAATCATGTTTTTCTTAAGTAGCTGACATACCTTACTCAAGCTTTCATGACATTAAACGTTTTTCCAGAATAGGATCATTTTTAAAGCATATAACCTGCCTGATAAATTACCATGTGTACATTTTATGCATCAAAGGAGCACGAGTACTGGATTTAGTCTAGCCAAAACACAGACTGAAAACAGGCCAGAAATGATTTCTCCCTCACACTGCACATCAAAATTCTGATTTAGTTGTTTTTATTTAAAAAATTATATTAGCCGCACAGTTCACACATTCAATGAAACAAGACATTTCATTCATTTTCACAGCAGTCTATGCACTCAAAATGAATATACAAAATATACAAGCTGTGATGCTCTACAACTGACACGCCTATTCCTTCTTGCGCCGTTACTAACTCAAGATGCGGTTTGGAAAATTACACAAGATAAATGCAGGGTTGTATTCTGAGAAAGTGCTGTCGGTATACAGAATCAGCAAAACTGCAGCTGTGTTGCACAATCATTCAGAAGCACATATCTGAATTATGTTGTAATCATTCGCATGACCTTGTGCATTCATTAGATTTTTGATTGATTTTTATTTCACATGAGTTTAGTAAGCACAAGAACCTTTACTCTGCATAATTTTTTTCATTGCAGAAACAACTTTTTTCTCCCTCTGGATATCAAACAAATCTAAAATGCAGGCGCAAAAAGGACCATTTTTGTTTTCGAGTTTTTGTCCTATGTTTCAATTTATGAGAATCTCATTTCAAGATAGCACAGTGTCATTTGATGTCATTCTTTCATTGTCCAAAGCACAGTCAGAAACACATTCACTTTTTCAGTAACTCAACATAAGTATATTTTGTCAGGTAAAAAAAAACTTATGCAGTCAAATTATTCTGCATGATCACTTAATGCTTTTTATTCTTTTTCTCTATGTATCTTCTGTTTGTCCTCATTTCATGACATTATTTTTTATATTAAACTCTCATACAAATGTGATTTATTTATTTATTTTTTTTTTGCATTTCATTTCTAATAAAAGCTGTACACATGACCTTAATGTGTATATTTCAGGCCCAACCCTTCCTCTGTGTGTTCTCCAAAATCTCCTCATAAAGCCAGCTCTGAGTGAACTCCTGACTCTTGTCCATCAGCTGAAACAGTCGAAGATACTCTTCTGGATATACATGACCGGTCAGTATGTCCTCCTGCATGCCCATCTCCGATAACAGCTTACTCCCACTATCTGGAGACCAGAGACTGAACAAAAAATTCAAAAGAGGGACAATAAATTTAGACAGCAGAAGAAGCTATTGTGTGAATGCATTTGTATTGAAGTTTTCAATTAAGAGCTGTTCTTTGATGCAACATGTGCAATTTGTTGGCAGCAGGTCTGTCTCCATGGCTTTGTGTGCATTGCTTACTTGAGTCTGTCGATAAGCTTGACCTTCCTCTTTGCCAGACATTGTTTGACCATCATCAGCAGAGTTGAAGCATTTGAAGGTGTGAGGCCTGCAGAAAACAGATCAGCCCGTGGACGCAGGCGCACAAGGCACAGGTTGTCATTGGGAAGCTGAGAGAAAGAAGCAGAAAAGAAGTGGAGATGTTACATTAAATCACCAACTCAAATCATCTTTACGTCACTGTTGGCGAGTCTGCTCTCCTCTTACCTTGCCCTTAGAGCTTCGTACACTCTGCCTTGAAGACATCACAAATGAATCCCAGGGCTCCTGCACAGACAAAGATCGGAAAGTTAACCAAGAGGAGGCTCTTTCCATCTTTGTATTTTAAAGTTTTAGCAATGTGATGCCAGCAGTCATGGACCAACCATCATAAACAAAACACAGCAACGTCTTTGTTTTCTTCTTCTTCTTAGTTTTTTTTTAGTCTCCTGAAACATTTGCATAGACACCTTCCCTTAGACTGTACCTTGTGCAGTAGTTCAATATCACAGGCCATCTGCCAGAGGACACTGTAGGCTCTGTAGTGCAGCATTTCACCTGGATTTGAAATCATTTTCTGATGGAAAAAATAAGATTATCAATTAATTTAAGTCTCCTCAGAATCAGCTAGTGACTGTGTAATAATTAATGTGAAATTATGGCATATACATGCTACGTAGGCTGATGTGTAATTATGTCATATGGGCTATGTAGGCTGATGTGTAATCATGTCATATGTGCTATGTAGACTGTATAGGTTGTGCAATATTTAATTTGAGCAATATGTAGGCCATATGTGTTGCATAATATGTCATATGTGTCATTACTTCTGCTATAAAGTTTTTGCAATGTATCACCATCAGATGCCGCCATTATTAGCAGGCGTGCAAATGAATGTGTGTATGTTGCACATATACAAGAGCATATGTTGTGTTGCATGAGAGAATGTGTTGTCAGATGTCTATTTTTATTTTATTTTTTGTGAAGCTGCAGAATTGACAAAGTCCAAAAAAAAACCCCCATGGGGACGGTAAATAGACATCTAATCTAATTTTCTGGGAAGAAGAAGCTACTGTTTGTACTGACAGTTGCAGCAGTAGCTAAGTATAGATCTAAGCTGGTCTAAAGCTGTGTAAACGTGGGTGTAACCTACTGCATCCTCATGAAGACAAACAAAAATATACAATAACACCAATCTGTGATCAATAAATTAACTGACACTCATTTCAACAGATACAGCAGAGAAAATGCTCTCTCTCTTTTACCAGGTATTCTTTCTCGCTTATGAAGAGGTTGAGCTCTATTCTTCCATATCTGTAGACAGAAAGCCGTTCAAACAACGCATAAACCATCTTCAGCAGCTTGCCACGCTCATTATGCTGGGGCAGGATACCCACCACCTTCACCGGGACGTCTACAGAGACACGCACACACAGGAATACATTACTGAAACACACATACTTTAGAGGGATGGTGCACTATATAAAGCTCAATCAGTGTCATTCAGTCAAGTGTGTCAGTTTCAAAATATTATTTGTTCTAAAAGCTTTTTTTTAACTGTTCAAAACCCGCAAGTTGCTTAAAAAGTTCCACCAATCCAATGTTTTGGGTTTACGTGTTCAAAGTTAATGGGATTGATGGCTTTGAAAAATGTTTGCATAATACTGTGTGAAGAAGGCGGGATTAGTTTAGCCACGAAGGCTAAACTAAAGAAACAAAAACCCCTTTGTGTAGGTGTGCGTGAGAGAGAACTGGCAATATGATTGTATCTTAGGGGTTGGTGTGTGTGTGTGCGTGTGTGTGTTTTTCCTCACCATCAGTCCAGCTAGCCTCTGATATTCCCAAGTCTGTGAACAGCTTGTCAGTAAACATTACAGGGGGTTTAAGGTTTCCGTTGCCGATGGGGTCGAGTTTAAAGTAGTCACAGTGAACCACTTCCAGCAGACCATCAAGACGACCTTCCAACTCCTATGACATTAATACATAACTTATGTAGCTACTACACAGGGTGATGAAGATTATTGTAGAAATAGTCACTGACAATTTAAATGAATTCGGTGAAAACTAAGAACTGGTTAATATTCACAGACGGAAAGAAAAGTCATTTGACACTCAGACATGTTTGTGATACCTGTAGCTCTGATAGGAAGAACTTATCTCCTTCAAGAGCCACAACTCTCTGAGCTCCAGCATTTAGCAGCGTCCTAGTTAAAACCCCAGGACCTACGAAAGTGAAACAAACACTGCCTGTCAATTTATTGGTGTTTCACTGGCAAGATTACACAGATTTATAAGCTTTAAAACATTATCCACATTGGCAAAAAGAGTCAAGATTATAGATGCCAATTTCTGTGTCGAACTAGATGAAAGTTAAAACACTAAACAAAAAAGTTCATTAAGTCCATCTCTGTGTCTCTCTACAATTTAACATTACACAAGCACAGTACATACCTGGGTTACACTCGAAAATAACAGTTTTGGCATCCTCGGGTTCTACATGTTGTGCTACCAGCTTAGCCAGGTCTGGGTCCACTATGAAGCGTCTCATTTTTTTACAGGCCTGAGCATGTCGTATATTCTCCTCTACTTCCCCAATGTCCAAGAAGTCATATCGGCACAGAGGACGGCGTTGTCCCTTGAAACACACGTATGAACATATAGAAAGGGAAACACTCAGCAACATGTGAAAAAGCTCAGAGTTCATTAAGAACCACTTAGAATATTTTTCTTAAATCATTTTTAAATTTATTGCACAAAAAGACTTCTATCTATGCATTGTCTTCTAATAAAAAGAGGTTAAAGTAGCCAAGAAAAAGTCAAGAGTTACACAGTGTGTTGGTATCAAACTACACAAAATAATTTCTTTTAAGTACATGGGAATTTATAATCGTATAAAGATACAAAAGCAAAGACATATGGCAAGCTGCACTGGAAGACTGGTGTTTACAATAAAGCAATAGACAGAGATAACTGCCAACCTGTACAGCCACAGCAGACAGATTTCTGTGTGTGAGTGATGATGAGGGGGATGTCCTGTCCGTACTTTGCTGTTGGGAGCTTGAACCAAGCGTGGGCCGTCCAGGACCCAAAGACAGAGTGTCCAGACTGTAGGCCCTTCTGTGAAGCAGGGGGGCCCCTGGAACACAAAAGCCAGAGGGAGCCACAGGGGCCAACACTGCTTTGCGCAAACAGGATCTTCTTCTGATGGTGTGGCAGCAAGCAGAGCGCATAAACAGCTCCACCACTCTGCAAATTTGGGCGGACATGGTGACCAGTGGACCCGTAACCACAGAGGAGGAAGCGGGGAGAGGGAGTGAAGGATATCTTCAAGAGATCACTGAGGCCCGAGAGGGAATTGGAAGGAAGAAAGGCATGTTAAGATTGAAAATAAATTCACATGATACCAACTTAGATTATACAAATGACCGACAACAGTGGAGAAAACCGATGTGATTAAAGTTAGGTGATAGAAAAATCTTTCTAACACGGCTGCGTCAAAGTAATGTTATCGCACGTGGGGAGGTAAACCTCTCATTAACGTTACCGGCCTCACGGTTAACACTGTCCTTTATCCTGCAAGTTAACGGGGGTCATGATCCCCAAAATGCACAAAACAACCTTTTATTTAATCTGTTACAAGAATAGCGCCCAACAGTTTGGTAATACTGAAGATAACAATAATTTTAGCCGTCCGGCTAGCAGTATGCTAACGCGATTTACAACTAAAATGCATTTAATGTCGTTTTAACGGGAGAAATATTGACATACCTTGTGAGAATTATCCTATATTTCCAAATATGAGAACATCAGAGATTTAAAGGTGGCTCCTGTCTGTGTGTTCGCTTGTAAAACTCCATGACATTGAGCCATCCACATCTCGACCCCACACTGGTTGTTTTTACAACTCTCGCGTGCTGTTGCAGGCGCATCTGAATGTCGTAATTGACAGGCGACTCCTGCGAAGACCAATCAGTAAGTAGAGGAAGTTGTCATGCTAACATATGAAAGCTAAAAACATTATAATTGACATATGTTAAGTATTTCTATTAATATATAAGCTGTTCAGAACACACTTAACGCATAACGCTTGAACGTAATTGTTTAGGTAGCTAAAAACCACCGCTGTTATTAATGTATTAACATATTAGCATGATGTTGCTACGGAAGTGAATAGAAGCGCTGTCAAAACTGCGGAGCAGTAACGTAACTGCGAGAGAAACGTTAGTCCTCGTGCTTCTCTGTCATTCTGTCAGTGAGGTGCAAGTGTGAGCTGCTCCAGTCTTTTGGCTGTCACCATGGCGCTTGTTGAAACATCCCCCAGCAGGCCGTATCACCTGGTCGTTTTCGGAGCCTCTGGATTCACGGGACAGTTTGTGGTGGAGGAGGTGGCCCGGACTACCTCCGAAGGTCCGAAAGGGACCCTGAAGTGGGCTGTGGCAGGAAGAAGCAAGCAGAAGCTGGAAAAAGTTCTGGAGCAGGCCGCCGACGCCCTCAGTATGTATCTGAACGATCCAATTAGTCGTTAAAACAGATTATTTCTGGCACCGACGGCCCTGCAATAATCTGTTTAAACAATCATGTCAAATGCCAGTTGGCTGTTGTTCGTGTGCTAGGCTTTTAGTCAGTTTTGCCAAGTTACTGTCTACGCCCAGGGTAATTTAACTCAGTATGACTTATCTATTCAAATTGAGGTTTCCTGATAGTGACTAGATTTACATGCCTTTACTTTAAATTCTGACTAAAGTCCAAAGTACAAGCTAGTTTCCAACTAAGAGGTAATCATCTGATTGACTTATCATCATACTATAATTAGGAGCTGCAACTAATGATGCAGTTCAATCAACTAACAATAATCAATAATTCAGTTAAAAAACTATGTATCATGGACCAGCTGGAAAAAATAAGGCAATTATATTAGAAAATTTTGCTAGAGTATATATTGTTGCTGGAGCAGAAATTGGTTGTAGTTTTTTCTACTTGATGCTGTCAGTGACAAATCAGTTAAACTTATGGTTAAGATAATTTTGGGTGATCAGCTTTCTTTCAACAGTAATAACTGTGTTTCAGCACTCCATACAGAAATTAGTGCGACATGATTGGTCTCTATTGATGATATAATTGCTGAAATTCAATTATGCTATATATTTTATGGCAGAAAATGGTCATAAATCCGGACTACAGTTACTCAGAGATCATACAGACATCTGAAGGTGTTGTTTTTCCTAACCAGCAGATTAACAACAGGATGTACAGAACTAGATATTTAGTTTTCAAAAATAAAGAAAAATGGTAAATTCTCTTTTTTGGGAAGCTCTGTCCAGCAAAATGTTTGCCTTTTGCTTGATATACAATTTAAATGATTAAGTAGTTCTGAAAATACTGAGCACTCAATGTTTTGATAATTGATCAATTGATTACAAAGGTTTAGTAATGCAGGTAAATGTAAAGGTTAACGATT
Source organism: Naso thynnoides (assembly GCA_029783665.1). NCBI lineage: Eukaryota > Metazoa > Chordata > Actinopteri > Acanthuriformes > Acanthuridae > Naso > Naso thynnoides. The sequence continues at coordinate 19,920,277 of JAQLOL010000001.1, forward strand.
TGTATCTGTGCAACACTTGAAAAATGGAAAATTAAATCCATCGCTACTTCAAGACTGTGACCTACTCTGCTGCCATGATAGTGTTGCAAGTTTCCAGAGGATCAGATAGTTATTATGTTGTCCCCTCCTCTTCAGCTCTCTCTTCAGGGAGTGTACAACAGCTGATGGAACATACTAGCTCACTGTGCTATCAATGACAGCACACACACAGCCTGTTAGCTTCATCAGTCACTCAGTGACACTAACAACTGTAGTCTTTCCTGTTTAATCAGCCGGTGTTGTCTTTGCAAGTTGTTACATCTGGAATATAAAAAACATTTCACAGAGCATACGTGATATGTGCTGTCGGAGCCTCTTGTGCTTTTGCCTCTTTCATATACACTCTGTTCATTTTGACACAAGTATACAGTACTCATATCTGAACACCTTTAAAGCATGAATATGATTCTTTGCATGCATGCAGGTAAACCTGAGCTGAGGTCAGAGGTGGACATAATCGTGGCAGATGTAGGAGAACCAGACTCCCTGGCAGCCATGTGCAAACAGGCTGTGATTGTTCTCAACTGTGTTGGGCCTGTAAGTAGACAACTCCACCGAACTGTGTGTACCTCTGTTCAGTTATTTCTGACATTTGCTCCATCACATAGCACAGACTTATTTTTCTTCACATCATCTCACAACATTGGTATGGCATCTATCTATCTATCTATCTATCTATCTATCTATCTAGAGCTCTCCTCCTCTGTTCTTCTGTGTAATTGTGTGTGTGTCTCTTTTTGTTCTGCTTTCTCTCTCTCACACACAGAGCAGCCCTCATTTACACAATGAAGACTACTGACTTACAGCACACAACAAGTTGCATTGTACCACAGTCAGAATGGAAGGAGGGTTTCCATCACTGCTTTGTGTCTTGTGCATCATTCTGTTTTTTGTCTCAGACCAAATTCTTTGCTGGCAGTGACCACTTTTTTTTTTTTTTTTGCACATAGAAACACTGGCAGCAGGCTTAAAACTGAGACACACAGTTAAAGCTAAAAGGATAAAGAGTAAACATAAATGTAATAATTCTGGTATCACCAGTGTGAAAGGTCTCAAAGTGCTCTGTAGGGACACACATCTCTTACACAATATTCTAAAGGCCAGGAACACATTGTACTTTGCTCTGTGAGTTGGTCTGTCTAGCATAACCTGAGTGAACTGAGTTGGAAAAATAGCACCAGCCTTTAACCAAATGCTGGTGAAATATGAGAGTGGTTGGTAGATTTTAGAAAGAAAATAATGATTCACTATCAAGTGGCTGGTGAATTTTACCATTTATCTGCCAGTGGGTGGTATATGTTGACATTAAAAAAAATAAAATAAAATAAAAAAATCCCACTTAGTTACTGACAATGACAATCAACCATAAGAAGATTTCAAGTGAACGTCAAATGATAAAAATCACATGACTCATAAGACATGTAATATTAAACATGTAAGTTATTATATGTAATTATAGTTGATGAGGAATTTGTGTGTGTGTGTGTATAGTACAGGTTCTATGGTGAGCCAGTGGTCAAAGCCTGTGTGGAGAATGGAGCCCATCACATTGACATCAGTGGAGAGCCTCAGGTATGTTTGTCTATAGTGGCTGAAGCCTAACATATACCGCAGAATGTTGAAGGGCAGTACCTGTATTTTTATTCTTCCTCTTTCCTTTGGTCTGACTTAAGTTTTACACTTACCACATATGAATCTCATAAGAACATTTAAAGAATGGTAAATTAACTACTATTTATTAATTTTGTACATTATTTCTGACTTTAAACAAACTGCTAGTAAGAATTTTGTCCTTCTCTCTCTAGCTGCGTGTTGTCAATGGAAAAAGCATGTGCTGCAGCTCAGCTTTGCTGTTGTTTGTGTTTGGATTAAATGAGAGACATGCCGACTCTTGTGGTGTAGCCTGTTAGACGAAATTATCTCTCACTTGGCTGCTTGACAGCAATTTTTCCTTGCTGTCATATGCCGTTGTGGGTTATGTCTCACTGACACACAGCCTGCACTATTACAGTCAAGTTGAGGTTTATGTGTGTTTTGAGGCTGCATGTTTGTTTTTATATGCTCCACCTTCATCACCTTAGGAAAGAAGTGGTCTAAAAAGCACTATTAATCCTTCTACCTGCTCGTTATTGATAAAGGGTTAAAGAAATAATTTTTTTGTTTAACAGGCACGCTTGTGTGTATATGTGTGTGTGTGTTTCTGTCTGGCTGTACACAGTTTCTTGAAGGCATGCAGCTAAACTACAACAGCCAGGCAGCTGACAAAGGTGTGTACATCATAGGGAGCTGTGGATTTGACTCCATACCTGCTGACATGGGAGTCCTCTACACAAGGGACCAGTTCAAGGGTATGCAAATGATAACATGCACACATGCACATTCAAACATGCACAAAGGCATTAACAGTTAACAATTAACACCCCCCCACACACACACCTCCACTAACATTGATTTAATCCATTCACTCTTTTTGTAGCTGTTAAGGATTTATTAATTGTTACAAGGCCACTGAAAAATCTGTGTGTGTGCACCCACAGGTACGCTGACCGCAGTGGAGAGCTTTCTGACTGTCAGCTCAGGAGATGAAGTAAGTCACTACATAAGCCAGAAGTTCATGTGGTGGAACAGCTTGTTGTTGTAGAGTACTTTTATTTCTTATATTATTGTGTTGTCACAAATGTCTCTGTATTTAAAATGTGCCTTATTTTTTCCTTTCTCCATTCTTATGCCCTCCCTCTTCATTCATTAATTTCATTCATTCTCTCTGGCCTTCTTCATCAGGGCATGTGTATCCATGATGGCACATGGCAGTCAGCCGTCTACGGTTTTGCAGACAGCGAGAAGCTGCTGAGTCTGAGGAGGAAGTTTAATCACAAACCTCTCCCTGCTGTTGGCTCTAAGCTTAAACGCAGGTTTGTAGAGAAATAATGCCTTTTTTTCTCTAAAGATCCCATCCTTTACTTTTCCTCGGTGGCTCAGTGAATCAGTACACAGAATATTATGTGTGGCTGTCACAAAGAAGAATTGTAATTTTAGAAGAACCTGTTGACAATTGATTGGACCGACACGGATATTGATATTTGAGAGTTTAAAAATCTAATAACAGTATGCCGGTAAGAGTTGTTTTTTTACTGAATAAATTAAAAAGTAGGAAAAAACACTTTATTAGTATTTTGTACATTCATTTGTTAATGAGCCTAAATTACATATTGAACAGTGCATTTTACATTTGAAAAACAAACTTGTCAGTTCCCTCTGGTGGACAAACGATGTAGAGGCGTGTAGTGGCTGCTGACTTACACAGTAGGGCTCCAAACGTTTGGCAAGCTGATCGTTTTGTCTCAGGGTCAAATCCCAAAATCTGTCAATATGGACAAGCACATGTACGACACTGAGTCCACACAACATGTTCTAATGTAATTGAAAAAGTTCTATTTTTGCGTCATGTGTTTCTTTGTGTGCATGTGTGCGCATTTCCAGGGGAGCATTGTTCTACAGTAATGAGATCCAACAGTACTCCGTGCCCTTCATGGGTTCAGATCCCTCCGTTGTAAAGAGAACTCAGCGCTTCCTGGTGGAGGAACATCAGGCCACATCGGTCAGTCCTAAATTTAGTTTTGTGTTTCTTCTTCACAGCCTTTACTCACTCTGACCCTGTGTTAGAGTAATCTCCTCTAATGATTCAAAAATAAATTCTTGGTAAAGTAAGACACATCATTTGTCTAATTTCAGTCTGTTTCTCAACAGTGTCCTTCCTCCTTTTTATTTTATATTCATTTTAAAAAGGCCTTAAATTTTTTTTTGATGGTCTAACTTGTAGTTGTGACTCCCCTGTCCTTCTCATTATTTTGATTGTTGACAGTGACTGTGTATGACTTTGGGGGTCATCACCACTTCGACAGCCTTGTGTTGAGGTTAAAATGTGACTGACATGAACACAGCCAGTATATTACTACCTCTCCAGTGTTTGTAGTGTATTAAATACTCTGTTATCGTTAACTTTAGGTTCAGTATGGAGCATATGCAGGAATAGGAGGTATTGGGAGCATAATCAAGCTGATGTTTGCTGGCATGATGTTCTGGTTCTTAGTCAAGTTCAGTTTCGGACGCAACCTGCTCATCAAGGTAAGCCAACACAACATGCGTAAGAACAATACACATGATTAGCCTATAACTGAATGTTCTGTCATTGAAGCAAAGAAGTTGGAGGTTTATTTTGGTGCTTACGTCTGTCTCTTCTACCCACCCTCTCAGTACCCAGACTTCTTCTCCTTTGGCTTTTTCTCCAAAGCTGGACCAACTAGAAAGCAGGTAAAGTGCTGTGAGAGAACAGAAATTATATCAGGATTTTTGTACTTTAAATGAGCAAAGATGCTCTGATTTCTGATGTGTGTTATGTGTGTGTCCATATGTGTATTAGATGGAGGCCTCATCCTTCCAGTTTGCATTCTATGGAGAGGGCTACACAGAGGGACAAGACCCCTCCCAGGGAAAACCTAACGGCAAAATCCGCACATTGGTTCAGGGACCAGGTATCTGAAATTTAGAAATGCTAGTGTGATACAAGGTTTTGTTCTTCATTTAATGACGAGAGAAAACAAAGATACTTTCCTAAAGCAATGGCTTTAGGAGTGTGGCTGATTTTTTTTTATATTTAGCTGTGTCATGACTAAAAGAAAACCTGTGACAGATGAGAATGAGCAGTTAGATAGTCAGACATCATATCTCTTTGTCTCTTGTTCCAAATGATCATTTGCTGCTCGCAAACAGGAGCCTCCAAGTACATCAAGGAAGACACACATGAAACTTACATTACAGCTTTAATTTGATTACTTCTGAAATTCATTGTTACAAATTTATGAGCAAAGTCAGAATACTAGCCCACCCAGTCACCAGTCCCTGAAGGGTGCTGTTTCCCTTTTAAGTCTTTTCTATCTGTGTGTCTCATGGCGGCTTTGTTCTCTGCCACCTTCACATGCTGGCAGTTTTCATCAAGAAACATTTGCGAAGCAGCTAATGTACAAATTGTAAACTTTTACAGAAGCATGCAGGAAGGGGTCTAATTTTCACTGAGACACAAAGGGAAGCCCATTACTTTTAAATCTTACGCAATGCCATTACAGTTGTCACTCTTAGGTTGTGATTAATCATGCATGTATTTATTATGCTTTGGCATCTGCAATGACATTAACATTTTAACACAACTAATTCCCATAACAGCAGCATGCAACAGAATCCTAAAGTATTTATTAAAGCCGCCATTAATGCAGGAGCGATATGTTAAAACAAGATGAACTCTAACTGTGTTAAATGCTTGTTTTTCTGTCCATGCAGGGTAAAATGGGTAATCAGGCCCAGGCCTATTGGGCCGGGGTCACCGATGTGTTCATTGATAATTTAATTCTATTTCTGTTGTCGTACAGAGGCTGGATATGTTGCCACGCCCATTGCCATGGTACAGGCAGCTCTCACCATCCTCAATGAGTCCACAGCATTGCCCAAGAAGTGAGTTATCACAGCCCAACCTGACTTTACATACAAATTCAAACAGCACAAAATTTGACTTGTCATTTTGTAGGTCAAGTTCATGTGTTCCCAGTTTTTTTTGTTTGAGTTTTATTAGAATGAAGTTTTTCAATCCATCTAGCCAATCCTTGTGAAAAGGTCACTTGACCTTTAGTCCCAAAGGAGCTTCTTTTTTTTTTCTGAGTATAGTGACTTAATATCCATAAATTCCACAAATGTCACCTGACCCTGAGACTTTGGTATGAAATAACTTTTAGTTTGAGTTAATTGTTTCTGTCCTTCATTTTCAGGGGAGGAGTATACACTCCGGGAGCTGCTTTTGCAAAAACCACCCTGATCGATCGCCTCAACAAACACGGCTTCCAGTTCTCTGTCATCTAAAGGCTCTTGTCCTCTCTGATTTCATTACTCAAGGTTTTTCCTTAGCACTTACTCATTCACATAACAACAACTGGGAAGTTTCCGACTATCGTTTTATCAAGAGAGCATTGACTAAAGATTGAGTGCACTCACAGATTACTTGTAACCCATTTTTGGTAGAAATTAATGGTACTTTCGACATTCATTCTTTTCATTTGATGAGAAACTTGCCAGTCTCCCTTCAGCTTGAATGTATATTAACCCTCTGCTTGCAAGACAAATAGCACAACCGTGGCAGCATTACCTGGCACATGAACTTCCACTAACATGATCAGTGAAGTAAGAATTTAAAACAAGATTTGTTTCAATTAATATTTTACCACACAGATGTTAAAGAAAGCATTGTAATTTGTATGTGGATCAGATGGAGACATGTTGAATTCTCTTAGAAATATTAAGGACCTGTAAATGCTGAAAAAAGTAAACTACAATCCTTGTGAGTGTTGTCCTTGTAATATACAGTAGCTTTAAATGCACAAGGACATTATAAAGTAGCACTAACATGGTAGCTATGTGTCTGTTGTTTTGGACCAGTGGAGTAAAGATGTCAACAGAGATTAGAAACAGCTCTGCGTGTGTGTGTGTATGTGTGTGCACGAACACGCTTGCCTTTCCTTGCCTGTCCTTTTGGCAAAACTCCTGATTGCTGTTTTTGACAGACAATAGTTGGACTATCACTACATCATCCTACTTTTGTCGATCTTTGTTTTGTTTTTGTTTTTTTGTTCCTGAGTGTTGCAAGAATTTTCCCTTTTAAACATTTGCTTTTGGGTATGTTTTTGATCTCAGTCCAGACTTGCTTCTCCTGTTTGTGTGTGTTTGAACATTACGTGCACTTGACAAACTACAGAAGTTTTGAGGATTTGTTTTGGTGTGCTTTGCTTTGTATGGGCCAAATAAATAAAACCAAGTCTGCTATAATAAACGCGTCTTGTGTCTTTCTCACAAAGATTTTATTTTATGTCATAATGTTAGTTTGTGATCTGCCACACAGCTTTTAGTCATGGCATGCATCAGTGGTACACTCACCTTGCCCTTACCAGAAAATCTGAGGACTTAAGCTTAATTTTAGGACAGGAAGTTTCTTATTTTATACTTTAATTCCAGAACTTTAATCTAATTAAATCAAATGTTAAATTAATGTCTAAAATTAATGAATAATGAGGCTTTAGTGGCCCAAATCAAATCAAATGTTATTTATATAGCACAGTTCAGACAAAGTAATCTCAATGCACTTTGGCATACAGCATATGTGAATAACTCATCCCTTGCAGTGCCCATCCACCCACACAGACATACCCAATCACACATACCCAGCAGAGAACACTGGAGAGGAGAGAGAGAGAGGGAGACAGACAGACAGATGCACTAATTATTCATAAGCCTGAGAGAACTTAAACTTGGCGACACAGTTATAGAATATCTCAGATCATCAGCTAGTTTTCTCCAGAAAATGGGGCCATTGTGACTGAATGCACCTTCAGCAGATTTATTTTGGATCATAGGCACAATTGGGAGACCAGTGTCTGATGATCTGAGGGTCCTGGAGGGTTTGCAGGCAGAGAGCAGGAGATGTTAGCAGGACGAGCCCCCAACTTGTTATGGTCGGCTCACTGACCACAGCAGAAGAGGAAGCAACATGTGATTGATAACAAAAAGAAAAGGCTTTCAAATGAATCAATCTTACAAATGTAGTGAAAATGTAAATGATAATAAACAAATCGCCTTAAGGAATACTAACTTTAACCCGGCTTTAGTTTAATTAACTATAAAGTAACTGAACAGAAGTACGTGGTGCCAGGAGGAGAGGTAGCCATATGACTGACAGGATGGGGCAGGTTATTTGGGGGATGTGGAGGCACTGGACAGCTGCCTTTAATCCCCCATCAAACATGTCACTCAGGGCAACCTGCAACACAAACACTAACACAGTGACACAGCACAACACTAGACCCAGCAGAGGCCCTGGGGCCATAACAAGAAAGCCAGACCATTAAGTGCTTTTTAAACAGAGTATTTTGAAATCAACACTGTATTTTATTGATAGCCAGTGAAGTGTTTTCAGAATGGGAGTGATATGTTACATTTCTCTCATTCCAGTGAGTACTATGGATGCAGCATTTTGAATAAGTTGGAGCAATCCCACAGTTTTTATGAGGAGTCCAGCAAGAAGAGTATTAACGATAATCAAGTCTAGAGAAGATGAGAGCATGAGTCAGTTTTTCAGTATCTGACTGAAACGGAATGATATAACTTTGGAATTTTTTTTTTTAGGTGATAAAATGCTGTCCGTGTTATACTTGTAATATGGCTTGTGATGGTGTTTCTGTATGATGGAATCAAGTGGCAGCATATAGAGATTAAATCATTGCACAATTTGTGGTTGCCAAGGGGACGGAGAAGGTCCTGCCTGCTAAATAGGCGGAGAGCCAGTTAATAACACTGCCAGATAGGCCAAGATAATTTTCCTATCAACTGACTAGATTCTTTGATCAACAGCGTCAAAGGCTGTGGTCAGGTCTAATAATTCTAGGATGGAAAGAAAGAAAGTCATTGACTGCTTTTTAAAGTGCTGGTTGGCTCTGGAGCCAAAGGTATTGAATATGAACCCTGATGTCATTGCTTTAAGTCAGACTATGGTAACCTTTGTCATTGCTCTCTGATAAACTCCACAATAAAGGCATAAAAATGCCAACAAAATGCAAAACAACAAAACAAAATGCAACATAAATGTGAATTATTTTGTTGAAAAGAAAGTTTTGTCTTCATTTTGAAAAGAAAAAAGAAATCCTTTATGGTATAAATATTAGTAGAAAATTGTAGATTTCTAAAAATTACAAAGGTGACATGAATAAATGGCTTCGTGACATTTCAGTGTTTGTGCCTCTTGCAAATTTTACTGTTTCAACAAAACCTGGTAATCAAATCAATCTGTTTGCATGCTAAGCATTTGTTTTGTTATGGGGACAGTTTGTGTCACGAGTGTTTAACTATAAAGAGAAGGAATAAGTGACATATTGAAAGAAAGAGATTCTTGATGTTACACATTTTCAAAACCACCTGTGACCACTGTGCATACTGGAGGTTCCACACCAACCGACCACCGGGAAAATGTCCACACTTCAGCTCAACAATTCTCTTTTCAACAAAATGTTTCCTCACCAGTGATGACACAAGTGCAAGTCTTTTGGTTTATTCCATCTTCCTGCTGAGTAACTTTGTGGTGGGCCTCCCAGCAAACATATGGGTGGTTTGGCTCTGTTGTAATGGAACCAGAGAGGCTTTGGCTTCAGAAATCTACTTCCTAATCCTGGCTTGCTGTGAGACACTTTACTGCCAGCACAGCTGTACTGTATGTTCAGCTTTGAAAATCTCAGTCCTGGACTCAGTATCCTGTTGCCGCTACAGTCCCATCTGGTGTGGCTCTGCCGGCCCGTGCTCCAGAGCTGTATGTGCTTGGAATACTACATTGCAGTCGTCCATCCTCTGACCTTCATCAGGTAAATGTTTAAACTGCTTTCCTACATTTTTCACCTCAGTCATGTGAGAATAACTAGTTCTCTGAGCACTGTGCTTTATCTCCATTTCCAGGTTCAAACCCCTGAAGTATAAGATGGCACATTGTGCTCTGGCCTGGTGTTTCATTCTTTTTACTGTTTTGCTTATGTGGACTTTGCCAAATTACGTAAAATCTTTGGTTATATTGATGTGGTTTGTTTCCATATTGTTCCCGTTGTTCTCCTGTTACTTCTTAATTCTGTGTTCTCTGAAGTGAGCTGGCCCGGGAGACAGGGAGGGGGAGGTAAAGCAGAGGAAGTCAGGAGACAAGATAAAGAGAAATGCCTTCAACACTATTTTGGTTACCCTGCTATACTTCATGTTCAACTATCTACCTTCACTGGTGGTTAAAACTTTTCAGTGACAAATTAATATTCCACACGTACTTCTGGATCTTACTCAAAGTAGCAATAGTCTGTGGGAACATTCAACCCGTTCTTTACCTGCACAAAGCTGGGAAGTTATCCTTTCTCAATAGAGCACTGACCTGAGGGTAAAAATAAGCAGAACAAACTTCTAAACATATGGCAGATGTACAGTGACAGCAGGACATTCTCGGTTATCAACCTGACTTTGGATTTGTCATTTGCATGCTCTGTGTGTGTGAGTGTATGTGTATATGTATTTCCAGCAACACCATCACAGGTGTTACTGGAAATAATTTGCCTTTTATCAAGGTTAGTAAAATGATTCTGTCATCATTTGTCACTGTATGGTCATAGAGTGCCGACATGGAAAAGGAGATTCAGTGATCAAAAATGATGATTCATTCTGAGCAAAGCTAAATTTTATATCTTTTAGCGTAATTTCTGTTAGTCAGAATAGACTCTTTTTCTGTTGAGAATATGGATTTCATGCTAAAGTGAAGGACTGACTGTTTTGATGGGATATTATTATATTTACACAATAATCTATCTTACACCCAGAAAATGATAACAATGATATCCTGTCCTTTTCCGTGGCTGTGACATGGTTGTTGAAATAAATAAGACACTTATTCATAGTGGTTACTCTTGACTAGATTTAACGTAAAACGGCTGACCTGGTGACAGCTGCTATAACCACGGATTTGTACATAAATATGTTAGGTAACTGATTTTTCATAACCTTGCACAGAGATCGTCTCCTTTCTTAAAGCATGACAGAATCTTCTTAACATCGCAGAACTGGTCCTCGACATTGTAAAACACCGCCTGGGACCTCAACAGGATATCAGCTGAAGAGAGGAGGACAAGGATTTAGACAAGAGTAAAGATTTATGATGCATCCTGGCAGATTTTACTGGATCACACTTTTATTGTGAGCTGTACTGCTGAAATAAAATCCTGCTCTGCAGGTCGTAGCTTCAAGTTGAACAGATAGAGAGCTGAACAGATTTAGTCCAACTCATGTCTTCTTCTTCAGCTACTCCTCCTTTTCTGTAGACAGCTGTTTTTTCAGGGATATCAAAATCTTTCTGAACTTTAACACCAGTGTCTCCATCATGGCAACAAATATTATACAGACATCTGTGTAAGAGTTAAGTGAAATACCTATTTCACGAACTTTTTGCATACATTTTTTAAGATACTTGTGCACTGAATTTTATCCTATTTATTACAGAAACATTTCCTTTTTACAATTTTGGCAGGTTGTTTATGTAAAAAGACATGAAAAATAAATAAAACAAAGAAGAAATTAAAAATTATCTTTCCAGTTTGGAATTTGGGTACAAATACAGACACACAGATGTTTCTCACCGTTGAACGTCTGCAGGTGATCAGCCTGCTCCTTTATCCTTCGTCGTCTCTGCACCAACATGACCTCCAGCTGGTCAGACAGCAGACGGTGCAACTCAAGCTGCAGTTCATCTGAGCAACTTAGCAAACAAATTATCCTTACCATGAAAATTTCAGAGAAATGAGGAGAAGAAGATCTTGCACAAAACATTGTCCTTGTGATGATTTTATAAAGTAAAAGAAATTACAATTAGAGCGTACAGAAGATTGATCATTCTCTGGCCAATGGGCTCAATGTCTACACACACACACAATGTGCAGAGTCTGAGCACAAGTTTTCTTTTTAAAAAACATAACACCTCTTTTTATGAGCTGAGGAGAAAAAAATGAGAGCCTTTGCTAGTATATGACTTACTCCCCTTCATCTAAGACATTGTGACCTCCAACCTCAAGAAAGATGTACTGTCGGCTGAGAGAAAAACTCCCTGAAAACAGGAGAAAGAAAGAAGTACACAAAGAT
>JAQLOL010000001.1:19939668-19955208 GCA_029783665.1 Naso thynnoides
AAAGTTTTAAAAAAAAGTATCTTTGAAGGAGGGTGATGCTCTTGATCCCTCCTCACAACAACCTGGGATGAGAGTTAGGTTAGCTAGCTAACTTATGAGTTCATTAGATGCTAGTTATGATCGATTCCTGGGCACGGGGTTTGTACTGGAAGGCCTTCTAGAGCTTCTTGCTGTATTTTTAAATTTTGAAATTTAGTTGCTGGCAGATTTTGCTGCAAAGTCTTCTAAATTCCTCTTCAAACTAGTTATACAGGTTATAGGCTGGTGACAAGTGATCAGGGAATGTTACCGTATCTGTTTATCTTTCAGAGACACACGGAGAATTTAAGCTAGTTTGAGACTGAGAATGAGAAAATCTGCGTCCCGCAGTAGAGTAACAGTGCTCGGTTGTCTTTGTTCTGAAATTTAGGCCTGTTTTGTGTTGTCCCACAGTGGATCTCTTGTTCCAACAACAGTCCAAAGTGACATAATCAGAGCCACCTCTTCACAGGCATCACTTTTCTATCATGATTGAAAGTTGCATGCAACCCAGGACAGCTTATGACAGTAATCCACCGTATTAGTTTTGTTTTTGTCTTTTCTCTCACCTCATTTCAGCTGACAGTGTTTTTCATTTTATCGCAGCACCACCAGTGGAGTTTAATGCAGATGAGTAAGACCCTGTTACTGCATTTATGGAGGGGAATAAGCTAAAATACTTTATTTTAATAGAAAGGAGGGGAAAAAAGCATTTAGTTTACACTGAGCCTCTTTTAATTTTCTTGTGGCCATGGGGCAGTCAGAGCAAGAGTATTCCCTTGGACAATAAATGAGAGTGAGAGATGCAGAAAGCAGGCTAATAATTCAGTTTTAAGGGTCTGATGTGTGAGATACATGTTGATGAGTTGACCTTTGTGTTTGCAAGCCTTTGCCAGGCCAAAGCATCCGCAAGGCAAAAAAATGAAGGCCTGCCAGCTGCAGGATTGCTGTTGTGTAGCATATCCTCACCTCTGACATTTCTGGAAAGTGGCAGGTTCTGGTTTCTGTCTACATGATGATGATTATTATTATTGTTGTTGTTGTTGTGGTTGCTGCTCTAAAATTATCAGCATGGCTGAATCACTGTCATGCCACTTGGGATCACACTTTCTAGTAGGACCTGTCCAATGTGGGATTTTGATGGCTGATGTTGATACTGATAATAAGGAGCAAGGAAATTCCGGTATCCAACATATCGGCCAATGCTCTGTGTATAGTATTTTGAATGTGGAAATCAAATACGAGTGACAAAGAAAGGTAATGAGGGCAGGATATCTAAGAAACTTTATTCCAAACATCTTTGCACTGAACAGTTAACACTTGGACCACCCTCTGCCGGACAACCTACTTGATTACACCGTTTTAAATTTCTATTCCAAGCCTTTTTCCGGCCTTAAAAACAGTTTTAATATCTGCACTTATCGGAGAACATATACACCAATACCAATATATCTGCAGTAGCCTAGTATCAGCCGATGATATCAGCAAACCGGTATATTGGTCGGGCCGTGCTTTCTGCTATGTCTGTATGACTTGGTGTAGCTTTTGCAACATTAGATCGACAGAGAGCACCAGTGTATTCAAAAGATATTTGAAGGTTTAACCTTTCCCCTTCTCCTCCTCCTCCACAGGATCTTCTAAAATGAAAATTATGAGGACAAACATGCACATACACACACATTACTAGAAATATCCTGCTTTATCTCTGGTTCATTCTATAAAATAACAATCTGTTTGATTACTTCTCAAGTTGTGTCATATCATCCTGATATAGAGACAATTCAGAGCAAAACAAAGCAAACTAAAGGAGGGTGAGGCATGACTTGCCCCTTAAGAAAACAAAACCTGGCACTGTAAACGGCATCAGTCGCTTGTATTCTGAATCACTCCAAAACGCTTTTACAGCATTCTGACATTGTGAAGTGAACCACTGTTAATGGGGTGTATTGGCAGACCTGGTTGACGGGTTGTTGTGCAGAAATATTGGTTTAACAAGGTAAGCTGAAGAGTTAGCTCTGCAGTGGGAGCAAGTTGGAAAGGAGGGAGAAAATAATAGCATAAGAAAGGAGATGGATAGCCGCAGGAGCATTGTGATTTTACTGTACACCGAAACGGACACAGCCAGGGAGGGAGTGAGAGAATCATCAGGGAGAGGGTCGTGGGTGGAGTTGATGTCACTACTGTGAGGTCAGTGAGCGACACAGCTGAAAATCAATCATTTATTAGAACAACAGGCCGTGCTTGTTTCAGGACAGAGTAGCAACAAAGACAGGTCAGGGTCGCACAGCTGATGGGGGAGTAGATTTAGTGGCAGACATTGATGTACAGGGAAACATGAGTAAACAGAAAGAGAATAAGGAAAAAGAGACTGTCCAACAGACATTTAGGGAATGGGAAGTGGAGGAATAAGAGAGAAGGAAAGGTTCATCGAGAATATCACTGGCTCTCTCCCTCAGTCTCATCCATCTGTGTCTCATTCTTCATCGTCCCTGTTGTTTCCTTAATCTGTCAATCTAAAGGAGTCTACATGGCAGCTTGGTGAAGTGTAATAATGTTCACTAAACAGTGCACAAGGGATAGACAGATGCACTCTGAGTGAGCGAAAGAAAGTCAGACATGCATGGATCAAAGCTGCTGCTGAGGCAGCTAAGGTCAGGGACAGCGAGGACTATTTATCCAACAGATTTCTGTGTTGTATGTACTAACGTACAGACAAATGTCTCGCTCTTCCAGCAGGGACCAAAGCAGAACTGAGGCAGGTGAGGTCTGACAGACAGAACCAAACCATAAATAAAAATACCACAGTCTGAGGAAGTGGGGTGTTTCTGTTACCACCAAGCTCCAGTCAGGCATTAAATTAGCGTTAAGTGCTTCACATTGACCTTGAAAGAAGTTCAGTGTAGGTCTGGGCTTCATTTCTATCATTCCCTGGTAGAAAATATAGAGTTTAAGAACGTTTGCAAGAGAATATGTTTAAAATGCTGTAAATAGCAGAACCTAGTATGAACACAATGAGATTTTTTTTAATTTAACAAAAATAATCGTAATAAATAATGTGAATATAATGACTACAGTAAGTGGGTAAAGGCAAATGTTAGACAGCTAGAACTAACTGTCTGGTAGGTTCAGAAAATTACATCACTTTACAGTAAGGCAGCCTTTAAAAATCAGAAAAGAAAAAAACGCGATACCACAGTATAGCAAAACACAAAATCGAAGATGATCTGTAATTTGACATTAATAGCATATACATGTAGACCATCCCTATTTCAATTAAAATCCTGGCAGAATAAATTAGTATATTTTATGAAGTATTATAGTAGGGCTGCTCTTAATTTACCTGTACTAGTTTCAGAGTCATTTATAAACAAACTAACTAACTCACTCACTAACTAACTAACATTTCCCTGTGTATGCTTGCTCACTGACGAGACCTCCTAATACACTTGAAAACAGACTCATCATTATGGTATTAATTACTGCAATGGCCAGTGAGGCCTTGATTTGTCCTGCCAGACTCCACAGCTGATAGGCTAAGCAGCATATTACCGCCACCTGTATTTATTCCTGTCATGGAGGCCTGTCTGATGTTTGCAGTTCAATGATGCTACTGAGATGTGTTGTGACTCAGTCTGCTTGACTGTAGTGTAGTTGCTCTGCGACTGCTGGCAGCTACCTGTCTGTCATTCCTCTGTACATTATCCCCAGCAGCTGGTCTAACAGTATTTCTGTTTATTCTGTGCACCTGGACAGGTAGACCCCACGTACACCTGTAATTAACATGATCTGTGTCTGGATAGATTGTCTGGAAGACATCCCATCCGCAACCCTCGGCGTTTATATTTAGTGTTAACAGGTATTCTCTATTTAAATTTGGGTTCTTCTTTAACTAGTGTTACTTTGGTAGCTGAAGCAGCAGCAGAGGGTCAAGAAGGAATAGCTGAAGGAGGAGGAGGAGGCAGAGCCAGCTAGAGCAGAAGGAGTAGCTGAGATTGACAGCATTATAGTTCCATGCAATTAAAATATTTGCAAGGGAACACCTTGTATTTGCCATTATTTAATAATTTGATAGTCTGGATGTACCTTCGTCAGTGTACATATGCATGTGCCCCACCCATATAAGTTGTTATTACATAATTTTGTACCAACCAATAAGCTAAATTTTGATAGACCAATGAAATCTTTGTGAGGCATTGTTAAGCAAACTTCGCAGAACAAATATGTGATACATACAACAGGCATGAACACGCTTGTATCATATCACCTGTTGTTACTGTTTGTTTAACTGTTGACACCTGGTGATATTTGTTACTGGGGCAAAGCTGTTTTATGTACTACTGATTGGGACTGAATATGAGTCATACAGTATCATTTTTATTTCTGCATTCAAACGTGACAATATCAGTTGGACTGCTGTACAAGTGTGAGCACCAGGAGAGGCGTACTCACTGTCAGCACTGGTCCACACCTTGAGAAGTAGGGAAACACAGCACGGTGTTAACCTTAAAGTCTTGCTCACGGGCGTAGCTTGGGTTCTTGCTGTTGCTGTACTTGCTGAATGCAAGTCTTCCAGTTGCCAGTGTGTATTCATATTTATCCATTCATTTATTAAATCCTTACAAGGACCTAGGGTCTTGACTACACAGTGTGCTTTGGAAGGTTTTTCTGAAGTTCCTCGGCAAATTTGACTATCATGCAACCCTCTTTGTTGTAAAATTAAATCTTTGTGCTTGCCTGTAAATGTATAATTTCAGCCTTTCTTTCTATAATGAAGACTTTATCACTATCAAAACTGTGTATCTGGCTTTTACTCACAGCTGCTTTCCTATAGCCTTGCATCTATTTTCAATCCTTTGAGTGGTTCTGCCTCAGAGGCGAAGTACAAACTGCAGTTTGCTTTTTGGGTAGCTGCAGTCCTCAGAAATAATTTGCATCGAGTTTGCAAAGTGAAAGAGTTCACTTCTGAAGTCAGTGCCAGCCAGTCAGCCAGTTTGTCAAGCAGCCGTCCACTTAAAAGAGGTCAGACTCATCTGTCACTGTGGAAACAGAAAACCTTAAAGCTGACAGTCTGTCACTGATATCTTTCATTTATTCATTATAATTCCTACAGTTAGTTAGTTAGGTTCTACAGAGCAGGGCTGCACAATTAATTGAAATTGAATCGATATTGCAATATGGCCCACTGTAATTTTCAAATTGCATCAAGGCGCAATTATGTTAAAGGAGAAATGTGTGTGAAGAATGTCTTTTAATTCAAGTATTGTAGTGCACATTTTACAGACTTAAGAAAACATCTTTGTTTTGTGAAGATCCCTGCAATAGTCACACTATAATCATTTTAATGACTTTATTGAGTATAAGAATATAAAAATGATCATTTCTTCTTATATCATAATTCACATTGCAATCACAGTATCAGTCCAAATAATTGCTTTTTTTTTCAAATTCGTGCAGCCCTAATACAGAAGCTTATCTACCAACCCATTTACAGTAATGTTGTAAAATATGCAAAAGTTACCACAAACAAATACAGTGCTACCACTAAGTGCTGTAGTTTGTCAAAAATACACTTATGTTTTAAACAACACCTAAATTATCAGGTGTCTGCTCAGAATGATTTGTTTATTATGTAACTAAAAATAAGTGTAGAAAATGTCCTTGGCCAAAATAATGTTTTAACAAAATTTTGGATTTTTTCCAAATTGTTAAATATTCCTTCTACTTAACTAAATAGTCACCAAACTTTTTTTCTTTTTCTAATGCAAATGCTGCTTTCGTGCTGCATCTGCTGCAAACCTGCAAACACAACTTCCCACTGAATACATTCTTAATGAGAAAAGTCTCCACGTGGACACAATATGTGTAAAGCCTGCACATGAAGAACGAGGGCAGAATGAAAGAGAGTAAGGTAAAAGCTGAGAAGGGACTGTGGGAGAGCGACAGATGGCAGGCAGTAGATTAGCCCTCCCTCGCTGTTCTCTGCCCTTGTGAGAGCAATGACCAGGCCTCTTTATCTCACTCACGTTCTCTTTCACAAAGCTTATATCACCCAACGAGTGAGCGATTGGTCATTTTGCTTCCAAAAAAAAAAATCACTCATCAATCTGTAACTCTTGCACTGCCCCCAGTTTCGACCCAAGCTGCGTCTCCTGGCTCATGTATTCTGTGGCATCAAAGCTTTCTTTCTGCCAAAATCCACAATCACTTCCTGTCAACTGACCTCGGACGAGGAAATGCTTCTGTCTGTGGGTTACCGGGCAGGAAGTGTTGAGCAGAACGATTGGAATTTCTCTCCTCCTTTTCCTCCCCCAACTACATCATGTGAGTCTGACTGGCTGATGGGAGAGATAGTCATCGAGGAAGCAGGTGCTCAGCCAGTCAGTAATGACATGAATAAGAAACCGTGTCCCTATGAAGCATGAAAGAGACTTAAAAATACACTAAGCTTTGAATTTTCTGCTCGATTGCATTTATTTCCATTAGCTGTTAAGCTGAAATGCCTAAAATGTAGTCCTCATAGAACATCTGTCCATCTGTTTATCTGTCCTGTGCTGTCTATTCCTGAAGCAAAAGTTCACTCTATTCCACAGTGAACAACTGTTTACATCTGAAACAGGCAGTTTTGTGATGGCTATATATCAGGTGGAACACTGCTGCAGTCTGAATGAGACCAATAAACACACTGGCAAACCCAGCATGACACAGGTTACTGGCCTTTTGTCAACAGGGAGACAATACATGGTACATTTAGTCTGTGGACAATTAGTCTAGAACATTTACCATGTTGTCACCAGCCACAAACTTCCTCCCCGTCCATCCCAAGCAATATTAACACAGTTGTTTGAATTGACAAAAAATGCAAAAATGAGTCACAGAATAAATAAAAGTTCTTAAACTGACTAGTTAGCCAGCTCTATGACAACCTTTTTTTTGCTCAACTAATAAAATGTATCAAAGAAAATGGAGAAATGTGGAGACACAGATGTCTTCACCTGTGCACAAGATGCAGTCACTGTCACTAAAAACTTGTGAATCGTGACATTTCAGAAAAAGTAAGCTTCCTGCGCCGTGTAA
The DNA here is from genome assembly GCA_029783665.1 of Naso thynnoides. NCBI lineage: Eukaryota > Metazoa > Chordata > Actinopteri > Acanthuriformes > Acanthuridae > Naso > Naso thynnoides. The sequence continues at coordinate 19,946,761 of JAQLOL010000001.1, forward strand.
CAGGTTTTTGCAATAGCAGCTCCATTTCCACACTGAGTTTGCGTACACGTGACTTCACGAGAAATGGTTCAAAGCATGATGCAACAGACTGATAAAGGCATGATCATGGATGACAGGAAGAAAGGTTGGAAATCTTAGAGACTGTGAAGTTGCGTACAGTCTGTTGCTCTGTGCGCTGCATTGGTCTTTGGCTCACCTCAGGATAGGGCTGATCGATTAATTCAGATTTGTGGTTTGGGAGACTTTTTTTTAAATGAAGATCAATTTTCTCTGTCGAGGCTTGTGTTTGTGTTCCAGAAGCCTCAAAATGTTCTTTTTTGATTTATGATGATAGAAGAATTGCATGTCAATATGTTTTGCCATTTTACTGCAGACTTCAGTGCAAACATAAACAGCTTCCCCTCCCCTGAAATTACATAGTGCACTACACTTTTAAAGACAGGTTTGCAGCTTGCACTTCCCAAAAGGGAAATCCGGTTTACTTTATCAATCCCAGAGGGGATATTCAGTTTGCTTTTGTTCATTTTTATGGTTAGTAAGTGAAACCAAAACTTGTTTTGAGTAATCTCTTTGTCATTTGTAGTTTTTCAGGATTAAGTTTGGTCTGAAAAATCGTGATTTTATCATTTATTATTTTTGGGCCATATCACCAAGTCTACCTCAGGATAATTTGTTATCACTTAGCTGATCTCTTGACTTTTCATCAAATGTTATGTTGGTACAAGATGAGAATTTTTTCTTTATTTCCTTTAGCATTTAGATCAAAGTGACACTGCGTGCAGCCTCACAGGACTGCTAGCTGTAAACTGAATCTGAATGAAAGCATAAATCTGGCAGTGTCACCATGTTTGCATTGAATGAAAAGTGAACACAAAACACTGTCAGTTTATTTAATAAGGCAGCTGTAGCAGATAAACATTAATGATTTTTTGGTCACCAATTACACGTGATTTAAAATCACAATACTGTTATGAAGTAACCACCAGTTACAGCCTCACTGAACACTTTAACAGCACCCAGTAAACCAGTACAATGTTTGCAGTATGCAAAAGAATAAACATGAATGCTGCAGAAAACCATGTGCCCATCAGATTCAGGCAGCAGCATAAAGAACTGATATCTGCGTAACACCCGGATACTCCAGGCTGTTTGTCCAGGCACTGACAAAGCCTCTGTCGGCTGCCGTTTGAGCCCATATTATGTCCAACATAGTGCTTCACAGTAGCTTGAATTTGTATGGACAGAGAATGTAAATAAGCTTTTATGAAGGCTTGCCAGTATAGCTTGTGTAGCATTGGTGTTTGGCCTCTATAAAGTCAGTGTATATAGTATTGGAACATGTCCTAATAGTGTAAAAGCTTTTTGATTTGGCCACAGTGCTCCTGACTCAAGAGAACAGGAGGAGCCCTGTTAGACTCTGCTGACTGACCAAAATATCTCTCTCTCTCTCTCTCTCTCTCTCTCTGTTTCTCTTTCTCTGCCTTTTTTCTTTCCCTCCTCCTAGTGACACGGCTGCCCAGTCTTAGCTGCAGCATTGACTGATGACTGGGCTGTGACTGTGTGTTTTGCAGATGGCTGCGAGCAGTAGCTGAGACGTCGCTGGGAGTTCCCCTCTCTGTCTGTGCCACCTGCAAATATGAATGGTAAGACCACTGCAGTTGGTGTGTGTGTGTGTGTGTGTGTGTGTGTGTGTAGGGTGCTGTGTGTTTTTTACCCCTGCAGATCAGCTGAGGCAAACACTTTGCTTGTTCTACTCATTATTCCAAGTTTAATTTGTGCAGCTGTACAGATACTTGTTTCTTATAAATACACACTTTTGTAATAATAAGTCTCTTATTGTGTATTATTGTTTGTGTGGGTGAGGTTCATATATGTATACATACAAATAAAATGCCACCCCCCAAAAGTGGCAAGGAGTCAAAGTGTGTTACATGTGACTGACTACAAATTTTGTCACCAGCTTTGTTTATAGTTCAAATCACAGAACAAAAGTTAAAGGAAGTGCGTATGTTACCTTATGATGAAGTTAACTGTCCATTCTGTGTCCACTGATGGACTGTGGAGTAAACACTGATGTGTGGTCAGCCTTGGCTGACTAAATACTAGTGTTGTTCTGCCGTCCTGTCTGAACAAAGTGTCACAGCATCTCTGTGCTTCATTATCACTTTGTCAATATCAGTTAATTCCCAGCTCCTGGTTGCCACACAGGCTGGCTTCATGTTCTCTATCATCTCATCTGTGTGTGTGCCAGTGTGTCTGAGTGTGAACCCATATTCCTCTTGTTTGTTTGCAAGTCATAAAATGATTCCTGACGTTTTGTAAGCCTGCAAATTGTATTGTTTGCTTTGCACAGATTTAGTTTTTGTGTGTGTAAAATGCACTTGTTTAATTTATTTAAACAGTGCTGAGTAAAACCTAGAAATCCCCCATATCTGATACATTTGCTTTATTTATTTAGCAAAGTGCTCCCACTTCTGAGAACAGGGAGTTGCTGATTTGGCAGATATTCATCTTTGTATTTAAATAATGGCTTTTTTGTAATGTCTGATGCTTTAAACGGTCTTTTACGTTCATTCATCTGTCTGTGTGACTTCTTCTTTTCCTCTCTAGGTGGTCCAAGTGTATGGGCGATCTCCCCAGAGGAGAGGGGCAAACATGATCAGAAGTTTGACACCCTCCATCCATCAATGGGCTATGTCTCAGGTACACCCATCAGCAACACATCATTAATGACTGAATGTTAATGCATCGTGCACAGTGATTTCCCTGCCAGTACATTCATTCATAATGCAATTTCACCATGGTACATTCCTCAGTCGATAGCATCTCATTTGTCTAAGAGAAGATGTTTTTATTGATTTGTTTCCAGAGAACAGGGTGGGGAGACAGACCAAAGTCTTGTTCTTGTTTTCTAGTTGGGAGTCTTATGGAGATGTCTGAGAGGGTTATGTTGTTCAGGTTTTTTGAAGTGTTAAGTGTGTTGTTCTTTATGTTAGTTCTGGATTTAATTATGGATTTTAATCGTTGATGTTGGAGGAACTGTTATTTTCTTGCGGATCTTGATCGTGCAGTTGGAATGTTGTGCCTTGAAATTCCTTTCTTTTTCTTTAGACCTTTTCATTTTGCTGAAAGTGCTTGAGTTTGGTGATTCTAAGTTTATTCCTCTGTCTGATCATGTGATGTTTTGTCTGACCGGCCAGCCGATCTGCTGTTGCACAGAAGCTGGTTTTGCCTTGATTGGTGCTTGGCTGGATCTTCTCTGTGTAGCGGGTTACATGAATACTGTACATTGGGTCACGCTGCATGTTGCCCCGCAGTGCATCAGAGCTCCACAGCCAAACGCTGCGTGTTACAGTAATTGCGAGCCAAACCCAAACAACATGTCATCAGTGAGGAAGTTTCACACAGAGAGCTGAGGAGAAGCATCACTTCAAAGCAGCATGCTCATTTACTGCCGTAAGAACAGTAGATAAAGTAAGGTTGTTTAATCCCTTCTGATACGTTAATTCATCCACCAGTATCAGCGGCCTCCACTCATTGTGTAAATCTCCTTTTTATACTCCTGGATCATTCACTTCGCTATCCACACTGTCCAGCAGATTCAAGGAAGCCAGCCATCCTCCATATACCAGCAGACAAAACCAGGACTGGATCTGCAGACTGGCAGGATTGGATTTGACTGACTGAGTGACTGAAAACAAATATTTTTCTTTTTCTTTTCTTTCTTGAATCCTCTTCAAGAAATGCAGTTAAATTCTTTAACTGAATCATAGAAGGGGGAAAAAATCGGAATTGGTAGGCCAGAGTTTTTACAAAATCGTCATTCGGAATAGGCCAAAAAAGTTGCAATTGGTGCAACCGTAGTTGTTTTGCAGATGGTGGTTGTGGTTGATGAATGCTTCAAGATCTGTCAAATTCTTTGTCAGGTTGCAGTAGCCTTTGCATTATGCGTGTAATCAGTTTTAAATTATGTTTATTTAAACTCATTTGATTCCTCAGAGTAAACTTTGTTATAGCTGTGTCTGTACACCAACATATTGAATCTAACCTCAGATGTCCAACTTTTGCACTCACACAGTCTACTTGCCCGCACTCTACCATCAGTCTACCAGAATCTCACTTTTATTGTGTTTCTCTGTGTCTTCTTGTTTTGTCTCTTTCTGTAGGGGAACAGGCGAGGAAGTTTTTCCTCCAATCAGGGCTGCCTGCCGCAGTGTTGGCGGAGATATGGTGAGAAACCAACACGCTCTCACACACTTTTGAGCGATGGGTTCTCTGTAAGTAATTACACTTGGATAGCAATATGTAAATAGCGTTTGATGACTCTCTGTTTCCTCCCATCTCTCAGGGCTCTGGCTGACATGAATAAAGATGGAAAGATGGACAGGTTGGAGTTTTCCATCGCTATGAAGCTCATTAAGCTAAAACTCCAGGGTACATCGCTTCCCTCAGCACTGCCAATCATCATGAAACAGCCTCCAGTGCCTGCACCCACCCTTAGTAACCCCACCTCGACCATGACCAACCCAACCTATGGTACATGTTTATCATTATATACTGTATGTGGATGTTTGTCAGTGAGGAACCTCACTGGATGTAACACAAAAAATTAACACAAAAGCAACACAAAAAAATATCTATTAAAAGATTAAACAGGTTTTTAAAAAAGCCTCAATTGGGGACAATTAACATCAAATAGCAAGCTAACCTAAAATGTGACTTAATGATTATCATTATATGTGCATTTGGACTGCTGTGTAATCTAACTGTGTGCCCGCTGTGTGTGTTTGTGTGTCCCAGGTATGGGTGTTGTGCCTAACATGTCCATGATGCCTGGGACAAACCTTGCCATGCTGACCCCTATCTCCATGGCAACCCCTGGACTCTCAACTCTGACACCAATGACAGGCCTCACCCCTATGGTTACTGCAACAACAGGCCTAAGCTCTCTGATAGCCTCAACCCCCAACAGGCCCCTGATGCCCACCGTGGGAAACGCCACCCTGCCAAACGGCACCATGGGAATGCTCCAGCCTATCCCAGCTGGACCTCTGGCTGCTGGTACAGACCACTGTCATTTCTAACTTTATGTATCTGCTTCCTTTATTATTATTTTTTCTCTGCTGTGCCATTGCGCAACTGTTTCTGCTTTGAAAAAAGAAAAGTCATCAGGAGGACATTCACCTGTCACCTGAATATCACCTGCAAGATGTTTCTTTTCTATTTTTCATGGAATGGAAACTATTATAAATGTTTGCAGCAAAGTGCAGATGATGATTTCTGTAGTTTCAGAGAAAAAGAAATGAAATGTAACCCTGGTACTGCAGAGTCAGGTCCCTCCTTCTCTTTTCCATACAAATAGCCTCCCTGTCCTTGGCAAGGTTACAGCCGTTCCTGAATGACAGTATATCACTGGTCCAGTACAGGGCTCCCCTACCCTTTCTGAAAACTGTGAAAAAGTCGATGCAGTATGTTGGGGGAATTTTTGTTGGGGCTACAATAAAATGTCGTCATAATGTTGCAGATAATTGTAATAGTGTGTAACGGTCATGTGTTTGTGCTTTGTGTTGTCAGGCCTGCCTTTCTCTGCATCCCCCTACACCTCTTCACTAGGACTCTCCTCTGGTGCTCCTGCTGGTGTGAACAACGTGTCATCACTGCTGGACCTCAGATCTACCAGGTAACCACAGAAAAACACATACAGACATTCAGCAGCACTAGGCAATTTCTGCTTTTTACGCAATCAGTGCCTTGTTTACCTCGCAAGAATTGTCTGAAGTACAAATGCGACTCACTGAAGTTTGGTGCGTTCAGCTTGTATTCTCATTTCACCATTGTGTGTCCTTCAGCTCTGCCTCCTCATCACCCTCTGTGATGTCGCCCATGGCTTCTGGACCCAGTGACTGGGCTGTGCCACATGCCTCCAGACTCAAATACAGACAACAGTTCAACAGCTTGGATAAACAGATGACTGGATACCTCAGTGGTATGATGAGTGTGTGTGTGTGTGTGTGTCTGTGTGTGTGTGTTTTATATGTGATCAGTGTGTAGGTCATACAAAACCCAAAATATGCATGGAATGCAGCCATGAATGTTCATGAACAACAGCCACTGATGATTTCATAACGGCTGCCTCCCTTTTTCTATGTTTGTCAAGCCTTAGCTCACTCTGAGGAAGTGGCGGCTGTGGGTGTGTCAGACACTGAGGCAGTTTCTCAACACATACACATTCACAGACACACACACTCAGTCAGCCAAGTGTGTGTCCTTCTGTTACTGCAAGCCTTGCTGGACCTGTTTTCTTGAAATAGCAATGACACCATGATACAGTCAAAGAACAATGCACACACCACACACACCGCAGCCTGACTTGGACATGATTTCCTCAGAGTGTGACTTTGCACATTATGTGCAGTCCATAGCATGAAATAAATTACGTGAGTGATTTTTTTGCCAGTTTTTGAAGCTCTTGGATTAATTTCTTATCAGATTACAGCCTCTACCTCACACAGAGAAGATGAAAGCCGTCTGTAAAACCTGTAAAAAAAAACAAACTGTTATTTGCACTGTCACAGTTCTTTCTTCATCATGTCTTATACCAAGTTTAACTAATAAGGGTTAAAAAGGTTCTTACTTTCCTATTTCAGAATCAGACTATTTTTTACTCTTTTGTCAAAAAAGACTACATAACAGGAATCCATCTTGGAAACCAGCTGTGCTGATGCATGACCTTACTGCATTTTACATGCACACCCTTGACCTCTTCCTCTGTGACATACTGGTGTTCTGACATTTACCGCTCTTGTTGTCAGGTCAGCAGGTGAGAAATGCCATGGCAACCACGATGCTGACTCAGACACAGCTGGCCGCCATCTGGTGAGAATATCTGTGTGATTTCGCTTTGAGAATATCTGTGTGTCACAGTGTGCGATAATGCGAGTGTGTGTCTGTACATGTCCTGTGACAGCTGCAGTGTGTTTTTTTTTCAAGAGGCAAAGTCAGGTTTGGCAGCCAGATGTGGGAAACTTGATTCCACAATAGCGGTTATGACAAAAGGCCAATTCTTTGTCAAGGGATGATTTATTTGCAAGTTAAGGCTGCTCTTTGTATCTAATACAAGGTAATTAAGTTGATGATTGTGAAATTTTGTTTAAACTATAAAATATTATATAAGTGACTGTGCTGTGATTTGTTGGTTTTACCTCCCAAAATACTTTTTTTAATTCATATTAGGGGTATAACGATACATTGATGTATCAGTGCATCGATTTATATTTCTACGATCCAACTACATTGATAGGTAAATGATAAATGGTCCACTTGTGTGGCTTGTATTGATCTAAAATAATTTTTCAAAGCAGAGATCGACTGTATCGCTCTAAATGAGCCCCAATCATTCTTGTAGCATATCACCAACCAAGTATCGTAATACGCATTGCATCGTTGTTCAAACATGTCGTTGCACCCCTGATTCATATAAACCTTGGTGGCATCACACAGAACGATCTTCAGGACTACTTCAATATATTTACAACAGCATAAGGTACATGGATAACTTTTTTTGTGAACAGCACCAGCCAATATTTGTGTGTCTTTATACAGTATGAAGTCGTAATCATATTGTATTTTGAGTGGACATGAAGACAAGTGGCTGTGAAATTTAGTCAGTTACCTTTACTTGCATATTCAGTATTGTAACATTAATAAAGAGAACAGCTGATCAATTGAGAGTTACATTCATATTCAAGAGAACTTGGTTCTCCAAAGCGAAAACATCTTTCGTAGCTGTTTCAAAGAACTTTTCTACCCTGTATGTAGTTCTCCTTTATTTAAATGTAATAACACCAAAACTTGGCACCTCTAATTTGCAACCCCCTCTGCAGGAATTTGGCTGATGTGGATAAGGACGGCAAGCTAAAAGCTGATGAGTTCATTCTGGCTATGCATCTTGTGGACGTGGCCAAGAGTGGACAACCACTGCCGCTGACACTGCCGACGGAGCTGGTCCCACCCTCACGAAGGCAAGTGATGACCCAAATTATCCTGTACTGTAGATCTAAGTATTAAGATTTGAGAACATTAAATATGGACTATATCAATCTCAATGTATATTCACATTTGACTTACAATTGAATTGTGTATTCAAACAAGTTATTGTGAATCTCTTTTCCAGGAACGCGGTGAATGGATCCAGTTCCTCCCCCTATGCAGCTCTGACTGATGACTTGGACTTAGAACCTCCACAGAAGGCCAAACCCAACTGTCAGTACTCAACTGACTAACCACGAACACAGAGCATTGCCTTGTTAAACTGCTGCATTTTGTTCTCTGTATTCTATATATTACAACGTTTAGATGATACCAAATAGCAGAAAATCAGTGATTGCAATCACTTGCTGTAGATCACACCTTTGCAGTTGACATGGCTGTCAAACACAAAAAAATAAG
>JAQLOL010000001.1:19956015-19972367 GCA_029783665.1 Naso thynnoides
ATATACACAGAAGCCTAAACTTCAGCCAGTGAAAAGCACCAAAGTGATTGAAGTGGTGCAGGGCAGCAGACTTTGGCAGCGGGTTTGTACACACTATCAGCTTACATGCAACAGTAGTAATAGTATCAGTAATAATAATAGACAATAATTTAAGTATCCAGCCTTTTTAATATTAGGTTCACAGCTTAATGCTATTTAAATCCCTAAGTATCCTGAACATTAATTGTAATCTTAAGCTTGTGTCTTTGATTCTCAGTGACAGTTTTACATGAAACTACACGCTAACTTTTAATTTACACACACAAGCTTCCTCGTGCATTCAAACAATGTAAACTCTTGAGGATTTGACATCCCGATCAACATAAAAATAGTTCCTGTTAATGTTTTCCTTTACGTAGATACGTTTGAGGATAAATTTAAAGCTAACCTGGAGCGAGGGAACGCAGAGTTGGAGAAAAGACGCCAGGCTCTGCAGGAGGCGGAGAAGAGGGAGCAGGAGCGTCGCGCTCAGAAGGAGAGAGAGGAGCGTGAGAGGAGAGAGAAGGAGGCTCGGGAGGCCGAGGAGAGGAAGAGAAAAGAGGAGGAGAGGAGGCTGGAGCGACAGAGGGAGCTGGAGAGGCAGAGAGAAGAGGAGAGACAGAGGGAGACAGAGAGAAAAGAGGTGAGGGTCGATACTGTATTTATAAGTATTAATCTTCGTCTGAGTGTTTCTGTACTTAACAGTTAGAGGAGAGAGTCTTTTCTTTACACACCAGTTTCCTCTGTGGGTTCATTCTAGGCTGCACAGCGGGAGCTTGAGCGCCAGAGGAAGGAGGAGTGGGAGAGGAGGCGGCGAGGAGAGCTCCAGATAAAGAGGGAGCAGGAGCAGGATGATATCATCAAATTGAAAGCTAAGAAAAGAAGTCTGGAAATGGAGCTGGAGGCTGTGGTGAGTGGCAAAGCGACAAGTAAAGGCTTATTTCACTACAACATGCATGTAGACATACAGCTATCGTGCAGTATTTGCCTCTGTTTGTCGAGCAGTGTCTTATCTAACATGCATACTTGAAGAAGAGTTTATGAATATCATCTCTTTCTATCCTCAAACGTATCTACGTAAAGGAAAACATTAACAGGAACAATTTTTATGTTACCCCTCAGGGTAACAAGCACCGTCAGATCTCAGACCGGCTACGTGACATTCACAACAAGAAGAAACTTCAGAAAACAGAGCTGGATTTGACCAATCAAAGGATAGAAACACGCCAGCAGGACATAAACAACCTGCACAAACAGCTCGAGGTGTGTGTGTGTCCTGTGTTTTTACATACAACTTTTTTCAACAATATTTTATTGTAGCAGGATGTACATAACACTTATACTGGTTTTCTTCAACAGTTTTCTGTTATGCATGACCGATGTGTCCAATCAAGTTTTTGTTCATGTATTTCCAAATCTTTTCCTCCACTGAGGCTTTTATTCTTTCTTCTGATCTATTTCCTTTTGCTCAGGAGTTCCAGAGGAAGTTGTCCCAGCTGACGCCGGAGCAGAAGAGACTGACTGAGAAACTTAAAAACATGGCTCTGAATAACATGCCTGGTTAGTAATGATGGATAATTTGACTTGACTCAGGAACGACAGCATATTGTAGATTAAGTGTTGGATGTTAGATGTCCAAACACAACACATTGATGAAAAAAACTGGTGAGTTATATTGATTTAAAAATGATATATTGCAACAAACCGCTAAATATGTATTTAAGGTAACAGAACAAACCACAGCAGAAATTGAAATATTACGTGAGCAAAAAGCATGAAAAAAAATTTGTGTGTAATAAACAAATGTAAAACATAAAATACAAAGTATTCACAGTTTTCACTTTGTAAACTGACCTCTTTGTTTCATAACACTTATTTATTCACCGGAAAGATTCTAGCTTGTTTGTTTACTGTATTTCATCTGTTCCCAGCGTCGACCATGTCCACCCTGAAGGTGGGTGTCACAGAGAAAAAAGGGACATGTAATAAACTGAGAGAGCAGCTGGAAGCCCTGGAGAAAGAGACTGCTGCCAAACTGGCTGAAATGGACCGGTATAACAAAGACATGCAAGTAAGAACTAAATACAAATTTAACATCACTAGAATGGTTTAACTTGGCATCAGTTAAATTAACATGAACATTCATAATGAGCCTGTTACTCCCAGAAATTAAATGAACCATGAGTACAGATGTGCTGTAGAAGGTCTCAAATTGTTTAAAAGCATCAGGGCCTGATTCACAAAAAGGATTGCTCTGCTTTTGTGCCCGCTAAACCTACAAATGAGAGGAAAAAAATGGCGTGCAGTCCACAAAGCAGGAGCAAAGGGTGAAATGCACGAACTGCACTGCCATTCCTAGCTGCGCCTGTCCCATTTGCCTGCATGTAAATTAGGGAATAATTATACTTTGGTGCAAAATTGCCTCCCTTCCTATGCAAATAAACCTTGTTGCAAATACCACCTAATTCACAAAGACCAGCGCTACTTGCCACAGGCAGTTACAGCAGTGCTATTAAAGGCAAATGAGACCCATCTCTCTGTCTCTCTCCCTCTTTCTCTCTCTCTATCTCCCTCTCTCTCTTCAAAACTAGTGCGCTTTGAATGATACTGAGTGATATTATGGTCAAAATCTACAGACAGAGAGGGATTGAAGTGGATTGTGAGCTTATAACAAAGTTTAAAATTTCTGGGCTGCAGAAACACACAAGTTTCTGCAGCTGTCAGCGACTGATCTATTAAAGATGATCAGTTGTGATCCATTTATGGAGATCAATAAGGCCTTCTTAATTTATTGTCACTAGTGTGAGTAATTTTATACATACAACATACACTCACACATATGCACCATATTTACTTAAATATCTTCACTTTATTTTTAATGACCTGATTTCACTTGTGTACTGGGAAGGACAGAAAGAAAGAAAAAAAGATGGAAAAACTCACGTGATTCTCAGCTCCTCTGGTGTGTGTGTGTTTTCTTCATGTCTGTAAAATATTCCATAGATACAGAATTTGAAAAAATGTGTATTTTTGCCAAGAACCGCGAGCATGCCCTGGTATTTTTTTATTTTATTTTTTTAAAGTTAATTCAATTTTTTTTTTAAATATCAAAAGCGATCAATTAAGAATGATGCTATTATTTTATCTGGCTATGCAGCTGTTTCTGATGGAGCTCTGGATTAAGTCATATAGACTGCCTTTATCACAAGCAATTTTATGTATCTGCGATCTGTGTGTAACAGCCCACCTGTGAGGATGTGAAGCAGAATAAAGAACATTATCATCAAATTTTGGCCAATCTTCTTAATGAAGCAACCACGGCACCATGCGTAAAAGCGCACAGACTTTTTCTAATTTGAGATTGGGTATGTGTGTGTGGTCTAAACTGAAGATAAATATATGAAATACAGATTACTTACGTGGATAAATAAGCAATAAACAGTCAGTAATAAGAATTAACATTAAGAATAAAGCAACTAACCATTAGCGGGTTACAGTAGTTAAAAGTGCACAAATTACAAAGCTCTCTCATCCATATTCCACATACACATAACATAATCACCAAACCTCAGGAGGCTCTCTGTCTGTTGTTAAATTAGCATGAATTACCAATGAAAATGCAATGAGAGACTTAACAGTAACACAGCAACATAAATTCGACCTGAAGCATCAAAACATGACATTTAAATGAACAATCCACTTACTTTTAGTCAGCTACGCACACAACAGGTAAGGTTTGCTGGTGTAAAGTCCTCTCACAGCTACTAATGAGTGAGAGCATCTTCTGCATGCACAGGGACTTCCGGAGCAGACAGGTCTGGAATGGCTGCGCTGCTCAATTGGCTCGTTAACTTGTGCACTGTCAGAGCCTTTTCTACAGTCCATTAAGAACCTGTCTGTGTTCTGTTACATGTTGAAAAGACTGAAACACTTACTCAGTTTGATGCAAAAGGAGGAAAAATAGTACTCAGCTGTTGAGCTTTGTGGGCGTCTAAGGGCCGGCATATGATTAACGCTCTGTGCTTTGTGAATCAGCTACTGAGATGGGGAGCAGATATCAGTGGCAAATGATGCGCAATATTTGGCGCTAAAAGCAACCACAGTTCAGTCTTAGTAAATCAGACCCTCAGTATATCAAGAGAATAAAATAACTCTCTTGATTAAAAATATGACACAGGACATAAGACGTTTCTACCTGTGATAAAATGAATATGGCGGTACTGGCAATGTTGAGCTTTAATGCAGAGCTAGTTGTAGTTAATAAACTTACCACACATTTTATTTTGTTTTCCTAATAATTTTGCAGCAGGTTACAGATTTTTGTTTTTGCAGTCTTAAAATATAAAGTGATGGGGGAAAAAACATTAACACGTTTGGAGTGCCTAATGCCTGTTTTTAGGTTTTACTTTCTCCTGCAGCTTGCCCCTTTATGCCCTTTTTCTCTCCTCTGATCATTACTTTTCAACATAACCTTCTTTCTTAATTTCTCATACTAATTTCATCCCTTTGTTTATTTTACCTTTCCCCCTTATTTCCCGCACTTCCCCCTTTTTTATCTTTTTTTTTTTCCTTTTGCTGAATTTCTTCCTCTATTTTCTCCTATTTTCTCCTCCCGCTCTCTTTCTTCACACCCATCTCTTATCCCTTGTTACCACCTTTACAGTATGTGGGTGCTGAGGACTCTATGCTTCAGGCTGTCCTCTGTCTGCTGGCCTGCCTGCAAAACCTCTTCTACTTACTAAAGGTTTTCACTTTGGGTCTCTTTGTCTTCCTTTACACTTTGCTTTCCTCTGTTGGCCATAACTCTGCTTGTATCTCTCCATCACATCTTGAGTCTGTGCTATTTTAGCTTCCCTGTACTTTAATCTTTTCTTTAGACATGTCCTCTTTTCTCTTTTTCTGCTCTGTCCCTCCCATCCTTTTACAAATTGCTTGGTGTATAGGCATTTGTGTGCATGCCACGTGTTTGTGTAAGCTGTGTTTTCAGTCCTGTATCAACCCATTATGTTTATCAACTCATGCTGTAGATCAGTCCCAACCTTTAACTCTTTTACTAACATGTTTTTTTTTTGTATGCATCAGGAACTGAGAGAAAGTCAGAGGAAACAGCAGGCAGCTCTGGAGAAACTGCGGAGCATCAAAGAGGACAAACGGCGGGAGCTGATTCGAAGGAAGGAGCAAGAGGAGGAGAAGAGGAGGAAGGAAGAGGAGAGGAAAAAACAAGAGGAGGAGAGGAGGCGGAGGGAGGAGGAGGAAGCTCAGAGGTATTTTAACTCTAGCAGATTTATTTGGCAATGCAAGTGTCATGTTAAAGCAAAAATATGATTTGTTAAATGGTTTCAAAATTTCTATGCAAACTAAAATTGAAAAAACAACAGTTTTTCTTCTTTAAATACAAGATTTAAAACTGACAGCAGTGTTTGCTTTCCACTCACAAGGCGTATCAAGATGGAGAAAGAGCGTCAGTGGCAGGAGAAGCTGAAGAGGGATGAAGAGGAGCACCAGAGGAGACTTCAGGAGGAAAGAGAGGCCAAACAAAGAGAGGAGGAGGAGAAGGAGAGACAAGCTCTCATCCAGGCTGCCAAGGAGCAGGCTGAACGAGAGCTCAGAGCGAAGGAGGAGGCTGAGCGCAAGAAAAGAGAGGTGGAGGAGAGGAAGAGAAGAGAAGAGGAGGAGCGTCAGAAGCAAGCAGAGAGACGGAGACAGGAAGAGGAGAGGAGAAAGCTGGAGGAGGAGAGGAGGCAGTTGGAAGAAGAGAGGAGAAAACTCGAGGAAGAGAAGAGGAAAGAGGAGAAAGGGAGGAAAGAAGATGAGGAGCGGCGCAGGAGAGAAGAGGAGAGGAAAAGGCTCGAGGAGGAGCGGAGAGAGGAGGAGCGCAAAAGAGAGAGAGAGGAGGAGGAGAGAAGAAGACAAAGGGCAGCAGAGGCCGCAATCCGAGATGAGGAGGATAGAAGGAGGAGAGAGGAGGAGGAGAGGAGAAGGAGAGATGAGGAGAAGAGGAAGCTTCAGCAGCAGCAGCAGGAGGAGGAGAGGAGGAAGCGTGAGTTGGAAAGGAAAAGGGCGGAAGAGGAGAGGAAGAGAAAGGAGGCTGAAGAGGAGAGGAGAAAAGCTGAGGAGAGGAGAAAAGCTGAGGAAGAGAGAAAGAGGAAGGAGGAGGCATCTCGTCAGCAACAGCAACCGAGTGGAGGAGGAAAGGTGGATATTCAGGAGAAGCTGACAGCTCTGCTAAGAGGGCTGGAGGAGAGAAAAGGTAAGAGAGACACACGCTCACACACACACTCTTCCTGTCTTCAGCGTGCATTAAAACCACCTTTGAAGCTCAGCTCACATTATGATGTGCTGCTTTAGGTGGACAACCCAGGGCCACACAACACAGGAAGTCAGCAGCTCTCACATCCTTCAAAGCGCTTTACCCATTCACCGCACGAAACAATGAAGAGCTCAGCTTCAACGCCGACGATATCATTGAGGTAAGACTGAAATCCATTTTTTCATAAGGGCTTGACAAAAGATTCAGCTGCAACAGAAATTGGAAACCATATTTTCTCCTTCAAATGTCTTTCTTCTCCTTTTCCTCCTGTCAGGTTGATGAGACGACGGAGCGTGAGGAGGGTTGGTTGTATGGCAGCAAACAGGGAAAGATGGGCTGGTTCCCAGAGAGCTACGTTGAGCGAGTGGCACCATCAGACACAGCTAATAACTCTGCTGCTGCTTCTAAAGTGCTGTTCCAGTCACAGCTTTCCAGCACCCTCGAGGCTGCCAAGGCAGCAGGGACGAAGTCTGCCTTCACGCCTACACACTCCCCTCACCCTGCGCCCTCTGAGACCCAAGGACAGGTGAGAGGTTAACCAAGTGTAAAACCTTGTACAAAAGGTTCTTTAAATGCTCTACAATGAGATTACTGTGTGGACAAATTTCTGCTCATTGTGTGTGTGTCTCTCTCTGCTTTGTCAGCAGGTGGCGGGTAACCTGTTGGCCCAGGCTCTGTGTTCGTGGACAGCAAAGACAGACAACCATCTGAACTTCAATAAGGACGATGTCATTCAGGTGCTGGAGCAGCAGGAGAACTGGTGGCTGGGAGAGCTGAATGGTGAACAGGGCTGGTTCCCTAAGACGTATGTCACACTGCTGGGAGAAGAAGAGAGTTCAGAGTAAGTCTGCGAGCATATTTGTTCCCATTAATTGAACTATAGGGTGCATGTAGTGGGCAGAGAGCGGCTTTGTCTCTCTGTTCTGTAAGGGATAATGTCGAATGAGCCGGTCATTATTGCGAAAAGAGCCCTGACAAGGTGATGCTGGACCCCGATACAAAGCGGAGGGGTCTTGCATCAGCCTAAAGGGGCTCTTTTCGCAATAATGACCAGCTCACTCAACATTATCCCGCTTATTACATGGCTGTTTACCAAACAAATCAATAATATGACAAAACATTGATTTAAACATTTTTTCATTGATTTTAAAATGATTTTATGTCTTCCGCTTCCATCCGTTTGATTCTACAGTTGGAACTGCTTGTATAGCAAGGTAGTGTTAAAGATAGCTTTTTCCCGATTTTGATCTGGACAGTGATTGGGAAACAGGGTCCAAGTTGTTGCTTCCTCACTTTACCAGCAGTAGTCAAACCGGAGTGGGGAGACTCCACCTTGGTTTAGAGAAGCTGTGGTCTTAATTTACCAACAACTTTAGTAGACATAGTTCAACCAAACAGCTGTTGAACAGCTAAACTAACAGCTGACTGCCTGCCCTCCTCCGATGCTACACACACACACACACACACACACACACAAACAACTCACCGCTCAACCACATTCTCTTAGAGAGGCCACGTTACCCTTGCAACAGTTAGCTAGAGGCTCTATCCTCAAAGAATGAACTCCCAAAGCAGCGGACATGCTTGAAACTGTGACATTGATTGATGCTTTGAAAACATGTCATCCTCAGCCTGTCGCTTCACCTTTTCAAAAAGCACAGTTAACAGGTGATACATACACAGACAACAGACTTCTTTCCCTTGGATTGATATGACAGGAAGTGAACCTCCTTAGCCCATGGATGAGCCAGGACTACACGGCATCCTGAACAACAGTCTGTTATTTATAGCAACGGTCGGTTATACAGAAATAATAGACCTTAGAATGCCGTGGTTCACCAGTCAGAGTCGAGGATTCAACAAGGCCACGTAATAAAATATCAATGTTTTTGCCTTCTGAATTTCTCTTAGACCCTTTTGAAAGTCAAACAATCCATGAAGGCAAATAATTGATTTAGCTGGTGAAGTCCCAGTGCTGACTTGTAGCTGAAAGGCACAGCTTTGTATTTTCCTTCCTTTAGTTTTACATTTAAACTTTCTTAAACCCACATAGAAATCATATGGAACATAGACATTAAAGGAAAGCATTCCATTTTTTTAATTTAAAAGCACATAAAAATAATCTCAAATAAAAAATACAGAAAGTTTGGGTCACATAGTAGATAAATTCATCAATATCAAATGATCAGTCCATTAAGGTATCACAGGCACAGGCAACCATCACTGTGACTGTATAGTACAGTCATTTCTATAAGTGTTAAATGTACCAGTCCACTGTATCTCCAGCAAAGTTATGGAGAGTTGTTGCCTTTAATCAGTCTGGGCAAAAGCATCTCATTTTTAAAATTTCTTCACTGTCAGAGTAATCGACTGATATCTCTCCTAAACCTCTGAGCATACTGCAGACAGGAGCCTCTAACAGTTGATTTCACATACTTGTAATGGTGCTGGTGTTAGTTATAGACCAAGCAAGGGACTTATGTTGTAGCCTTAAGTTGACTCATTGACTGTGACAGCATTATATGTCCTGTTGATAAGGTTAGGGTTAGTTTATCTAATCTTTGAAAACTGCTGAAGTAGAAACACGTTGCCTCACAAATAAAATGAACTAAACACACAGTAGCGTTGTATTGCTTAATCGCCTCAGTCTCAGAGTAATTGGTCAGGATATGTTATGGATCTGGCATAATTCTTGTATAAACAACGCTCAGTAGCCTGAAGCACATACATGTGCAATTTCATACAAACAAATTTGTGGCCATTCGGATGCAATTAATCTCGGTGTAAATCGGTAAAAAATGTGTCTGTGAGTGAGCCTGACTCTACAGGTCTGGTGACTGTTCAAGTATGTAAAGTATTACGGCTGCAGTTTTCTTCCCTCCTCTGTAAAAAGGAATCTGCTGTGCTAGCACGCTCATCCAGATCACACTGCAGCCAACCGTTAACAGTGTGATTGTAACAGTTGTGGTGAAGAGGAATTTGAGCCACTGTCAATCAAGAGAACAGTTAACATGTGATCACAAGGTTTCGCTAATGACCAAAGAAAGAGATTGCAGGCTCCTTTATTTTGAAAGGAGTCCATTCAAGAGTTTTGGCCCATTTGATTATGATGCAAACAGATGTTTAAGGGCTTTCCAACATCCTATTGCAGCCCCCAAGTAGGAGCTGGAGGGCATGACTTTGGAAAGATATTTTGGTGTAACTTTGCCCATGTTGTTTGCAGATAAGTGTTGATGAAGATCGGTGAACGATGGACACAGTACAGGAAAAACTGTAGTTACGTGATCTTTCTTTGTTTACAGCACGAAGGCCTCCCCTCCTGATGCTTCAGACGCTGGTGACAGCCTTCATCTTGAGGGTCAGTAATAGTTCCTCTGAAACATCAACCATATGCAATTCAGGTCAAACTTGATCATTCAGTTAACAGTCATATGTTGCTCTAGTTCATGTTTTAACATTTAATGATTTCCTGATGGTTTAAGAGTATTGTAAAGTTCAGCTTAATCTAAGAGGAGCTTGCAGAGGCTACGTCCTCAACTACTGTTCATTTATGCAAGCTTGTGTATTCTTTTACTTTCTAGAATATGTGGCCTTGTATACCTACGAGTCTCCGGAACCTGGTGATCTGACGTTTAGAGAGGGAGATGTGATCTTGGTGAGCAAGAAAGAGGGAGAGTGGTGGAACGGCTCTACGGGCGGCAGCACAGGCCTTTTCCCCAGCAACTACGTCAAACCCAAAGAACCAGATGTGAGAGCACTTAACATGTACAGACGTACTGTTATTTTCCTATCTCCCTGGACTGTGGTGCAGGCCTTCTAAGGGTTTATAATGACAATGTTGTTGTTGTTGCTTTTTTCAGACATCAAGCTTATCTGGAAAGAAGAAGCCAGGTAATCTGACTATCATATTTCTCCTCCTCTCTAACTCTCATGTAAGAACACAATTTATGTTTTTGCACTTTGCTGTAATTTCTATGTGCATTTATGTCCTTCGTATGCACAGAGATTGCCCAGGTGCAGAGGGCCCACTCCTCTACCGGCCCTGAGCAGCTGAATCTGGAAAATGGCCAACTCATCCTCATCCTTAGCAAGAACGCCTCTGGCTGGTGGCTTGGAGAACTGCAGGTCAGTGTCTCTCTGCTGTTCACAGACGTGTTAAAATAACAGTTGTTCACATTGGTTTTCAACCTTTTTAACTTGTGACCTCTCGTAATGAGGCAATCTACCTGTCCCCTCAGCTTTTGCATAGTTATGGTCCATAACCCAAATGATGTTTTTTCCTCTTGTGTTAGTTAAACATTTTTAGTGGCCTGTTGAGGCAAAATAATCCAGCAAAGCCAGAGGAAAGGAAACAATAAAGCCTTTTCTGAGGAAAAAGACAGTTTTTTTGTCGTCTCGTCCTGTCCTTTGTTTTGTTTCTTGTCAGGGTCATGACCCAAGCTTGGAAACCACTGCACCACTGGTTCAAGCATTTGCAGATAATTTTAGGCCACCATCCCTTATGCCGAATTAGAACCCCTTTTCCATGTTTGTTTGTGCTCTCTGACTGTAGGCCCGTGGCAAAAAGCGTCAGAAGGGCTGGTTTCCTGCCTCTCATGTCAAAATATTGGGCTCCAGCAGTGGCAAGTCCACACCAGCTCCCCAACCAGGTAACACACACACACTCTTTTGCAAGTCAGGTGCAGTGTCACGGTGAAGAGATAAATTCTATAATTAATTGTAAGTAAAAATGCGTCACACACACTGTCTGCTTCTCTTTCAGTCTGTCAGGTGATCGCCATATATAACTACACAGCTGCCAATGGGGACGAATTGAGCTTCTCCAAAGGCCAGCTGATCAATGTTTTAGACAAGAACGACCCTGATTGGTGGAAAGGAGAGCTCAACGGAACCACTGGCTTGTTCCCAACCAATTACGTCAAGATGACCACAGCAGACTGCGACCCCAGCCAGCAGTGTAAGTAAATCCTTTATACATCCTATCATGATTGTTCATGAAGGGAAATATGCATGTTTAAAACTCAGAGATGCTCGTCCTCCATGTTAATTCAAGCAGCGGTTACTAACTAATACTTATCCTGTGTTCATCTGTGCAATCCTCATCTACCAGCACTGATAGTTTTTTCATCCACCCATCTCTTCATCTGTATGCCCTCTCCTCTCACTGATTATTTCACCTTTTTCCCTGTTTTTTCCCACTTCCTACCTCCCTCCCCGACCTGTACTCCTCCTCCCTCTCTCTTTGTTCCTTGGTTTCTGTCTCTTTCTCCTTCCAGGGTGGTAGAAAGTCCTCTTCCTCCTCATCTCCTCTTCCTCTCCTACTCCTGACTCAGAGAGACCCACTATTGCACACTGCTCTCAAGGGACAGTCTCTGGACTTTCTACTAACCTTTTCCACTGACCTGCTGCTACAGTGTGTGTGTGTGTGTGTGTGCATGCGTGTGTGTGAGAGAGAGAAGGCAACAGAGAAAAGCAGAGTGAAAAGGTTTATGTGTAAAAGGAAGGTCCTGTAATGTCCAACTGATAACTTCCCAAGTTGAAAAATGAAGTCAACGCACGTGCCAAATGCTGCAGTTCCTCGCATGGCCACTTGAGGCTGATTCCACAAGCGAGTAAATCCTCATGGAATCCGTATTAAAATTCCCACTATAACAGCAGAAATAATCATGTTAACATGTTTTAACTTGTTGCAGCCTGGAACAAAAACGGCTTTGGTCTCTGTAGTTAAGTCCCATTCATGACAACAGAACAGGGGATGAATTTTTACTCGCTCTTTTAAACTCTGTAAGGCTTAAAGTTTGCATAGTTAGGGGCGGGGCCATTTTGAGTGGCAGCAGCCTCTAGCTGTCTGCTGGGTGTCATTGGTAGCAGCAATGCGTATCATCCTCTGTGCCCCCCTCTCCTCTGAATACGGTCACATCTGGCTCCAAAAAAAAAAAAAACAAGATGGTGACAGCCATCAAAACTTGAGGCTTCAAACCGTCCTGCACAAACCAACGGATGAAGTCGCACTTGCTTATTATACATTATATTTAAAGTCTATGGTTTTTCCTGTGATTAAATCAAGACCAGATGTGACTTTCCTGTGACCCTCAGGTCTGATTCTGTGAATTGTTAAAGATTTGGTGCCTTTTATCATTTCTTCTGTCCTAGCTTTGATTGTGAAGTGATGCTGAATCATATGGCTAAAAATGTATCTGAAGCAGAAGGATAGTGGGTCTCTCTGTGGCTCGTGCCTAGCGTTTCTTTTTGTTTTCTCTTCACAAGACGCTTATTTTTTCTTTTATATTCATGCTGCATCACCTGTTACCCTTAACCTTATTCTTTATTTTCCCTTTTTCTTCATATTTTATTTTTTCCAGTCTTACTCTCCAATGTAGGGAGATCAGCTCACGCAGAGCCCGCTATTTGTCTCTGTCTCTCCGTATTCAGATGTGATAGGCAAGTTTTGCTTTGTCTTTTTAAGCCCTATTCTTTAATGCACAAGCCTACGGCTATCTTAAGAAACAATGGGCTAGAACTACTGAACTTGTCTTTAAAAAAGTTTTAAATGAGGCCTGAAGTTGTGATTTGAACTTGTAACTTCATTGTATATACAATTGTTCGGTAAGGGCGAAAGTTATAAATATTTTCAGAATTAAATCAGAAACATAAACAGAGAGCATTTAAAAATAAAACATTATGAAACAGCCTTAAAATTCCTTGTTTGATCTCACGTGAGCTATGAGCATTTGTAGTGGACTTTTGATTTTATGACTTTAAACAGCTTCTGTTTGGCTTAACTTTGAAAAAAAAAGCAGTCAGCAGAAATTATAGTTATCCTCTCCGTTTAAAAGCCACATAATTGGGTCAGCTGATATCACCGATGGAATAAATTTTAGTGGGTTTGAAGTGAGGTGAAGCAACTCTGAACCATATGGCCAACTGTTTCAAAGCCACTGACAGACAGACTTTGCCTCCAGGGGTGATTTTGCAGATTGTTGCTGCTGCAGTGACTGAATGATGTTTTGCTGCTGATCGTAATGGTTTTGTTTGTGCAGGAAGTGAATGCATGTCTGCTCCTAGTGTTTGAAAAATAACAGTAATCATCATTGTCAGAATTTGGGATACACTTCATTCAGGGCAACAACAAGTGAAAAAAACAACAACAACAACAATCTATGCAAGCTTCATGTGAGTCTAGTCCCCAGTCTGATAAACACTGAGATCTGCTGACAGTGAGGAGTGAAGTGAAAGATGCACCACCATCAAATTCACTGTAAATCAGTGAAAAGCAGATTGCTGCTAAAGCGCAAGTCACTTTTTCTTTTTTTGAATTCAGAGGTGAGCAGACTCGGTTTACCACAAACCTCGGTCAGACTGAAAGACTGCAGTAAAATTGGACAAACCACACTGACAGAAAGCCTGTTCATAGCAGCAGGAGCTGTTAGCAAAACTGAAATATTTAAGATCAGTATTAGAACTGAGTGTGGTCCAAGATGATGAAACTATTTTTGAAGATGTGTCTGAATATATTTTCTGATTCTGAAGTAAAATGATTAATAAAGATTGGTTTGGATGACAGTTAAGTGTCTTATTATGTTTGAATATCAGCCTACACTTACACTGTGTGTGCGTGTGTGTGTGTGTGTATGGTGTGTTTATAGCATAAACACAATACACATGATTAAGATGAGCAGATATGCATTATGTGAACAACTTACTAACTGTAAATCACCTTGGTGAAGAGTCACACATAGTTGACCTGTCTGTCTTTTCTCTACTCATTTGTTTGATCTGGACATTCTTATAGATTGAAGATCAAGATTATTTAACTTTTATCATAAAACATCAGGTTGTTATTGACACACAGTTGTAGTCCCCTCATGCTATGACTAAACCATAAAAAATACATGGATGTATAAATATTTAACAAAAAACTACTCTTAACAAAAACTGCTTTTTACCTAAAAGGTAATAGGTTGAGAAATCTTACAGCTTAAGGATAAAAGCTGTCTGTTAGCCTGGTGGTGTGGCAGCAGATACTTCTATCTCTCTTTAGAGCAGCAGGGTGAACAGGATGTTGTCGGGTGGTTGCTGTCCACATCACCAATATCGCTGATGCTTGGTAAATGGGAACTGATGTTGTTCTGGGTGATTTTAATCAGCTGGTGTGCACACGTCATGCAAGTTTGTGATGTTTCCAGTCAGAATCAAATTCAGATTCAAATAGCTTTATTGGTATAAATAAAAGTATGTCGCTGCCAAAGCATTTGACAGTAATTCACATTTCGATTTTATTCATTACATAATACATTCAATAATAATAATTATACAGTTCATTGGATGATACAAAATAAAATACATAATAAAAAAATTGAAAAAGATGGTATTTATTAAGTAAAACAAATTGTGCCAAAAATATAGAAACTAATAAACGATTACTCAGATAAACAATCAGAATCACTGCTCTGTAAAAATTTACAAGAACTTTCATAGGAATTCAGCTTCCCAAAGTTGTCTTAAGAAATAAAATTTATTGCTGGTTTTGTTTTGTTTAAAAGAGGAGGTGAACAGTTTTGACATCCATGTCAGGCTCTCAATGACAAAACTGTTCACCTCCTCCATCCAGCCCCATTCATTTAGATGGTGATGTGTCTTCAATCAACTCCTTGGTTTCTGCTGACATGGCGCAGCAGGTTGTTGTATGTGCACCAATGATGAATTCTTATCTTTGTTAGAAATTATAGGCTGATGGTGGTGATGGTGTCGTCCATGTACTTTAATAATGGAGTTCTCTCCATGTTGGGAGTTGCTGTCGTTTTGCTAAACACAAACCTGGGTGGCTCTGATGTTGAGAGCGATGGTGAGGGAGGTGTGACCACCAGTGTGGACTGTCTGTTGTCTGTTTGTGAGGAAGCTTTACTCATTCTCACGCCCAGAATTCTTTTGCTTTCAGTCTTACTCTGGCAGTGTTGTACAGTGTTGTCACAAAAACTAGAAGAAAAACAGCTTTTTCTATTGCATGACATGCGTCAGAGGTGAGAGAAAAAAACAAAGAATCCCTCATCTTGTTTTGGTACAAACAGATTTGGTTTAGGAGAATTCATAGTCTGATACCAGCAAAAGACGATAACAGCGCAGAAGGAGAAAGAGAAACCGGACAGGAGAGACAATCAAACTTTGAGTGATCGCAGCAGACGACTGAACACTTACTAAAATACTTATAGAGGCACGATCAGAATTATAGCAATGACTTTACAGGGAAGATTTCACTTCCTAAACCTTTGGGATGAGACAGATGATGAGGGAGATGGAGGAGAGGGAGCTAATGGGCACCCTGTATCAGGTAAGTGTGTGTGTGCGTGTGTGCTGTTCATTTTCTGCTTTCTATTTCTCCTCTTTTCCCCCTTTTTGCTCTTCCTCCTCCCTGCTGAAAGCTTTCGGAATAAGCACATAGACCTGAAAAAGCATCTGCAGCTGTATCATGTTTTGTAATGTTTTTTTTGTCCAAACATCCAGCAGGAGGCAGTAAGTGCAGTGCTACAGTCTTGCTGTGATTTACTTTGTTTGTTTTTCCTTGTTGAAGCGGGCACACTGGTTGAATTTATCCATACAAGTAATACAAGCCTTCCTCCTGTGTGCTCATCCTTCCTTGCAGGGTGTGCAGACCTGAACAGCCTGGACACACTGAGCCCCCAGGAGAAGAAGAGACAAGGTTACATCCATGAGCTGATTGAGACTGAGGAGAGATATGTGGAAGACCTGCAGATTGTGCTGGAGGTAATGGAAGAGTGTCCTGCTTAATAATTCACGTATGAATGCGTACAATTATTCAGCCAAGCTGAAAGACATCAAAATGGTCATTATTTTATGAGAGTGTGTTGTGTCAGGTAGTCTGATAAAACACCTGACAGTTTGTGTGAATCCCTCATTTTCTTTCAGTCTCAACACCTTTATTACTGTATTGTGTGTGTGTGTGTGTGTGTGTGTGTGTGTGTGTGTGTGTGTGTGTGTGTGTGTGTGTGTGTTTTTGTGTGTGTGT
>JAQLOL010000001.1:19972467-19989602 GCA_029783665.1 Naso thynnoides
CCTCATGTGTTGGATGTTTAGGTTTTCCATAAGCCCATGTCAGAGTCTGGCCGGGTGAAGGATGCAGAGATGTCCATGATCTTTGTCAATTGGAAAGAACTGCTGGCCTGCAACACCAAACTTCTCAAGTAAATATCACCGAGTGAATGAGTGGACGGTTTACACAAGGGCAGCTGTTTTAATGTTAAATATTTAGAGAAATTTAGTTCATGAATTTATTTTTTCTTGTCCAGACTATTGCATGTCTCTCTTTACTTACCTCAGTCAAAAATCCATCTCATGTTAAAATGCTACAGAGATCATGTTACTCCAGTTCTAGCACATCTGCAATGATACCCGTAAGATTTAAAATGGGTTTTAATCAGAGATGGAAAGAGTACTGAAAATTTTTACTCAACTACAACTACTGTCACATTGCTGAAATGTTATTACATTACAAGTAAAAGTAATAAAAATGTACCCAAGTAAAAGTACAAATGACTGTTTTAAAAAATTACGTACAGTACTAGTTACTTTATAGCCTTTGATGTTTAATGAATTTCTCTTCTCTCTCTGATAAACGATAAAGTGAATGAACGAATCTAACTGCGGCAATTTTTTAAAAACAAATATACACAGTGTTACCATAGGAAGGAGCTGCAGTGGAGGTGTCACACTCATGAAAATTTTTATTGTTGTGTTTTCATATCATTGTCGGCTGTCCCTCTCGCTCTACTCCTGCTGCTGACGATGTGATTTAGTGCCCGTTTGTTTTCCTGTCCATCATTCACTGCAGTTGTTTCCGGACCGTGATTTTTTTGCCTTTCCTTTTTAGTTTAAGCCTACTTTATTTTTTTTTTTACTCGGTAACAAATGTGATTTTAAAATGTAGTGAAGTACAATATTTCAGACAAATCCTACTTAAGTAAAAATAGAACTACAGATTTTGGAAAACAAGAAAAAGCTCAAAAAAGTACAAGTACACAAAAAACTACTCAGTTACAATAACATGAGCAAATGTAATTTGTAACTTTCCACCTCTGGTTATATTGATTACGCTTAACAACAAAAAAAAAAGGGCTACCTTCTGTCTACAGTAATATTTCTGAGTGTATAGCTGCTTTTGAGCTGCAGCCCTAGATATTTGTCAAGGCTCTTTTAACAGTTTCACAGTCCTGTCTACGAATAAAGGTGACTGCACTCTCTCTATTAGGGCACCTGTAATTTAAAACAACCTGCCTGAGGTCGAAGTTCAGCAAGCAAATCAGTTTCATCTTTGCTGTCCAAAAACACACTTTTATATTATTTTTATTATTTTATATACTTTCAGTTATATGCAGATAATGCAGAGCTGTTTGTGTTTACATGTGTGTATCTATGTGTGTGCAGGGCGCTGCGTGTTCGTAAGAAGATGGGCGGGGACAACATGCCGGTGCAGATGATCGGAGATATCCTGGCCGCAGAGCTGTCCCACATGCAGCCCTACATTCGCTTCTGCTCCTGCCAGATTAACGGAGCCACGCTGCTCCAGACCCGCGTCGACAACGATCCGGATTTCAAGGACTTCCTCAAGGTAGGACGGAGAGGAAGGAGTGAGCAATGAAAGGAAGTAAATGCAGGCAATGAACAGAATGAGGGAAGAATAGTGGAGATGTCCACATGGGTTTATTTTTTTCTGTTTAAATTGGTCTAGAAACATTGTTGACAGCATTTTAGTAATAAAGCACATGCATAAGAGTGGGAACAGGATTTTTAATGCGGTTATTGACATTGTCTCTTTCTCTAATCAGAAAATCGCTACAGACTACAGGTGTAAAGGCATGCCGCTGTCCAGCTTCCTGCTCAAACCCATGCAGAGGATCACACGCTACCCACTGCACATCAAAAATGTAAGCCATCATGTTCATGAACGTCTGTGTTTGAACTCCTTTCGTCTGTTCAGGTGTATTTAACTTGTCTGCGTGTGTGTACGCGTGTTTAGATTCTGGAGTGCACAGCAGAGGGTCACGCTGACCGAGGTCCTCTGAAAGAGGCTCTGGAGAGGGCCGAAGAACTTTGCCAGCAGGTTTGTTTCTCTGACTCTCTAATTTATGAAATAACTTCTTAATCTTACTCAATTTTGCTGTCATTTTTTACTCTTTCCATGGCTGCTTGTGTTCCATTTTAAATGTTTCTCTCCTAAAAAATTGTGTTTTCAAGGTTAACGAGGGTGTGAGAGAAAAGGAGAACTCTGACAGACTGGAGTGGATTCAGAACCACGTGCAGTGTGACGGCGCAGCAGAGGTAGTGAACTTACTGATTAATAAATGACTTAATTATTTGGAGATTTAGTTATACTTGTTTACCTTTAAAGTTTTCATTACATTATCTACAGAACATTGAGATCTTTTTAAAGTTACTCTCTTTCAACAGAACATGGTCTTCAACTCTCTCACCAACTGTTTGGGCCCCAGGAAGCTGCTCCACAGCGGCAAGGTGAGTAAAACTTCAGTGTGTCTGACGCTGGAAACCAGATGGTAGTTCTTTAAATTCCAGAAAAATAAACATTTTTCAATTTCTCTGAATCAGTATTTTAAAATCTACATGCTATATTAAAAAACAGGCAGACTGCTGAAGGCAGGGTTATGAAAATATAAAATGTTGCAGGGTTTCATATGACAAGACTTGACTTATACGGTCAAGATCAGTGAGCTCAGCTGGTTCATCCAAGCAGAAACCCAGCAGAAGGATCACTCACTGGCATGAATAATATTGTTAAATAAAGTTAGAGGTTTGTCTTTTTGCTTGAGGGTTAAATACTTATGACACTGAACAGCTGGTTGTAAAACCACCATCATCACTGATCAACAAAAGTGGAAAAGAAAAGTGTTTTTATAAGCATTTAAATACTCTTTAACTGTTTTTGTCTGTAATGCGATTTGTATATATATCACTTGTTTTGCTTCAGATGTACAAAGCAAAGAGCAACAAAGAACTCTGGGCTTTTCTCTTCAACGACTTTCTGCTTTTGACTCATGCGAGTAAACAGTTCACCTCATCTGGGCCTGATAAACTGTTCAGCAACAAGAACCACGTACAGCTCAAGATGTACAAACCAGTAAGACCCACACGCACACACACATAAAAAATGTATAGAAATATACACTTCTCTGTCATTAGACACCAAATGTGCTGTTGGACAGTGTATAATCCTTCACTTCCTGTAGCCTGTGCTGTTGAATGAAGTTCTGGTGAAGCTGCCGGATCCTTCCAGCGACGAGCCCGTCTTCCACATCTCGCACATCGATAGAGTCTATATACTCAAGACTGAGAACATCAATGAACGGTAGCTGCATGCACACAAACACACAGAGATTTGGTGTGTTTGGTGGCCTTTACAGTTACTGTGTGTGTTTGTGTTTCCAGGACGGCCTGGGTTCAGAAGATCAAGGCTGCGTCTGAAGAATTTATTGAGACAGAAAAGAAGAAAAGGGAAAAGGCTTATCAAGGTTTGTCTCTGCACTTACACATCCACTCACATTGCAGCCAGTGTGATGCATCTGTTTTAATTGACCTGGCTGGATTAATTGACCTGTGTGTGTGTGTGTGTGTGTGTGTGTGTGTGTGTGTGTGTGTGTGTGTGTCTGCAGCACGGTCTGTGAAGGCCAGTGGGATCGGCAGACTCCTCGTCACTGTCTTGGAGGCCACTGAACTCAAGGCGAGCAAAGCCAACGGTGAGCGTGGATACACTCATGTTACAGGATGTCCTTAAAATTCAGTGGACTAGGAAACACACCATGAGTTTAAATTTGTTATCGTAGAGTCCAGATTTGAATCGCTGCTAGACGTTTCATGCACTGCTGCATGGATGCCTAATGAGGACAAGATGAAGTCCCACTTAACTCTGAAGCTCGGTCATCCCTTTTTTCATCAGATTACTCAGTCAGAGGTCGTTCTGTGTGCTCTGTGCAAGAGTTATACTTGTTTCCTTAATGCTGGATTTTCATGTTGTCTGACGTTTTAGTCTTATTTTACGCTGTCTGACTTGTTTAATCATTCCTCTCTTCATTTCCCTCTTTCACTCCAATCTCTTTTTTCCTTATTCTTTTTTTTTTCTGTTGCTCTTCTACTGTTGTCCGTACCTTCCCTCATTTCTTCATTTATTCTTGGCTCATGTCTCCTCTCGTCTATCTGCTCACCTGCCTTCACGTCACTCTTCAGGTAAAAGTAATCCTTACTGTGAGGTGACCATGGGAGCTCAGATCTTCACATCCAGAACGCTCAATGACACTCTGAACCCCAAGTGGAACTTCAACTGTCAGTTTCACATCAAAGACATTTACCAGGACGTCCTCTGCATCACCATCTTTGAAAGAGACCAGTTTTCCCCTGACGGTCAGTAACCAGCTTTTGCCCTTTTTGCTTTTACTCCCTGATTAATGCCCACCGATTTCTCTGTAAAGCTGCAAGTGAAGGGAGGAAAAAAAACAACTGACAAATGAACTTAAATGACCTTCTCAGATTTGCACACTGCAAAAGGCTGCAGTTATTTTGTGTTTGCCCCACTCATACACAACTATGACACGAGAGGTTTTGACTAGTAATATTCCTTTTGGTTGCCCATTATTATTCTGAGCTCTTTTGAAATGTTCCTCTTCTATTTCTTTTCTCATATCAGAGTTTCTGGGTCGGACAGAGGTTCCCGTGGCAACCATAAAGAAAGAGCTTGAAAACAAGGGAGCTGTGACACGACGTCTTCTGCTGCACGAGGTTCCTACAGGGGAAGTGTGGGTCCGCCTCGACCTGCAGCTCTATGGCAACAAATAGCCACACAGGAACAACTATATAATTTTGGATCCTTTTACCAAGATATTCCTCCTGCACAGTAACCAAATAAAAAAAGCTGCTTTGTGTCACCTAAAGAAACTTTGATGGATCCCAAACAAGATGCACCTGAACTGTATTTAACACAACATGCCTTAATATTTTAATATCAACCAGCATAATAACCAAATAATACCTCTTCTGATGTCATCTGTATCTTCCAGTAGAGATAAGGGCCTGAGTGACATCATCTGAACCCACCAATAGGAGCCAGATATCACCTACTGGTTCATGACCAGAGATAGAGAGGGTTGTGTGACTGGTGCAGCTGTTTGCACCTGCACAGTATGTCGTGTTAATTCTGTAGGGGTGGAGATGATGGACACAATGGGTCATTAAGCTGAATTTGGGTCCTCTGCTGTAATAATTTCTCACCTTCAGAGGGAGATTGAACTGGAAAAGCAAATTCCTTTAATGCAATTAATAGAGCAATACAGTTATGATTACAAAGGTTCTTATCCACTGTGCTATACTAGTCTATAACAGCTCAATATCTCAGTTACAACAGTTGGATTTTAAATATTTAGTTGTTACGGTAAACTTCACCAAGTCTGGTCAACTGAGGCCATTTCAACTAAGAGCTCAAGTTGAGATTTCAAGTATTTTATCTTTAACTTACACAATATGTATATGTTGAATATATTTTTCTCAAAGGAGGAGGTCGTGACTGATGGTTTTCAAGAGACTGATCTGTAACATGCATCTACATTTAGAGCATCATGAACAGTAGATGGAAGATAACAGACAGCAACACGGACTCTGAGACAAATGGGAAAAAAATGTTTATTTTGTCAAAAGCTCTGATCTGGAGTCAGTTTACTACTGTAAAACTCAGGATACGTTCTGGGTTGAATCTGTTTTATTTTGTGTGTGTGTGCGTGCATGTCTTTTGAGTGTGAAAATATAAACATACTTTCTGTTGAATTAAGATATAGTTACATAAAAAGATCTTCAGCTGAGGGCTGTGGATGCTGCAGTTTTTTTGGGGATAACTCGTAACTTCTGGCCTTAATGTAAGTCGTTTTTTTCTTGTCAGTTCTTTGGGATGATGTCGGTCTTAAATGGGATCTTGGGATGTATTTATTAGCCTTACTTTTGTGTGCAAAATCAGCCAAGGCCAAGTAGTTTGGGTGCAAAATAACACAGGTGAAAACGTGGCACAGGTATGAAAAAGATGTATTGATGCACATTTGAATGTTTGCTTCTACACCAGCTGAGTTAACGGTTCCCGTCTTCTTCTTCAGTGTGGAGAATTTTAAGGCAACACAGACTGGCAGCTTGTCTGCAGTAAATAACAGTATTTACTTACTTACTTATGGTTTTTGTTCTTTACACTTTTACCCTGCAAGAGATTTCTAAGTGTCATCTCCATTCCTGCCTCCCTGACAGCAATATTGACCATCTGTGTTGCCCGAGAAACTTTCCTTTGTGAACATCTTTTTATTCATGTTGTCAGTTGACTCTTTGGTGTCTTCTGCTTTGTTTTTACTCTTTTGTCCTTTTACATCCTGTTTCTTTTCTGACTGTGTGCAGATATTAACGAGAAAGGGTTGTATTTATTTCCTAATTTATGCGTTTGTGACTATCCAAATGTCTGGAGCAGCTTTGCTCGCTGCCATCAGTTGGTTTCCACTGGGT
Organism: Naso thynnoides; assembly: GCA_029783665.1. NCBI lineage: Eukaryota > Metazoa > Chordata > Actinopteri > Acanthuriformes > Acanthuridae > Naso > Naso thynnoides. The sequence goes on from JAQLOL010000001.1 coordinate 19,978,948, forward strand.
TTGTTTTGAACGTGTGCAACGTCAAATATTGAGATGTGTAAATGGGACACATGTTGATACTGTTTTGAAAGCCTGTATAACATCTTTGAGTTTTTCTGTAAGGTTGACCAGGTCACCAGGCGTTTCATGCGCCTGTATTCTAGTAATTTGTGTATTTCAATCAATGAAATTATCTTTTTAAATACTTTGTTTTTCTTTGAATTGTTGGAAAATGTGCAAATAGACTGGACTACCTTCCTCATCTATGTTGGGCTGTTAAAGGTTGTCTTTTGTTTTACTTAATTTTTTTCCCTGCTGCCCTCTGCATTTGACTGCTGCTGTGCTGATTTCTAACCCAGACTGTCGGCCTGGAGTCTGTAACCTGCTGTTTGTTCTCACTTTGGCCTCCATGTGGCACTCTCTGATTCAGGGTTTCTTAAGTCAAATTAAAGACATTAAAGTGAACAAACTGTCAGATTATTGGCGAGCTTCAGAAGGCTGACGTTTAACACCGTAAACCTTTAGTGCGCAAGCTCCGGCGGGAGGAATGAATGTGAAAACTGATCATCTTTAATGTAATTTCTTTAAAAATGCTCGAAAACTCTTTTCGTCTTCCAACCAGTTACAACAGAAGACAGACCTGTGCTGTTATTTTGAAGTTGTGTGGAGTGGTCACTCAGTAATCATGATGTATTCCTCTCAGAAATTACTTATGATGAGGGAATTATATTTTTGAGAGCTAACAATGAGTATAGAAATGATCAGAGAATTTATTTTGCTGCATTAAAAGTATAAGGTCTGTCATGTTTGTCTGATGCATTGAATATTTGACAAAATTCTTATTATTTAATACATTAAAGTCAATATTTTGTTAATTATGTATCATAAAACCATATCCAATTTCAAAGACATCTAATGAAATTAAAATTTTAGGTAGGAGAAGCATCATATTATAAAGATTTCATTTTGGTTTTTTGGTTTCTGTTGCATTCAGTCAGAGTCAGTGAAGTTCAGGGTGGACTAGCAATAGCCCTCATTAAGTCCTTCTTCACCCTCCACTGACTCTGGGTCCACAGGAGCATCAGTCATTATGTAACTGCACTGAGTGGCTCTGCGAGAGGCTGACAGCAACACACACGGCTGAGTCGACCGAGTCAGCTGAACTCAACCTTCTGCGGCAGAGTGCCACAGTGGTAGTAATGGATTTAATGCAGTAGGAGTGTAGTGATATAAATAGTGGCAAGCAGTGGTAACTCACTCTTTTTCACTTGATTAAAAACTAATTCATTCCAGATGTTCATGAACCATTTGACCCAAAAAATGTCTTCAAAGTTATAAATTTTACAGAAAACCAGAATTATGGCTCAGATTACAGTCGGTGAGAGGAAAAAAGCTTTTTTTCCTATTTTAGAGGCCAACAAATTGTAAAATATATATGTTACACCATTAGCAAGAGTTAGTAAACGAGTTAAGTGACTGATTTTTAGGATAAACTATAAAAAGTGCTTTTTTTAAATGTCTGAACCATCTCACTATAAAGACTGCTTGCAGGGCGCATGCAACACAGATTGAAAACTCCACCACTCTTTAAAAAAATACCAGTGAAAAGAAAGAATGTGTGTTTAAAGAACAATGCAGAGTTTCTCTTATTTGAACTAATAGGCTGTGTGTTGCATTCATTTTTTTCTTTTTGGTGGAAAGCTAAAATTGAATGTTCAAAGAGATAAAAATAGGCAGACAGCTTAAAAAAACGGCCTCCTGTGAAGTGATGTTTGTCTGCATGTAGTCAGTGTAAAGGTCAAACATGTCTGTGAGTCTATGCTGCATGTATGTGTGAACAGTCTCTCGTCCCTCAGGAAACACGACATAGGCTTGAAGAGCAAGAAACAAACTGAAGCGAGTTACTGAGGTGGAGTTCCTACTGAAAATCTTCTCAACAACACATTTTTTAAATAATTACAATAAAAAAATCTATTTCTGAGGTTAATTAATTGATTTAAGAGGAACCTGATGTGTCCAAGGTGACGTCATTTTCTGATCTTGATAGGTATATAAAGTAAACCCTGTCAAGGTTATCCATACAAACTGAACCTACAAGGATAACGTCATTGGTCAATACAGTAAAACAGCTGTATCATCCAAAATCAGCAAAACAGCCCCACAGCATGGAAGTGCTGATTGGTTGTCGTCTTAAGGCTGCTGTTATCTTTTTGTGTTGCTGTCTTCAGCAACATTTTCAGACACAGCAGGCAGCTGTTGTCAGAAATAAAGCCAACAGACTCAGTGAGCAGCTGCTGGTGAAAAAAAGTGGAACATTTAGCAACAGATGAGCCTTGGTGAGATATTTCCCTTATTTCACCTGCTCAGTATGGGAGAATCAAGTTTTTTTTGTCGCAGCTACCAACTAGAACAACTATTTTGTACCTTGCTCCCAGTTTTATGCCAGTTTTCATGTATTTTTTATAATTTCCATGCAAAAATAACTAGTGACTCATTATTCATCACCCTATAGGATTTTCCTTACGTCTGAGGTTACAGTAAGTGAGTAAGTGTAGAGGCAGACTGAGGACGGAAATAGCAAAACGATGAGGCAAAGAGGTGGAACAGGTTGAGAGAGTCGGTGAGTGAGGCAAAGTAAAACAAAAAAGTGCAGTAGGGCAGAAGAGGAGAGTCATTTACATGCAGAAAGAGAAGAAACAGACAGAAGGGAATAAACATATGGAGACAGAACGAGAGTATGGAGAGAGAAACAGGGAGAGACGTGCATGGAGGATGAGTCTGAGAGGCCCTCAGTTCCACTTGACTCAGTCATGGGAATGATTTGATTATCGCCACATGAACAGCTGTCTTATGTAACACACACACACACACACGCACACAAAGATCTCAAAAATAATGAGAGGTTTGTGTTCTGGCCAAAAGCCTACACTAAGCAAAGGTGGCCTGTAGCCAGGTCTCTTCCTATTGTCAAATGAAAGAGAATACAATGCGTATATAGAAGCTGAAATAATTGATTTTCAGGATATAAACAAAGTAATTCTGCTTTCAGTGACGATGAAAAGAGTATTTATGTGTTTGGAGATGCACTGTGGAGTTTTTGCATTCAGTTTTCTCATCAAAACACCTTTTGTATATCCTTGAAGTTTAAAAAAAAATCTTCCTCATAAAACCTTGTCTGAGACATTTTGAATCATTTTTAAATCCTGTATTAGTAAGATCCAAGTTCACTAGCTTGCTCAACTAGCTTTGCTGGCACATATTGCTACACTAATTTGTGCATTTCCACCACTGACTGTCAAATATAATATCGTGAAACCTGCAGCTGGACTGTTTACCACATTTTGCCTGCATGTGTGCCCTCATGGGCACACAGGAAACAAACACAATGAGGATCTGCTTGTAAAAACATTTATCCATAGCTTTGCCAGTGTGCAAAAGAAGGTTTGCACAAATTGTCAGAGTCTACAAGTTTATCATAAGATTTTGTATGAACTTAATCTGAAACGAATATCAGCAAAAACTACAATATTGGTCTCTGAATTGTAGAAGAGTACATGATAACCTTGAGTTGTAAGTGTAAGAATAGTGATATTCTACATATTTTTCTTATTGCCAGCAAATTAATTGAACAGCAAAGCCAGCAAAAAATATGCTATTTGTGTTATAACTGTGCATCATGATTAAAAATTATACATGTGCAGCCAAAAGATAATATTATTAATTAAACTGTAACTTAGACTTGCCTTGGAAAAAAACTATTTGTTCATTTATCAGTGATACAGACTGTTGAATTCTCTGATATGAATACGAGTTGTTGTTTCAATTGCGCTCTCACTGTCTTGCTGCTCATTATAGCACCAACCAGTTGTTACCTGTGTTTCAACCTGATATTTTGGGCAGTAGGAACACTTATAACAACATGATAAACTGCTTACAGACAAAAAGAGATGCGTTTCTATACAGGCAACAGCTAAAGATCAACGTTATCATTCAGTTAGAATCATGTTTCCGGTCACCTAATAATAAAACTCTAGTCTTCACTGCGTTTAAGCTCTAATGATTTTGGCCTCCAACAACTCTACTGTCAAATAAATGCTGCTTCAGCTGAAATCGATACTATAAGAGCTGAGTAAAAGTATAACAGAACAGTTGTGGACCAGACAGCTTAAAAATTAGCTGCAGGTTTAAGGATGAGTGTCTTTAGGAATTCAAGTCAAAAAGTATTTAGAGACTGATTAATGTGTTGCTGGTTTTTGTCATTCCACAGGATGTGTTGGACGTGGACAATAACGTAATAGTGCCAACGAAGAGCTGCACTAAGACAACACATTTACATAAAGTCCACCAAAGATTTTGAGCGAGTTCAGAAAAGAAAATAAATAACAAACTCTGGGACATGTGTTGGTCTGTTTGAATATTTCCTGCTATCTATCTGTTAATAAAAATGTCTTTAATCCGTTAATCTGTATTGAGGTCGACTGTTTTAATTTGCGGAGACAAGACTTTCCACATTAAAGGTTTAGGTGATGAATAGTGCAATGAAAAATGGGTGAAACAAGGACTGTGCTGTAGCATCTGAAACTCACTGTCGCTTTGTTATTAAATAGAAGACTGACAGCAAGTCCTTGCAGAACACAATGCACAGAGTTGACGGTGTTAATATTTCATCCCACTAAGCAGGAGGTGCAGAAATGAATGCATTATGGATGATGAGTTGTGAGCGGGCTGTACATACTGTAGGCTATGTGGAGCAAGGTTAAGATCCGTGTTTGTTTTTATTTATCAGTGAGGAAGAGGATGAGGTGATAATGGGTTTTTCATTTACCTAGAAAAAAGATTAAATTTCAACCATTCAGTTTTACTCTAAGTTTAGTGCTAATTAGCAAATGTAAGCACGCTAAACAAGGAAAAAAGACGATAATCTGCTGAGCATCAGCATCACTGAGCCACTGGTGTGGTTGTAGCTTTGTTTTTAGGCTGTAAAAGCTCCACCTTTCCCAAGACCAGGTGCATATTTTCAATCTACCCAGTTAGCAGCTTATAATAATATTGAGAAAAGTCACATCAGTACTGAAAAATGTATTCTGAACCCTCACAGTCAAGAATATCAGAGAGACATCCAGTGTTTCAGAGACAGAGTAGAGGCAGTGTCGATGATGAAGATAAAGATGAGAGGATGACGAGAGGACTGAGGGAGACTATACAGATGATTATTTCACTTTTATTCTGTTACATTAACTAACTCACAGCATAGAGGCCTGACTAGAAAGATTCCCGTTTTCCACCATTGTCTACCCAGAGCATAATAAAGACCTCAACAGCCACAAAGAGATTCCTACAATGTCTCGTAATGTTCTCTCTTTAGTAGCTATGCAATCTGTTGAGAGAAATGGGCTAAAACGTGCTGAGACTTCAGACTGCACACACAGGATCTCAATTTGATCTTTTGAGTAATATTAAATATTTTATAACCAGTTCATCACCAACTGTAACCTCTACAGCAGAATGTGATTCAGTGAATTTGAGCGGCCATAGGAGGTCAAAGGGGACCAATGAAGCTGCATGTGCAGGCTGACAACTTGTATATTTTAGTGCAACATACTTGAACACCCGGTGAAGTAAAACAAGAGCAATTATGAAAGGAAATGGAGGGATATTAAACAGATCAGAGGAAATAAGACTAGTTTTATTTGTTAACCAACGCTCCAAGCTAAAATGTCTCAACAGCTATTGAATAGATACAGTTTTGTTTTTCCTTCTAGATAAAATTGTAATAAACTTTAATTTGTCCAAAGCTGCAGTTTATGACTCTACCAGAAATGAACAATATATCTGTCATCCTCAGCATTAGTCTGCATTTAGCCCTAGTAAGGAAAGTAAAGAAATGTTAGCATGCTAACACAAAACAAAAACTAAACTAAATCAAGACAGTTTGAACCTCTACATGATTTTTTAAAAGTTTATTATAAACAGTTTCAAGTTTATTAAAAACTTATTGTGTTAGAATAAAACTGTACGTTTAAAATACATGTAAACATGTTAGTCCAACCGAGGTCTCACTAATGTCTGATTTCTCAGGTTGGACTGACACTCCTAGATAATGCAGTTGGGGATCAATTTATTGTTGCATGTACACACCTCAGTCAGCCCTGAACTGGCCTAAGCGCAGTGGTAGACAGTAACTAAATACATTTACTTAAGTACTGTACTTACTACTTGTATTTGCTTTTTTGGATACTTATTACTTTCACTCCACTACATTTCAAAGACAAATATTTTACTTTTGACTCCACTGCATTTCTAGGAAGGCTGTTAAGTACTCCTTACTTATAGGTCAGCTGTTTGTTTGTTTGTTTGTTTGTTTTTTCTCCCTAAAAATGCAATTGGCCACACACTGTGTTCTTCACAGAAAGAAACCGATCATTGGAGGGATTTCCATCACTTTCCACAGACAAGGAAAAACACAAGGCAGTCAGTCAAGTGGTACAACAACAGCGAGTTCATGAGAGTAGAGAAGTTTGTTTGCGGTAAAGGACTGTAAAGTAGAACCCTGCTTCCCTCAGTGAGGGGGGAGAAAAAAATACCTGCTGATTTGTGGGGGTGTGGGCGATGGGGTGTTTGAATAAAAAAAATTAATTGTTGATGGCTATCCTTTTTGTTGATTTGATCGCATTTCTATGTTTTTATAAGTGTTTCTACAGGCTTTGTATAGCATAGAGGTTCTACAAGCAAGTCAGTGCAGCTAGGTGGTTTCAGAGAGTTACAAGGTTCTACAAATACACTGTGAAAACTTTACAGAGATGTATTGATATGGAAAATAAAATGTACTTTTACTTATATTTTTTAGTAGTTGAGTCTTTAAAAGCAGTTACTCTAGTACTTTAACTCAAGTAAAATTTTGACTGAGCAACTTTTACTTGTAGTGGAGTAATATTTGACCAGGAGTATCTATACTTTGACTCAAGCACTGGGGTTGAGTGCTTTGTCCACTACTGCCTAAGAGTCTGTTCATGATCCACAGTTCCGTCAGCAGTCTGACCCTGAAGTAAAATAGCATAAATTTGTTGAAGAAAGCTGGGGAGGAGAAAACAAGAATACCATCAGCACAAGGGATATAGTGCATCTCATTTGTGCCAAAAGTAAAGTGTTAGCATTAGCTGAAAGCACCACTGTGCCTAAATGACAAACATCACTGCAGAGCTTCCAGTATGGCTGTAGAGTCTTAGTCTTGTTAATCCAAAGCAGTGTCCCCCACACTTTTAGTCAGGGACCCTACATAGGTCACAGACCTGTTTTTAATGAGTTGGCATATGGCAGAATTCATAATCCAATTTAAATAGAAAATGATATTTCATATTCTTGAATTTTTTCGTTCAGTTTATATGCAAAATTGTATGGACATATTAACTGAGTTGGTAAGACACTTAACATCACAGCAAATCTAATTATTGGTGTGATATAGTGTACCTCCATAAAAATATAAATACATTTTAAATTCATGGTTTGTTGTGTTCTTTATCAGCAGTTTAGCAATATAGATGTCATGTCATTTTTGTGAGTTTTGTTGAAAACTCATTGGGATACCCTGAACTAAGGGATACCTTTTAGAATTGTTTTGGTTTGAAGTGCTGCACCGCTGCTGCAATAACACCTTTGCTAGCTTAGCATGACTCAAAAGGTGAATCCAGTTAGTTCACCCAGTTGCTTTCAAGCGAGTAGGTCTAAAAGCAGCAATGCATCTTCTACCTAAAAGCAAAGTTTTAGCAGACAGTTTTAAGCACACCTTTTTTTTCTTCTTCTTCTTCTTCCGTATACCTGTTGAGAGCTGTCGCCTGGATAAATGTCAGGTCCTGGCCAAACAGGAGGGTTTCTCAGGCTTTTCCTGTTGCATAACATCAGCGCAAAAATAACCTGCTAAGATGACAGCTTGGCTGATCAAACTTTCATAAACCTTACCTGATATTAAGTTATTTTTAGAAAATTGTTGATTTAGCTCTAAAACATCACTCTAATACTCCAGCTATCCTTTCGCTGATTTTTTTCCATCCATTGTCATCTTTGTCTAATCATTCAAAGAGGTATATACACAGCACATAATATCTTATGTCTGTTTCACTGGTTTACATATTGTTAATTTCATTCTTTTATTTTTAATTATTTGTGTGATACTGTGAGCTTTTCTCCAATATTTCATAAATTATAAATATTAAATGTAGAAAAATCTATTTCACATGTATTTTAAAATATGAAATATTTATCAAAACACATTAATTGCACACTAGATTTTCACGTGAATTGTTGTGCATTCAGTTTTCATTTTTTATCACTCTGTCCCTCCCTCACTCCTCCCTTTAGTCTTTCCTCCCTCCTCTCGCTGTTGAGTGTTCTGCATGAGAGGCAGAAAGACTAACCGGGAGGGCAGAGACATCGTATCAGCATCTACAACTGTGTGACTGTGTGTGTGTTCCTGTTGAAGTGTGAGGGAGAGGCTGAGAGAGAGAGAGAGAGAGAGAGAGAGAGAGAGAGAGAGAGAGAGAGAGTGATGCAGATGTTTGGCACAGAGAGAAGAGAGGGATTTGGTCGACCTGTCGAGAGCTTTTATGTCACATTTCTGCCCTGAGGATGTGACCTCTGTCTCTTTATCTGGAAAAGAACCTGGGAGCTGAAATGGAATATCGGAAAACTCCACTCTGTTAAAGAGTTGAAGAAACATCCCTCCTGCTGCTTCACCATCAAGGAAAGACGAAGGACTGAAGAGTAGAAAGGTTTTAATTTTAATGTATGTCTTCTTCAGAAAGTGAAGAGAAGGGGAAGGCTTGTACACGTGGGCCTATCTGACGACTGGGGGAGGACACAGAAGATTTATACATATAATTATACTGTTAGTGTTTTGTTTGAGGGAAAGGCAAAGAGCAGAGAGGAGATAATAGGAGAGGGGAGGAGAGAGTAGAGGAGGACCAGAGCAGAGAGAGGAGAGGACCAGAGCGGAGAGTAAGGAGAAAGAGGAGGAGGAAGGTGAAGGGAAGAAGAGGAGACAAGAGAGGAGGAGAGGAAAGGTGAGGAGAAAAGAGAGGAGGAGAGGAGTTAACACACTCCAGATGGGATTTTAGCATTAATGACATGTAAGTATAAACAGTGTTTTTGCATGTTCATGTGGTGAGATATGCACGTGATGATGTTAATGATATGGAGTGTATTTTATTTCTAATTTCTCCTTCACTTTGTTTTCCTCCACACATTAATCTTTCCAACTCCCAACTATCTTTATTTTCATTTTTATTTTGCTCTACTTCTTATTTTATTTTCTGTTTATGTGTGCATACTGTGTTTCCCAGCTTCCCTCAGGTCAGATAGTAACAGTGCAGCAGCTGAGGGAAAGGCCAGTGTCATATTGCATTTGCATTACACACACACATACTCACACATACTCACACATAGGGGGAAATATGCTTAAACTGTGATGAGTGTGTGCGTGTGAAGAGTGCCCGTGTATCTTCTGTGTGTGTGTGTGTGTGTGTGTGTGTGTGTGTTCTAAGCTGAAACAGACATAGAAACCATATATTCCTCTTAACCACATGGTGAAAAACAAAGAGCTATTGTGCCATGTAAGAATTTGTCCAGACTGTGCAGACACGAGAGGAAAAGAGAGAGGAAGATCAGTGCCTGTGAGAAAAGGAGCAAAGAAAAATATCTTGCACTTGCTGCTGGCATGTGGTATCCAGAGTGCAGACTGGATTGTGCCACACAGGCTGATATGTTACACACTGAGAAAGCTGCTTGCATGTCCATTTATTGTGTTTTTCCCCAGCTGTGACCTTTTTCTGGCTGTGTGAGATAAGATAAACCTGATGCATTTCGAGATTCATGTGGTTTAAGGCCAGTTTGTTTATTTAGATTTATTCAAATCAAGTTTAAACATTTTTTTAAATATTCTTATTCGCACTCTTGCAGAGAGTTTAAAGGATTTATAACACTGTGACACTAGAGATTGTATAAATCATGGACATCAGTATCTCTTATGTCAACCTTACCGCTCTGAGGAGCCACTGGAAAGCTCAGTATGATGGTGGTTTCAGTCGTTGCTATCTTGGCTAATCCAAAAATGTTCAAAGAGGTGGAGCGTAAGTGTTGACCAAGGGGCAACCACAGGGGCTGAAAAACTGAGCAAATACAAAAGTTAAATTAAAACTGCAGTTCAAAACCCATGGAGCCCCGCAATATAGTAAAATGCCCAATTTTACAACAAAAATAAACATGTGTACAGCCAAGAACAAAAAACAGCTTTGGTAATTTACCCCTTCATGACAACTACGTATATTGGAGGTTAATTTTTTATGACTTAGATCCTTAAGTTGGTAATTTAAATTATTTTAAGGCTCGAGGTTATGCATAATTAAAGGAATGACCACTTAAACTGACAACAGCTGTCATTCAAAGTCACTGAAAGCAACACGTGTCCTCCTCAGCTCCAAAAATGGCCACCTCTGGCTCCTAAAAACCAAGATAGTGCGACCATGAGGCTACATGTACCAAATAAATTTGCAAATGTTTGTATCTTTTGTCAACAAAAAATAAATTAGGCTACTACTACTATACTACTATAGATAGATAGATAGATAGATAGATAGATAGATAGATAGATAGATAGATAGATAGATAGATAGATAGATAGATAG
>JAQLOL010000001.1:19998848-20014044 GCA_029783665.1 Naso thynnoides
CAATTATCATATAAAACAATCATATTTTTTGTTTTACAACATGTAGTTTTTGAACAAGATTGTTTTGTTCAAAGCCTCATACTGTCCTAATAAGTTTTCTTAACCATCAATGGCACACATCTCGCCCCAGGGCAAGAACAAGGTGGTGAAACAGAGGTTTTCTATAATGGAGAGGAACTGCATTTACCAAAATGAGACATCCTTGCACTGGAGCAATGGGTAGACTGTTTGATCAAGCATTTGATGTTCTTTAATAACTGTTCATTCATAATTTTACGGTAAAATTAAAGCAGGCGTGGCTGTTACCGGAAACCATTGTGAATTTTGACTGTTTTCAAGCTGCGTCATTCTGAGCTTCCCTCTGATTCAGTTAACCCTCAGTGGGCCTAATGACAATATGTTAAATTTTACCAAATAAATTAATATCAGCAAAGCAAATACCAGAAGCAAATGTTAATGATCTTCTTATTTGTATGTTTTAGTTTCCAGAGCAAGGAGATTAGCTGGCGGTTAACCAGTTACTAGAGGTTTAGGTTTAAGTGAGAAAGCTGTTTAAATTAGGTAATAACAGACGCCTGTTTCACTATTACTTTACTATATTTACTGAGAGACATCCACTACATCGTGAAAACATTTTGGGGTTATTGTTTGTTAGCTTTTCTAGGGCTATAATAATGTTTTAACTTACTGTGGAAGTAGGCCTACTGCAATTATAGCCAGAAATCTAGTGCAACTATAGAGTTTACAGTGGGATTGAAATTTTAAATGAGCATGACTGTAAGAATTGAAAAGTTTTTCAATGACTTAGGCCTGCTAATTAACCTAAGCCAATAACCTTAAGTGAATAAACATGTTCTGGGCCTTTTCTGCTTTTATCAACACTCTCTCACATGTATACATAGGCCTTACAGTATGAATACATGCACCTGTGGGAGCAAGGCAGAGGAAACGTGCAGAAGCCCAGAATAACCTTTCTATAAAGACACTAAACTTGAGAAGAAAGATGAAAAGAAAGGAAGTTATTCAAACCGAATTCTGTAGGACCTGCGCACTGTGCTGTAAGTTACAATATGTTCATGTGTTGACCAGACTTGACCGCTGGAATGTTAGCATCAAACTATTCAGGACTGATATCGTTATCCTCCGGATACCTGCCTGGCAGCTTTCTGTCTTCTTCTCTCGGTGCTATCGCTTTAACGGGTCGGGCGGTGACGTTGGGACGGGGAGCGCAGAGAGGAGGCTGCAGCAGCTGGACCGACACCCGCCCGGGAGCACAACTCCACCGGCCTATAAACTGACACGCTGTTATCGTCCTATATCTGACATCTCAGCTTCTTAGTCCGCTATGAGAGACTACTCGGCGACTCCGAGCAATGGAGGCGCCTGCATGCCGTGCTGCCAAGTTTGCGTCTTCGCCTTTACCGCATTTCTCATCATTGCAGAGAGGACGGCACGTGAGTCCTACCTGGGACACTCGTACTCGCACACACGTACACACCCTGCAACCGGGAGATATGTCACTAGTGTCGATTGATTGTAATGTATTGATATGTGCCCATTGTGAGCCATTTGGCTTTTTTTGCGTGCACGTGCACGCGCGTGCGTACAGTTTTTGGCACCACAGTGTATGTAGGTTTGGGAGGGCGCCAGCGGCTGGAGGAGATACCCTCGCTTAAAGACAGATGGCTCGGATGTCATATTGATTTTTTTTTTTTTTTTTAAATACAGTAATCCAACATACAAAGTTGGGCATTTGTGTTCACTTCAGCGGCTGACTCGCTGTGTTGTCATGAATAATAGAGTCAGACTGGAGTCTGCAGTCAGCACTGCGCGCCTCTTACCTATTTTTATACGCTGCATGTTATGAAATCGTGAATGCAGCAAAACTGCAGACTCATGCCAGAGTTTCCCCCCCTTTTTAAAAAGCATCAAGTTAGACTTTGAGCACAGTTTTTCTGCAAAAAAAAAACAACAACTCCCAATCCGGAGCCATGTTGATGTATTTCAGCGCCCTTTTTTTTAAGTGCGTGAATGGACGAGGGGATGGGCGTACCCCGGGATGGGGCCTGGCCCGCAGCGGACAGCCCGCCTGTTCAGCAGCAACAGCAGTTCAGATTACATGTATGGAAAAATGGAGGGGAGCAGAGCTGCAGAGCCCAGGCTGGTCAATGTGTTGTGGAGAAAAGTCTGTCAGGAGGAGTGAGAAGGAGGTGGAGGAGGAGGCAGCACAGTAGGCCTGCCGATTTTTGTCAGTAAACCTTAGATGGGAAGCAACAGAGGACAATTGCAAAGGGGTGGGCACTCGCTAAAAAAACCCCCAAAAACTAAAGTGCTTTATGTTCCAGCTACTGATCAAATGCTGCCCCCATGTAAACTCTTAGATAATAGATAATGTCATAATGAGTTACAGTGGGCTATGTGTTTTATGGTCCTGCTATTGTGTTTGCAGTTGTGGTTTGTTGATATATGCACATTATAATCCATCCATCCGTTCACTGTCTTCCAATTATCTTAAGCTGAGTTTGGCATTATGATACATGATGATTACCTGTTAGTTTGTGTGTCTTATTTATTAAAAAGATATTAATATTATTTTCTATCATCATCAGCAGACTGAGCTGACAGCAACGACATACATCCCTATTGCAAATAAAAGAACTGCACCACTTGTCTGACCTATTATGATTTATTTTTACCTGTAATATCACCAGATTTGTGATTTAGTGTTGTAGGAATGCTGTCTGGTCTGGGATGTCTTTGTGTTTATTTGACCAAGTTGGGCTTCACATTTGTCTCTTCTTTTCTCAGTGATCTACTGCTTTGTGTACTACCTGTGGGTGGGTCACAATTACTGCTATGCATATCTTGCTGGCTTCACTGCACTGTTCCTGCTGCCAGGTGAGATAACAACAACAACAACAACAGGATATCAAGTTATATTAACAACAGACATATGTAATTGATGGTCCTTAATGACTGGACACAGATGGAATAACAATGGAGAAATGTTTGATTCCGCTTATGGTACTGTAGATAGATACTGTAGACAGATATATTTTTAATATTTGTTTCCTTCTATGTTTCCTAGGTTGGGGTCCTCAGTGGCTCAGTTATCTGTGGTACCTGTCGGATGGACGCATCCGCAGGAAGTCTCTCACCTGGACACACATACTGCACCTGGGTTTATTCAAAAGGTGGGCCAACCTTGTGTATGTGCAACAAGGAGATTTCATTTTAAAAGCCTGTACAACTGGACATTTTCATTGTTTATGCTGATGATTATGATCATAAAGTTTATGGTGGCATTTCCTTTTTCTCTCTGTCTCTCTCGCTGTCAACCCGTCTCCACTTTGCCTCCCCTCCATTAATCTCTGGCACACACAGGCTGTTTGAGTGCATGACTCTGCCAGATGAGGATGTGTATGGTGAGATCATGCAGCAGGCTGATGCATCGGCCTTACGACTGTTTGAGGCCTTGGTGGTGACGTTACCTCAGACGCTGCTGCATATGTATGTGCTCATCTGCACTGACATAGGAGTCAAGTCTCCAGGTATAAAGAGACCTAATAGATAACTCACACTGTGGAAAGTATTAATGTGTGTAAAAGCAAATAAGTCTGAAATAATACATATAATTTGGAAGTGTGTTAACAGTGAGAGTCAGTTGTCTTGACAATAAACAGCAGTGTATAAAAAAATTCAAGGAAGGAAGTTTTATAGCAATTTTATGAGGTTTTGTCATGAGTTTTAGCTATGTTGCTAACACATCTACCATATAAACATAAATGATGGAAATGATATGTTCGAAACTTGTTTCTGCTGCCCCCAAGAAACCAAAAAAATCAGTTATTGCACAAGTATTTTTTGATTTGGGCAGAAACCTTCAAGGTACACGCAGTGGTTATTACACCCAAGATTACGAGTTACTATTTGTTTAAAGTGGTATCTGCTGTAGTTACAGCAGTGTAGCATTATAACCACATTCAGCTTTTGCCTTATATGTTCATAACTGGTGCTGCTTATATGGCAAATGTTGCCATCATGATGAAAGCCACAGGGACTGGAAATGGAATGGTAATAACTTCCTACAAAGAACTGCATCACACAGAATCAATTATACATTAGTGCATTGTTTGAGAATGTTATAATAGGCAAACTAACTCCTCTAACGATCTGCGTTTTCTCAGTGCAGAACACTTAAATACTTTAAGTCAACATTACAAGTATCTTTTTGAGACATTTGATCAAATGTAAATTTTGCTTTCTGCTTAGGCAAAATAAATGTAAACACACAGTGTCACTTAAGTAATGAGGATCAGATAACTCTTTAATGTTAATGGTGGTGCTCAAAGTGCCAAAGCTCCAGAGAATCATCACCAACTCGTGCATGCTTGCCATAAGATCTTCATGCATCGATTATATGTAAGATGTTTTGTTTTCAGCCTGTTCTCCTGCCCCCAAGTGGCCAAAAAACACAATCATTACATTTAAAATTGTAGATGGTTTTTCTAGCATATATTTCCAATATGCACCTGCAGCAGACTTGCATCTGTGTTGCAGTTCAGTGTATTAAAATGGTCACATTTCTCTTCCCCTCTGCCTCCGTTCTGCTCTCACTCTCTTCCAGCATCGGTATGTTTCGCAGTGTGTTTGCTGTCCCTCGCCTGGGCCTTGGTCCTGTATGCAAGAGCATGTTCACTTGTCAGACCAGGACACCTACAAATGACCCCTGCTGCCATTCTCTGTCGACTCCTGTGGAGGGTGGGCATACTTGCACAGTCCAGCAGTTATTAGTATATATTGTACATACAACATGCACACACAACATAATGAGCAGCATGTTTGTTTTCTGTGTTTGATACATTGTGAGACAGGTCTGTTTTTTCCTGTCTGCAGGTCAGTATGTTGGGATCTCGATTTGCTGTTCTGATGCTCTTCACACGTATCTTCAAACAATGGATCCTGGGGGTCATTGGTGCGTTTGAAGGCTTCATCTCAAAGCTCATATTTGTTGAATCTGACAAAGTGATGTGGTGTTTGGCTTAACACAATACTGTTATGATAGTTTTAACGAGGAGACCCTGTCACAGTCACAGTGGTTGAATATTAAACTGTTTTTTTGTGTGTGTGTGTGTGTGTGTGTCAGGTGTGCACTGGCTGGGTGCAACCTTCTGGATGGTGTCTCAGCAGACTGACATCATACGGTCAACTACTCGATGGAGAATCTTCAACCTTGTTCTTGGAGCCATTCACATCTTCCTTTTCCTCAATGTGAAGTACGGTCAATCCAGATGCCGCATGGCTGGCTTCTACCTGGTATGTGCGTGTGTTTGTGTGCGTGTGTGTGTGTGTTTTGATCAGTTCAAAACTATGTGTCTCACCCCATGCTAAAAAAGTTACATGTGAGTTTTATATATTTTCTGTAAAAGTGTCCAACCACCAAATGGCAGAACTAAGATCTTGAATCAATGTGATCTCTAAGACAAAAGCTAAACAATAGTTAGATGCACCGTAAGCTGGATAAACAGTTTAACTCAGTTTAATAGTAAAAATATGGGAAAAGGTAACTATCTTCTCTTGTTTCTGTTTGTTTGTCTTCAGGTCATGTTTATAGAGAATGCTTTTCTTCTCATGGCTTCCTCATGGTTGTTTACTATGGTGTCCTGGGATACTGTGGGAATCCCGGCTGCAGTCTTCTGTAGCTTCCTCATTGGTGAGACCCACAACCATGCTAGCAGCTTTATGAAGCTCCGCAGAGCACTTCTTAGAGCTCAATGCTAATTTGGGCATGCTAACATATTCTCAATGCCAGTGTGCGAGCAGTAGTTCAGTCCACAAGCCACTGCTAATTAGCACTGAACTTTTTCCTTTATTATTTAAACGTTTCAAACATTTGCACAGAATTTAAGTTCTCGGTGTATCCCTTCTATTTACTGATTCGTCTCTCTCTAGGGGTGATTGCGTTGGTGCTGTACTACCGTTTCCTCCACCCTAAGTCCTTTGAGATTTTCCAAAGTATTCGCCACAGAGGGATAGGTGGAGCTTGCATGGAGCGTGGATCTACCCTCTCATTGGAGGAGAAAGTCTCACCCAATTTCCATCGCCATGCAACCCTGTCTGGTCTGTAAAATCTATCTATCTATCTATCTATCTATCTATCTATCTATCTATCTATCTATCTATCTATCTATCTATTTATCTATCTATCTATCTATCTACAGTCTGTCTGTCTGTCTGTCTGTCTGTCTGGGTGTATGTGTGTCAAAGGATGGAAGGACGCTTCCCCTAGCTCTCTAGTGCGTCAGCAGCTTTTAAGTCCTTGAATAGCCCAGTATCACGGCTATCAAATCTGGACACCAGGACAGAGAATGGACCAGGGCTTCTTCCCAAAGAATCTGCCCTTCACCCCTCACCACCAGCCACTACCTCCCTTCCTAAATGGGGGGATGGTACTATGCTGGTTTTCCACTGGGTGTTTAAAACTGAAAAATTTATGGCAACATGTTAAAGAACAATTGATAGCATGAATATTTAAAAGTAGGATGTTTTTTATTCATAAATTCATTTGAAATCTGAGGAAGTGCTATCAGTATATTTCAAGTAGAGGCAAAATGTGTGTTGTAAAACCTTGTGCCAGCCACTAAACATAATATTCTTGCTAATTCTAGAAGTGTAAGTCAAATGTGACAGGACGAGCTACCCTCATGCTTAAGAATCTAAAGCAAGACGATGGACCTTAGACTCAGTCATACAGACTATGCGTTATCTAGAAGTCTTGAGTCTTCAGCAACTTTATGCCAAATCATTGTTAGCTACTATTCAAAAATTCTTTCTTTTTGTACAAAATACAGTGTATTCGAGGACACACTCCTGCAATACTTTGATAATAAGTTTATTTTATGAGCAGTTAGATATTACATAGCTTATAATTGACAATATCATTGTTTTCACTATTAGCTCCATTTGGCCCTGTTGAACTGCAGACTTTGATACATTAATTCATTATGACATAACTCAAACAGCTTTGGAGTTTGTTGGCAGTATGTTTATGTTTTGGTGGAACAAACCCAGAGCCATCTTGGGTACTGATGCACAGAGTTGATTCATCTTCTCATATCACTTTGAGTGCAATTCTGAAAATGTTAGCATGTTGTTTTTAATAATTGCACTGCAACCGCTCACATCGTTTAATTTTCATTGTACTAAAAGCCAGAGCTAAGCCAAACCAAACCTTTTCCAAAGAAATTCTAATACTATTACAGAAAACAGATACTGTGTTTATTTTTAGGATGTATATGGTGAGAAGAGCCTGGTATAAAATGTAAAAACTCTCAACATTTAAGCATGCCTTTACACCACTAAGTCTTGACAAGATTGCCACTGACCCTGAACCTAAATCAGTTTCTTTACTGTTTTAAATGGTACAATGTGAATGCAGCAAAGAAGAAAGAGTTGAAAGACCAGAAAGAGATGGTTTCCCAATAAAAGCTTTTTAAACCAAGGATACAAACACAATAGACCATAAAGAAAAGATGGATAGAGTAATTGTCCTGTTAAGTGATCCGAAAAGACAGGGTGGGGAGGGGGTGGAGTGGATGGCCGGTGTGTGTGGCTTGTGTGAGAGAGTGAGAAAGAGACAGCACACTGAGAGGCCAAGGGTGCTATAACAAGAGGAAAACCCAAGACAATACACTCCTCAATGGGTGCCCCACACTCTGTCTCTACCCCCAGAAGACATAGCGAAGTAAAGTTTGGATACCAGAGTTGATTGGTTAGAAGACCAGAGGAGTTCAGTAATCTGTACCACAGAAGTGGTGGCTTACTACTGATCTGCTGCAACTGGTGTGGTCCATCCCAAATATATTGTCATTCAGTTACATTGATTAGCATGTATGTGTATTATAGGATAAACAAACTGCACACAGAATTCAGGTTGGATAAAATTGTTGCCAGAATTGATTTTCTGCCCAGTGGCCACTTTACTAGGTTCACTTGTTAAATCCACTGCAGTCTTATATAGTCTTGCATTCTGTCATAAATTCGTTGTTTACAAAGATACTAAAGTACAGTTTTAAATGACACTGTCAGACAGGTATTATGTTTTTTTTTTAAACTGCTGACATGCATTGGTCAAAACTGAAGTGAAGTTCTTTACACAGTCAGTGAAACAGAAGTCTACCTGGAACATACTGTGAATCACTTTTCATTGCTTTCGCACTAAATAAATTCAGTGACCACAGTTACCAAAGTCCATGATCTCATTTCACAATCAGAGTCCACTGCCTGCAAAACACTATACTTTTACAGCACATTTCTAAAAGGCTGACACTCTGGGTTCAAAACAGTTAAAACACAGTCAAAACAGAATGATGGAGAAAAGAAATAAAATACGACTGTGGCCACACTGAGGTCTAGAAATTAATAAATAAATAATGTATAAATGATATAAAAATCTACAGAAAAAAAATTGGGTAATTACAGTCAATGACATAATAATCATCTGTAACACAGCTGACTGCAGTTTAAAGCTTGAAAGTGACCCAGGTGACCTGTTTTTAGCCTCTTTAGAAGGCAGAGACTATAAAAGGGATTGGCTTCTGAATGAGTTTTTTTTTTTTTTTTTTTTAAATGTGGATCAAAGAAGATAGGTAGGTGGAGAGAAAAGAGTGGCATAGTGAGGGAGGACTGCAACCCCCAGAGTAATATGAGTGAATACACTATTTGTTGTACTATACAAGTTTTCTTTTCCTTTTTACTGCACTATCACTCTGGAATCTTGTGAATCTGCATTTTTTTTTAAAAATTGACAGTGAACTTTTTATGTTTTGGGTACCGTAAATCACAATGCAAACACATAGAAAACAAATGTATTGGAAGCAAACTGCTGCATTGCTGATTAGCGGTAATTCTTGTTGCAATATACAATATAATACAACATACAATAATTTAGTATGCCCAATAAAGTGCAAAGATTTAATTTTATAATGACATTCTTTCTCTGAAAAAATCTTTCAAAGTGTAAAGATAAAATGTTACGCTCTCGATTGTTAGTGTTTCATAGTTCAATGTGTTAAAAGTGACAGTGTTTGTTTCCTGAGTGAGACTTGTTGCCAGTGTTGTGGATGAATGAGCTTATTTTGAGACATGTATGATGTGTTCTGTTTGTGTGAGTGAAATTTAGAGGTGAGATGAACTGTTTTGCTGAGATGCGTGTTAGTAATGCAGACTGTGTGAAGAATTAAACAAATAGCTTCAGCATTGACTAATGCTTGTTGGCAATTAAAAAAACATGTAAATAATCTATTATTGAGGTTGCCTAATTTTTGGACTTAAGATTTTTTGTTTAAGAGTAATTCACAAAGTTTAAGCACTGAAATCATGTTTTTAAACCTCTGAAAAGATAAAAGCAGTCAAGGGCACTACCAGATCACTCAGAGAAAAATCACAAAAAATCCTCAGATGGCTGCTGTTGCCAATTGACCTTGTATGACACTGAGCTCTTAAAAACTTATTGCCTTAAACGCAAGGACATTATGACCACAGTGGAGCTAGTCTTCAGTGCCATCACCTCACAAGGAACAGGAAAAAAAAACAAATAACAAGGAAGTTTATGTTTATTTCTCCGCTGCATTACAGGTTTAGAGCTCTCCTTCGGCCCTGTTATGCTGGTGTCTCAGTGTCTAAGGAATTGTCTGAGTTGTTTGTAGCTTGAATGTGGCAATCTCTGCCCTTATCTGAGACTGCAAGTCATACCAGTGTGATTCACACTCATAATAGGTTCTGGTCAAAAGTGGGAAAGCCAAATTTACATCTGTGCATAGATTTTTTTTCCCTCCATTTTTTTGGCTTATAAAGTTATCCAGACTCTAACTGCATTTCCTTTGGTAATGCTTTTCAATTCTTGCACCATTTGGGGAAGAGGAAAAAACCTGTTCCTGTGTCGGTTTGGTTTTGTTTGCCTTTGCATTTCATACCACCTGTCAGGCTTCTCACATGGACACCTACATACGAACAAGGTAACACAGTTCCAGAACATGTATGACCTGAGGAAAGAAATACATCTGTCAACACTGGAAAGAAAGCATTACGTTTCAAAAAGAGCAGCAGAATGTTGAAACAATGACTTCCAATGGCACCCTCTGCAGGGGCGTGTCCAGACTTTTTAATTAGGGTGGCCAATGAGGGGCACTGACTTAGGCAAGGGCTGATTTGGTGATATGTCAATGACGGTAGCATAGTGGCTTAAAGTATCAACACACGTGTGCATGCAAATACAAGTACTGACATAGTACTAATTTCCCTTTTTTGTCCCCACTCACCATGTTTACTTGCATGTACTGACATAACAGTGTTTAAAGTTGAATTTAAAAGACAAATAGACCTACCAGTCCCAACACAGTGTGGTTGACACCATAAAAATGTAACATGTAGCTTTTATCTGTTAATCTTTTGAGAATTTGTACTTTTAAAAGATGTGTTAAATGCAAATGAAGAAATGCCACATTTGAAAACAGAATCACAGTATAACGTCTTAACAAAATAAAAATTCAGACAACCTGGTATTAATATTCTAATCATTTCTTATTTACCTTACAAAACTAAGCAAAACTTATAATATGATGATATGATTGAATTGCACGTCTACTCCACAAACATATCAGTCAGGCCCATCTCTGACTGGGCAGGTAACCAATCGAATAGGGTGGCACCTGGGGTGGCCAATCAGATTACAGGGGTGGCCCATCTGGCCACTCTCGAGACATGCCCCTGACCCTCTGACCACCCACCCAGTATGTATATATATCCTATTCTATTATGTCCTGTTCGACTTTCATCACAAGCATGACTGCAATGACTGCTAATGCCGTTTCAGGTTTTTTTTATGTTTTGTTTTTTCTTAAGTTTTAGCAGTTACCAATTTACAAACATGTTTATAATACTGATGTTAAAAATGTTGTGTTACAACTTTTTTCGCTACCGCAAGATGGACAGAAAATCTGATTCTGCAGCTTTTAAGCACTTTCATTATCACTCCTACTACTTTTAATACCACTACTGCTACTTGTAGTGCTGCTATTGCTGGTAATAATACTGATTAAAGTAGCATGAAGAGGAGGAAAGGATAGAATAGCTGTAAATGTACTAAAAGGTCTCATTTAAATGAATCAAGCAATTCTATAGTTGATGTAAAATTCACTAAATGTATTCATGAGATCATCACAGATTGGGACCACACTGACTGGAGGGCTGCTGATGTTCGATAAAAGACAAGTTTAATGTGCTGAGTTGATCATTTAGACAGTCTAATGTTGAGATCATATGTTGCTGAACAGTTTTAGCAAACATTTAACCTGGAAAGGAGTTCTGTTGTCAGTGGCTGTTAAGTTCTTTTGATAAAGTGGGTAAAGATGCATTTCCCTTGCCTTACTGCAGTTCAACCCAGCAACACATGGTAGGTAAGAAAGGAGGGGTCTGACCTCTGACCTTTCGTCTCTCTCTGTCTAATCCTTGACAGCCATGAATCTAGGAGCTGAGGGAGAGATACATGGCTGGAAACCCCTTTCTATGAGCTCCCCACTGCAACCTCTTTACTCCTTGCCTTCCTCAGTCTGCTTCATCCCCACTCCCCCCTTCACCCATGACCCATTACTTCTATTTTTCCTCTCACCTCTTTTTCCTCTGCCTTAACCTCCTAACAACCCCTGTTTCCATCACTGTCCCTCTCTCTGCTCGTCTTTTCCTAGTTGCATCACTGGGTAACATTTAATTGAGCTTTCAAATAATTGAGAATTTGTTTTTTTGTGAATTGGAACCCACTTAAATCCTCGTAGATGTTTGAAGGAAGAAAAAGGGACCAGCAGGATCTTTACTCCTTTAAATTGAGGGTTCACTAAAAACAAAGCCTGGCGACTTAGCTTGATTAACGCTGGACAACTAGACTGAACATGTAAACTGCTTTTGAGTTGTTGTGAGTTCTATCTTTCCACTTTTGACAGAGGCAGTGCCTCATCTCTCAGGGACAGGGAGCTGGCAAGGGGAAATCAGGCAGATGCAGTCCACAGAACCAGGAGGGATTTGTTGTTTCCATATACGGCAAGATGGAGCAGGATGCAGGAATCAGACCAAAGAATGATGCAGCCAGAGGGAGATAATATTAGCAAATACTGTAAGCAAGCAAAGGGTGGACAACCCTGGAGGACTGGAACAACAGTGACTGAAAAGGGTCTTTAATCTGGCAGCATGTTGGAGTTGAAGCCCGGTATTTAAAGTGGGAAGGCCCTTTTAAACAGACTCCGCATTAGAAGCCGCACTGAAGGCTCGCCAATTATCAAGCATTGTTAATTTACACTGAACTGAGCAGCGCCAGCTTTAAGCCGCTCCAGTCTGTTATTTCATAAAGCGAGTTGGCTTAGCAGATTCAAAGGAGGCGTGACCAGTGCGACATTTAACACAACAGCGTCAGCGTCAGTTTCCTCTGTTAAGATAAATGCCTGCGGTGCATCACACAAATAGCCTAACAAGAAGTGATTACGTGGCATAAAAACTGCTGGAAAAATCTGACAATAATACTGAAGCACAGTAATAAAAATCCATCTTTTATGCTTCAAGTTTAATATCTCTTCTGTTAAAAACCAAAAAAAAATGCTGGAGACAAGGACAGATGGAGGGAGAGGAGGAGAAGCTCCTGATGGAAGAGGAGGCAGAGGCAGAGAGTGGGACACTCCATCTCGACCTATTGCTCAGGTGGAAAAAACAGACAAATGTAAAACAATTTCATTTTCTCTCCTTTTTGAATATTTTCCCTATTTTGGAACCAACTGCACTTGTGAGCAAAGAATATTGTTATGTATAGTTATATTTAATAGATAGTTTCCTCATATTTATGCTCATCACAGAGCTCCTGCTCTGGTATTCATCCCTATCTGTGGGTCAAAGGTGAGGAAGTGTCCCAGTCATACATCCCCATTCATCTGCCCAACAAACCACAAAAGCACAAACTTACTTTTTGTAACTGGTTGTTTTGACTTGAGTATGGAATGTTTTCTGTCTCGTGGGTGTACCGTCCTCCCCATCTACCAGAGGGGGCAGTAATGAACTCAATCTGGGTTGGTGGGTGAGAATTAAACAAAAAAAACACCTAACGATAAACAAACTTATCTTGATGAGCCACACAAAGGTGAGATTTATGCTTTGATAGTCTGTTCAAATGTTCCGGTTTTACAAGAGAAACACTGAATGTATTTCTGGTTAATTGGTCCAGGACAGTCCTACAAACAGGACGAATTAAGTTAAAGAGAGAATTCAGAATAAATTAATCACAACAGTAACCACATACACTTAACAGTACTTAATGGTACTTAACAGACCTATGTGTTTTTTTTCTTAATCCCCATTAAAGTAGGCAGGGCCTTTGCTGTGGAAAGCTTGGATGTTACAAATATGTTTTTTCCAGGATTGTTTCACAGTGGCTAAAAATCCTGTGTTTGAATACTGTAGAGACAGATACTCTCATTTTGTGTTTTATTTTCCTCCTCTGCATTTTTCCTTCTAACTGACCTTGTTTACGAGCACACAATATTGCAGTCACTGAGCTTACCTTGTGACAGTCAGACCTGTTTACATGGACAACAACCGGCAATACCCTGATCATGTTTATGACAGCTGAAGTAGCCAACACATGCATACTCTGCCCTGCTAGCTTAGCTAGCTAGCTGACAAAGCCAGTGTCCCTCGGCTGCAGATTTGAAAACATCAATAGCCTGTGGTGATGTTTCCTTCTGTCAAGGTGTGTCATAATCTCCATCTTTTTCATACAACATAACAAAGACTCTGTCTCTTCATCTTTCCAAAAATGAGAGCTTTGTCTGTTGTGCGCCATATTTTTCAAGAAATACAAGCTTTAACCTTTCCCATGTACGCATGCACACAAGAGCGTGCTCCACTGGTTAGCAGGGTAAGCTGTATTCATGACTAAATATTATTATTAATACAGGCATAAGTTAGCTATCTTATTCAGGTTTCTCTTATCGGAATAAGGGCTTAATCGGGTAATCCTTTCAGGGGGAAGGTGTTTACAGGAGTCACAGCATTACTGGAATACTTCAATACCCTGGTCACTGGAATGTTGTGCACCCCCTTTTTTATTTTATTTTTTAATCTCTCTAATCTAACTGGCAGATGCATGCCTGTGGACCCTATTTGTCCTCTATAAGTTATGTTGCTGCTGGTTATGATATGACAGCCTGCATAAAAGGGATCAAATCATGGACAGAAGAGACCGGAACCCTACTGCTGCACTTTTATCAGAAAAGCGCAGCGTGACTGAGAAGTTTGGACGAGTGATTCTTGATAAAGCTGCAAGCAGTAAAACCCCAGGTACAGAAATTTGCCTGTTCCAAACAGGCATGTTTTGTACCCTACCTATTATATTTAATGACTATTTCATGACATGCCACGACACTGGGTTGTGCAGTCTGGCATAATTTTTTTTAAATAAAGGTAAACAGGGAAGGACTGTGTGTAAAGTTTTCAGACGCTGCAGACTTATCAACATATTTTCAGTTCTGCTGATTCAGACTCTGCTGGGATTTCAAGAAGTGCTGCTTTTCCAAGAAACAGCAAAAAGAAAGCAAAAGTCTCGCATAAAGGGAACTCCATATATGGGCTTCCTCCTTGAACTGGAGGAATAAAACAGGTTTAAAGTGCGTACACTATTTAAACTTTGCTACACAAACACACCCTTGCCTTTGAGGTCATTGTAAAACAGTGCAGCTTTATGAATGGAGGTTACCTCCAGGCGCCTGATAACATGTGATAACACAAGATCAGAGTGTGCATGCCAAAAGTTTGCTTTGTGACTCATACTGTACTAATTTTCTTTTGGCGGTTACATGCACATGCACCCTTCTTACTCCTATGATCTCTAAAACTCATGGCTTACTTACTTAATTAATTGAGAAATGATTTACAGTGTAAAACAGGCCGCTGGAAAATCATTAACTTAAAATGATGTAAAACAAGATGATGCACACAGTAAAGACCGGAAAACTGCATTTGAAAAAGTTTGGTTTCATTTGTAGTGAAGTAGGAATAGCTTACTTTGATTTTCTTAGAAATTGTGGCAATATGTTTGTTATACAGAATTTCTCTGTGTTAGCTTAGGTTGGCCACAAAACAGCTTACTAATTATATTTTG
>JAQLOL010000001.1:20020596-20032502 GCA_029783665.1 Naso thynnoides
TTGAGGCCCTTAAAGAAAAAAAAAAGGATTATGAAGGCTGACTTTCCTTCCTGTAGAAGAAAATATTGCCATTTAGTTTTCTAATGAAAAAGAAAGAACCTCCCTCCGATGTCGACAATCCATTGCAGGAAACGCAAAACCTACAATTTGTTTTGATAAATGGTTTTGTTCTTTAGTTACACATATTTTGTGTGCTTTTGTGGTGCGCATGTGGCATTACTCCCCACTGAAACAATGTTTCACAAACTTAATTAGTCGTGTTTAATTCATGCAAAGTTGTATTTTTTTTTAATACATTTGTATTTAAAAGCTTTAAAAGGTTTGCAAAAAATGACAGTCATTATGGAATCACTGGGGGAAATCTAATATTGACATAGTCTTAAATTAAAAGGTCTACCTGTAAATGGCTATTACTGTTGGAATATTCTTCTTCTTCTCTGACTCAGAAGTATGTGATCTTCTGACAAAACTCAACATTGTATCACCTAAAACACTCTGAGCTTTTATTTACCGGTGTAAAACATTTTGGGTTAGGGTTAGGAGGGAAAGTAGATAAGGAGCAGAGGTTTAGAGTAGAAATGTTGGATAAGGATAATAATGTGCTGCTATGAGTTTCAAGTGTGTTCAGTGCCAGTATTATGTTATATTATAAATATTTATTTCAAAATGTGAAATCTGATTGTATTTAACAGTATTAGTCTTCCATGCATATTTGTCTTCCTTGTTTTTTCTTTAACAATGTTATATATAATTTTACTAACTTTCTTTCTAAACAAAAATATCTATGAAAAAGGTTTATAACTGTAATGAGCAGTTAAAAGGCTGTGCTGCTCATGTTTGGTGATAAAACATGGCAGCTCTCTGAGAGTATGAATAGATTTATGGAACAAGCTACAGAAAAAAAACATGCTTTTGGCATAACAACTTTATCAAACTGTCAAACTGTTGTCCATATACCTGCTGATAGATAAAGAAGTCACTGCATGTTACTCAGTCATAGGCATCCAGAGAATTGTATCTATTCCTTTAGAGAAAAAAAAAAAAGCTAACTGCCCACACATAACGCACATTACAGTAGTTAGCACACATGCTAGAATGTATGTGTAAGCAACAGCAATAAGTCAGCTGATAAAATGTATCTTCTCGCACTAAAAATATCCAAGCACATGCTTTAGATGATGTCTTGGCTTGATAATCATGAACCTGCGCTTTGCCTTGTAGTAAGACGGCTTCTGCTTGTCTCGTGTGTGTTTTGCTTTATATTAGAACTATATGCTTTGCTTTGTGTATATGATGTGTATGGTAACCTTTGCCTGTGTTTCTAATTTGACTCATTTTGTATTTTTTTAATGTTCTTTTATATTTGGTCACATGTTTTGAAATCTGTGAACAGCCACGGTGCAGTGTTTCGAGGTTTCGTGCTGAAGTTTCTTGTGTGAAATTGTTTCGAGACAGTTTATAGTTTCCACTGACAGACTGGAATTAGTTTGCTGATTGAGTGTAACGTCACTTGGTCACCAGACAGCCGCCGTTTATTGACATGCATCACCTCATCTCTGCAAGGATTTCCACAGAGCAACTGTGGTTGGTAGTAGTGAGTCAATAACTGTGCTATTGGTGTGACAAAATAAAGTCATAAACCATAATCAGAGCTCAGTGTGGTGTGAATTCTGGTGATCTTTCTTGATACATTTACATCAGTGGATTTGATTATTTGTATGTCTCTAGACAGGTAATCACATAACATTATCATATAATAATTGCGGTGTAAATGATTCTGTGATAAATACAATGTAAACAGGGAAGTCGCAGTGCAAAGGCAGCTGTAGTATAAAGTTCCAATAAATAGACTGTACAGTTAAAATAATCGTGGGGCTGGTTTGACCTGCTTTGGAGGCCTGGAGCATTACCAATCATTCCTTGCACTAATCTGTACAGTATGTAAACACTACATGACCCCAAAG
Organism: Naso thynnoides; assembly: GCA_029783665.1. Classification (NCBI taxonomy): domain Eukaryota; kingdom Metazoa; phylum Chordata; class Actinopteri; order Acanthuriformes; family Acanthuridae; genus Naso; species Naso thynnoides. The sequence goes on from JAQLOL010000001.1 coordinate 20,022,561, forward strand.
TTGCTGTGCAGTGCCTTCACAAAATGCACCATGTCAGTGCAACATGAAACAATACATGAGCTTGATTTTGACAGAAGGCATCGAGATCAGGTAATAAAGCATAAACCACTTCAAGGCTCTTATTATTTTAGTTGGTATGTGTTTGAATGAATTAAATTCAGCACAAGTGTATTTATGTCATGAAGGAAAACAACAGTATGCAGCACTTCACCACCCAGGTCAACTCCTACACCAACAAAAAAGACAGAAAAAAACCCTCACTGTTAATCATTCACGTCTAAGAGCAATATAACCATTAAAACTTTGTGTGTTTGTGTCTTTCATACATTAATGTAAATATGCAAAAAAAAAGTGATGAAATGAAGATGGAAAACACTTAAAAAGAGACTACTAAAGGAAAAAAAACAAACAGCAAAGTTGCGTTTAGTCAAATTTCTAATAAAACGATAGCAGTTTATTGAACCGAAACAATATGGGTTTAGTTCATCCGTCTGGTTAAATAAGAAAGTGTTCTTGGTCAGTAACACTTCAATCAAGAATGAGGATCTGCTCTTACAAAACATGCTTGTTCTATCTCATCATTTTGACAGTCACATGGCAGACTAATAAAAAGGAAGAGAAAGCAGCTAGACAAGCAGCATAGATGGTGTTATGAAAGTTTTTTTTTTTTAAATCGTCATCCTCATCAACTAATCACGTTACTTAAGAAATTCTTTCTAAAAAATTACCATTCACATACAATACTGTCCAAAAGAGTCTTTAAATCAACCCTGCACTTACAGTACACATACTAATTTGACCACTGTATAGGAATTGTACTGTAGCAGCTGATGCAGCAGTTAATATTAAAATCTTACACATAGCATCTTTGAAAAATACTTTTATGTTTTGCTGCCACTCTGCTACTCTCCTTATAGTCAACAAAGTAAAATAAGAAAGTAAAATAAGAAACAAAGTAAAAAAAAAAAAAAAAGTAACAAGTGAAACAAGTAGATATTACAGACAAGAGTTTTATATAAACTACTTCACTATTAAACTATTATATCAAAAAGTCATTTAAATAATAAAAAAGAACAAATTTTCTAAGGAAAAGAAGAAAAAGTAAAAAGAGTCTTTATGTGCAATAGATTTAACAGATTGTATTTGAGAGTAAAGGGCTGTCAGAGAGGGTGAGTTTAAGCACCGCCTAGCGGTGATATTGCAGCAGTGCAGATATCCACCAAACTGCACCAGACTTTCTCATTCAGTCCAAAAGCGGATTTTGCGGGTTAAATCTATCTTAACATCATTATTTGTCTGTAAGGAAACTTTACCGATCAGACAAACCAGAACGCCCACGGACAGGTGTCCCGACCAAAAAAAAAAGCGGAAGAGATGTGCTGCGTTAAGGATCACATGAGCTGTGTTCATGTGACTGGTTCACGTGGTTAGAGGAATAAATGAAAAAGCTGAGCGCTTCCCAATCACTATCGTTCACTTTTTGACTCCTGACCGACAGTGACGCGAAGGGGAACCTGGAGCTGCGGTCCACAGCTACAGCCAACAAAAAGCTAACGTGACAGGTAACTGGTTTATTTTTGTGACTTCGTCCTGGAAAAGCTCCGGGTGAGCAGACGTTGGTAGATTGTTTACACGGTGAATTAGCAGTTAAGCTAGCAGAGTATGTCACGTTTTACATAAACTAATAAGTCAAGGTAAACATCACGATAAACGGTATGTTTAGTCAACATTATAGACTTAAATCGACTGACAGGGCAGTTTTATGCTCTTTGGAGCAGTTATTTTTTTTTACTGCTGAAACGTTGGTTGTTGTTGTTGACTGCCTGCGTCGTTGGCTTCATGGTCAGGAGAGAGGAGAAACGTCTAAAGCTGGCGGAGCAATTTTAACCAAACACACGTAGCCGTTATAACATTAACTGTCTCGTTTATTAATATCAGTGACCGAGACTCACTGAAACCTGCTGTGGGTATCTAAGTACAACAATTAAAAAGGCAAAGAACCTAAAACCTTAAGTTTAAAATGAACATGAAACATAATACCGACTGTCTCGCACATTTGTTCAACAGAGCAATGGAAAGCGAAACTGTTTGGTGGGGCGCAGCGGGGAAGCCATCGCGCCCTGTAACCCACGACTGAGGCCTGTTTTATTAAGATAAAAACATGAGTCAAAGTAGAGCATCAGAGCAGGGAGGAGATAAACCTGAGTAAACTGGAAATGGTTGGAGGAGTGGAGACCAGAGAAGTTTGTCCATTTGCAACCAAAAGCAGATAAACCAGCAAACCAGGAATAAGGAAATAAATAAAGCAACCAGCATGATAGCGCATTATTGTACCTGTTATCAGACTGTGTGCCTTGTTAGTGTACATGTACAGTGCCTGCTATTTATGCATAGCAGGTACAAACTTTGAACAAACCTGTTTGAGTCTCCCTTGTGTTTGTGGAAATTAATAAAATAAAAGGAAGCCTACTTGGATTATAAAAGACATTTCGCAGCAGGGTAGCATAAAAATAGTGAAGGTAAAAGATATGTAAAGTAGTGTCAATTCTTTTTTTTTTACTAAAGTCAGTTGCTACTGCTCACTCAATTGACATTATTTACAAAACCGTATTTAGCATTTTCACAATCAGCGAATGGAAGAATAGCTTTTTTTCCCGTCGTGTTTCTTGGGGCTCCCTGCCCTGTTCAAGATGTGTTCAAATGGTCAGCTCGTTATTAAGCTCTGCTAAGGTCTGATAACGAACCAGTCATTTAAAATCAGGTGTGTTGGAGCAGAGACACATCTAAAACGTGCAAGCTGAAAAACACATAATGTTAAAAAATAACACCATAATTCATTTCTGTGCAGTTTTTTTGTCAAATCCACAGAGAGCACCATGAGGCCCATGAGCTTAAGTTTGCAGACGCCTGTACTAGGGGAAGGAACTTTACATAATGTAACAGAATATACATTATATAATAGAATGAAGGCTTTCTATTCTATTGCTTTGGCCCACCTACTGTATAGTACATTATTTTGTAAATTCTGATTCTTGTAGTTGACAAAAGCCTTTCTCTTCTTTTCTTCCTATCAGTGCTTTGTGCTCTAGGATAGATTTAAAAAACAATAAGTCCATAAAGAGAAGATACAGTAGCTAAACACAGTATGAAGGTTTTTTTATTAAGATAAACTCAACCTATATGTAAGATTCATGTGAAGATCATCGGTTTTACTTTAGGAGCAGTTGATGAGGAACATACATGTATTTCTTTGTGGCTTAGTGCTGACTCACCCATTTCTGTCTTGATCATCAACCTCCCACACAAGAGAAACGCTGACAACCCCTGACCTTTAGATGTTCTTCTGTGTGTTGTTTCTCATCATAAGAAATAACTTATGATCAGGCTAAAAGCAGTACTGCTTTCAGTGTAGAGAATTTGACATTCTAGAGATACAGAAAGATAGTCCCCCACCATGACTCAGCTAGTTATGTAGCCCGAGTTCATCTGAATTGAAACATGAGATTGGCTCCTCAAAGGCAGTCAGTGATGCAGATCAGCAACTTCAGGCTTCACTTCTTTAAATCACACTCAAATCGTAGGGGTGTGTGTGTGTATGTATGGATGTATGGATGAACCACTTCTTTAAAAACTGAAAAAAGAAAGAAATCAAACTTTTCATTTAAATCTTTGTGGTGGCACAAATGGGAATTCCTCTTGTGTTTTTATTTTTTATGTACAAGAGCGACTGAAAACTCTCTACGGCCAAAATGTAAATATAACATACAGGCTGAAAGTACAAATTGCCACCGCCCATTTTCTTATCTTATACAGAATATGATATGAAGAATGTTGAGCACCTACCAAAACCATCTTCAGATTTTAGTACAATGAGGAGAAGTGATTGAAGTTTGTCATGTGGTGTGTAAGTGTGATTCCAGGCAACAGATATCACTCTATAAAGGGGGAGTTTCTTTTTTTCTTAATGTTTTATCGGCCACAGTCTTGTGACATCAAACCAGTTTCACTGGAATCATATTTCCCCTGAGTGACTTACTGCGTTTCTAATAGATTCTCTTCTGCTTTTTCTGCATAAAAACAGGAAGTGACTGAACAAGTTCTCAGATTTTACCCCAGCAGACTCTCTCTTGTTCTCAGCAGTAAAATCTTTCGATCAGTATGCCAGTGGTAACACTGAGCTGTTGCTTGGAGCAGAAGTCGGTCAAGTTCCTACACAGGTCCATGTAAAAATTGTGTTTGGCCAAAAAATCGTAATCCCCAAATGTTTTATAAGACCAGCATTTCTTCCAGTGTCTATTTCAGAGGTTTTCTTCTCTACACCTGCTATTCAGGCCTCAAGATTGTCTGTTATTTATTGTCCTTTTTGTAAGGGTTTGAAGCTGGATGGCAGTTCATTCTATCATGTTTATGAAGAGGCACCGTGTCAGTGTCTGACTGGATTGATATTGCTTGACTCCAAGTCCGGATGTTCTGCTGCTTACTCTGAGTGCACTCAGTGCCTCTATTTAATAGGCTACATTTACATCACGATCTCTAATGGGTTCTTTGTCAGTGCATTTTATATCTGATAATGTGATATCATATATGCTCCATTTGAGAGGAGACGTGGACCACTGGAGCTAGAGATGTTCCGATACCATTTCTTCCTTTCCAATTCCGATATCCAAACTTATGGATCAACCAATACTGGGTACCAATCCGATACCAGCACATAAAAAACAAACAATTCTTTACACATCTCCTTTGACTCTCTGGTGTAAAACATTGTCAAATGTAGTCATTTTGCTAGCCCTGTCAGCCATCTCTACTCCTCTTCTTCGCTCTTAAAAATAGTAGGTGATAGTGGCAGCCTAGAAAAACTTCCTCAGTACTGTTTTAGAGCAGCAAAGAAAAAATGATTTTAAGTATGGAACACCAGTGAGAGCTAACTGAGCTAATTGGAAATTAGCTGGGTAGAGTTTCTCACCACTAATATATAACATGGTATCTGATAGGCACACAGACTGGCGTACTCACCGATACCGATACGTTTTCGGTGGTATCTGCGGCATTTACCAATACCAGTATTGGTATGGGAACAACTCTAATTTGAACATTCCTTATCTAAAATCTCAGAGCAAGTAGAGTTGCTTTGTGAATGGCGGTATGAGGAACTGTAAGGACACGCTGATCATCATGCTTTTTAAATGGGAACTGAAACCTGAGTGAAGAAAATTTATTCCTCTACAAATTCAGTGCACTTTCTATTGAAAATCCAATGGGCTTTTTTTCGTGTGTGTGTGTATGTAGATTTAACAAATTTGTTGAAATCACTGAACTGTTTTGTGTTTGTATGTCTGTGTTTAACCACTGGAAATGTCTGACTGGCATGACTAAGGATTTGAGGGTTCTTTGCTGTTCACTTAGTACACCGTGTTCCACTTGAAGATGCAAGTTGTTGTAGCTTGTTTTTTTTTTTTTTTTGAGACATTAGTTTCGTTCAGCCTGCATCACTGAACATTGAGAAAAATCCAGTACAAGTTTTACTGGAAGCGAATGAAGAGTCAGTGATTTACTAGAGTTATTAGGGTAAAGGTTACACATTGAATCAGAGCAAAGGCAGTGAAGTTAACTTGGCTCAAATAATTTGTGATGTGAATAACAACACACTTATGTCCTCTTCTGATTGTTGTTTAGGCAAAATGTGGCGTTCAGCCATAGTGTTATTGGCTGCCAGCTTGGCTGTGAGCCTGGCCAGACCCCATCTCAAACCACTGTCCAATGACATGGTCAACTATATCAACAAGGCCAACACTACCTGGAAGGTGAGTTTGTTTTTTGTTTTATTTGCTTTTGTTTTGTTTGTTTTTTTCACTAAGACTTTGCTGTCAGTGTGTTTAAGCAGTTTAACTTGAGTAACTTTCCCTCCTCTCCTGCAGGCTGGTCACAACTTCCATAATGTCGACTACAGTTATGTGCAGAAACTCTGTGGTACGATTCTAAAGGGACCTAAACTGCCAATCATGTGAGTCGCTGTCATGCTTAGAGTACGATTCGCTGGGTTCTACTGATTATACATGCACCTTGTAAATGTGTGTGTTCATAGAATAAGGAACGCTGTTTTCAGTGTCATGAAGCAAAAATGTGTACCCCACCTGTTTACTACACAAGGAAAAGTACTCTAAGTCTGCTTCCATTTAGTTGTATGTTGATGTAGTAGCATGCAGTAGTACTTGACATGAAACTGTTTCCTCTGCAGGGTTCAGTATGCTGGAGATGTGAAGCTACCTGATGAGTTTGATGCCAGAGAGCAGTGGCCCAACTGTCCCACTCTGAAGGAGATCAGAGACCAGGGCTCCTGTGGATCCTGCTGGGTGAGATAAAAACTTAGACAGTGTGCCCACATAAGACACCATTAAATTGTATCTGCAAATCTGTAACATTTCTTGATTCTTCTGCCCACAGGCCTTCGGTGCTTCAGAGGCCATGTCTGACCGTGTGTGTATCCATAGCAATGCCAAGGTCAGCTTGGAGATCTCCGCAGAGGATCTGTTGACCTGCTGCGACGACTGTGGCATGGGGTGAGATGCAGCCGTGTGGGAAAAGTTTTCACTTCTTCACATGTCCCTAACTGATGATTGCACTGACCCACTGTATGTGGGCCATAATCTGTAGCTCAGTAGCAAAGCATGCTGTTTGAAATGTGAATTATTTGGTGTTTAACAAGAGGAGAGAATGAATTAACTAAATACAGGGTCAGCAGTTACTGATCTGTTATGAAGATTTAAGTCTGATATTGTATAGGAATGCACAGATCCAATATGCAGAATCAGTATCTGCACCAAAACGGAGCTTATTAAGTGGATCGAGCATCAGTATCAGCCATGACTTAACTGATCTATGTGAAAATACAGTGTCTTTATAATGTAACTAAAAAATATAGCTCCATTTTATAATTCACAATATTCCCCCCACCCCCCTGTAGATGTAATGGTGGCTACCCTTCAGCTGCCTGGGACTTCTGGACCAGTGAGGGTCTGGTCACTGGAGGCCTCTATGACTCCCACATTGGTGAGTTTTGCATTCCTGTGGTGTTACCTGTGTGTGTGTTTGTGTGTGTGTGTTTGTGTGTGTGTTTGTGTGTGTTTGTGCGTGTGTGTATCTACAATCCTGACACTTTGTCTGTGTCTACAGGTTGTCGTCCATACACCATTGCCCCCTGCGAGCACCATGTAAATGGCAGCAGACCCCCCTGCACTGGGGAGGGCGGAGACACACCTCAGTGCGTGTACAAATGTGAACCTGGATACACACCCAGCTACAAACAGGACAAGCACTTTGGTGAGAGAGGAAAAAGGAAGAGTTTGAACCTCCATAAATGAGAGAGAAATTAGTGTTAAGCATGCTAATATTAGCTCTTTGTCTTTGCATTGTTACCAGTACTTTTCCACATCGGAGACCGTGTCAAATCTAACATTTGAATTGTGTTTCCTTCTTGCCCTGTGATTTTCTAGTAAAGATGTTCCTCACATTAGCTTGCACTAAGAGGAAGTTATGTTTTCAGATCAGTTTGTTTGTCAGCAGGATAATGGAAAAAGTAGATTAGTAAAACTCTGGCAAGATTTGTATGAGTTGTTTCTTTGGATTTTGAGTTGGCCTGTAAATGGGAGATGTTGACCATCAGGGCTGTCTGACAAAAAGCAGCTGTTTGTGTCCCATGTGAAACCCTAAGTCAACATTTACTGTTATTAAACCAAGCCATGATCTTTTTCCTAAACCCAACACAGTTTTATTTGGTGAAACAAAGACAAAATGTGACTGAAGACTAAAAATAGTAATGATTTAAAAGAAAAAGACAAAAGTTAAAATAAAAAGACAACATTAATGTTTTTTGGTTTCACACAGGACAAAAAACCTCAGTGACATAGGCCAAAGTTCTGCGTTTGGCTCCTTCACTCAGCTCAGCTGACACAAACAAAATGTTTGTCCTAAAGTGAGCCTAACCTTGAATTTGTGAACACAACTGTGTATGCACACACACGTGCACACATGCATTCTAACTCAAAGTGTGTTGCAGGTAAATCGGCTTACAGTGTGCAGGAGGATGAGAAGCAGATTCAGAACGAGATATACAAGAATGGCCCAGTAGAGGGAGCCTTTACCGTCTATGAAGACTTTGTGCTGTATAAGTCTGGTAAGAACACATGCACTACCAACACACAAATATATTATAAACACAAACAATACTGAATACTTCTACACACTCCCAATCTGCTGAGCACATTAATGATTAATTGATTAATGCTGACTGTGGTTTTTGCTCAGTGGATTTGTGAACTGAACTTGAACGGTTGCTGACCCCTCTCCTTTGTTGTGTTCTTGCCTTTTCTTGTTTTTTGTCTTGTCTCAGGTGTGTATCAACATGTATCTGGATCTGCTGTGGGCGGCCACGCCATCAAGATCCTGGGCTGGGGGGTGGAGGATGGTGTTCCCTACTGGCTCTGTGCTAACTCCTGGAACACTGACTGGGGTGATAACGGTGAGCAGAGACACACATTTTAATACTTTACAATAACATTCCTACTGCAAATAGTAGCTGACCTTCAATTATCAGTCTCGATTGTAAGCCGCACTCCTTTTTATCGTGCTTGAATGAAATATTAAAAACCCTCCAGTGTAATACACCAACTGCAGCCTCAAATGCAAACTGCAGCCATCTGGTTTATCACTTTTTTCCTGAGTATCACAAAAAAGAACTCTCTTCAAGAGAGATTTCAAATAGGGATGTTTTATAAGACTTTATTAAATCATACAGGTTTACCTATTAACTGTTCAAACCTAGTGCATGTAAAACTTATAAAAAAGCTCATGAGATGTGATGCATTTATATAATTTATTTAAACTAAATAATACCATATTGATGAGTAAGGCTTGGTGCCACATAGAACAATAAGATAATGACAAATTTTTTATGTTGCTACATGAAGGGGGGGTGGGGGTGGGGGTGGGGGGGTGTTAAGCAGTCATTGTAGAGATTAGAAACATTTAATACATGAATGTTAACTGTCCCTTGGTGTGTTTCTGGTCTTAAGGCTACTTTAAATTCCTGCGTGGAGTGAATCACTGCGGCATTGAGTCTGAAATTGTGGCCGGAATTCCCAAATAAAATCTAAGGTAAGATAGCAAATCAATATGCAATGGAAATATAATGTGTTAAACCTGTGTTTCCATTGTGCTTAGCCTTATACAGTACAATGCTGACATTCTGTTGCAACTTGACTATTGTAATGTCATAAACCAGACTGGAATCCATAGATTTGTTTTTGTTTTTTTGTTTATTAGTCCACAAGCCTCCAAATTCTTAATTGACTGCTGTTGCTCCTATTTGCTCCCACAGCAAAAGTAAAGGATGTGGGTTGAGGTTGTGCCTCTCTGACTCTGTTTTCTTCCTGCAGGTTTGAAATGGCATGGTCTTTTACCTAGTCACTAGAGGGCGGCACACCCGGCTTTGCCAGCTCTGGAATTCTGACCAGCCTGACTGCTTTTAGTGCTTCAAGTTAAAGCCCACCGATCACCGTGCACACGACTTTGGGTTTTCTTTTGCCAGTATAAAAAAAAATCAAGAGCAACCTTAACTTCATTTAGGTGAATTAGCAAATGGAGTGTATGACAGCAAGTATGTGCCTTTGCACAAATCCTCACTGTTGGATTTAAGGTGTTTTTTGTGAATGAGCTGCTGAGTGTCTTGTTCCCTCAACCCTTTCAGCAATCAAAAGGTCTCAGTAAAAAATGTTTTTTAAGTGCATCTCATTTTATCTCAGGTGATTTGAAGCAGACTGTCACTAACTTGTTCCCCTGTTTCCACTTTGCTTTTCTGCACTGCTCGAAAGTGTGGACTACTTCAGACATGCAGCCCATTATGCAGCAGAAAGGCTTGGTTTGAATTGAATTGTTTTGTTTTAA
>JAQLOL010000001.1:20034213-20045570 GCA_029783665.1 Naso thynnoides
CAGTATAACCTGTGACATAGTAATTATTTAGAGTTAGATATGACATCTATATCAGCCTAGTCACATAATCTCTAAGGTAGCCTGTTCTAGTCTATGCCCTGTTCACTTTCAGCCAGCAGCACAATAAATATACAGCTGTGGAGGTGCTGACTACATTATACAACAAATATGGAAAGATGTTTTTTTCTTTAATTTACAGCAAAATGTCAGAAAAACGGTATTGTTGAAAACAGTAAAAAGCGACTGCAAAACCAAGCTCCTTGAAGTCAGGCTATTGTCAAGTCAGATAGCCTATTCAAAACTCATTCAAATGTGAGATGAGCAGCAAATATTTGCCTTTTGACTCTGCTAACATGTTGGTTCCACAGGAAGACTGTTTGTCACAGCATGTCGGCTTTTGTTCAGACTTGACAGAACAAGTTAGTAGGTCAAAAGTATGTGTAAATTATCTTTGATTCTCCCGCTGAAGCTGTATCAACATGTCGGGTCATTTGAAGTCACATTGGCAGACAAATGGTGCAGCAGCAGCACATTACATGAATCTTCTTTGCTAGATTTGCTAAAGCTGCACACTAGCATTGCCTTTATCTATGCTCTGGTTGTGCTGTTCAGTGTGACTGCTGTGTCTAAAAGAAAATGTGTGATACACACTCTTCTCCCTATCTTCTTTTCCCTGCAGCCCATCTCCTTATCTTCTCCCTCTTGTTGGTCACAGATTCCAAGTCACGCATTTGCTTTTATTACTTATTTATTTCTTTATGTCCTTCTCTCCCTGCCCTTCCCCCTCATCCACAGGTTTTGGAGGTTGTGTCGACCTTATAGTGGACGGAGTATCACTGCTTAATAAGATTGGCCTCCCTCCTACGGACCAGCCCCTACATCATAACTTCTTAGAAAATGAAGTGCAACTGGCTCAGAGCTTTGCCTACTTCTTTGCACCGGGAGCTGCTGCAGAGTAAGTGCTGTGTGTTTAGTACAATTCAGAAAACCTTTCCTGAATTCTTAGTATTATATAAATTGAACTACTGGCCTCACAAATATTTGAATACTTCAGTTTTCTTTGTGCTACGACTGGTTAGCTGAGTTTCCTGTGAATATACAAGGTGTGTGTGTGTGTTTTCATAGAGGAGAATTATTAAGTACATTGTGTGTGTGAGTGTATGTGTGTGTGTGTGAGATAGAGAGAGAGATTGTGAGGCATAAGACAGACCTAGAGCAAAATTTAAAACCATTTTAATCATTACACTCCTTCAGGCTCCTGTGTTCCTCCTGACTCATCCTCTTTCCCTCACATGCTCCTTCACAAATTCACTATTCAATCATGAATGAATAGTGTTTTATACTTCAATTTTATACAAATAGATACAACCACACACTTCTCACACAGAATAGAATAACCCATGTAAAAGCTATGAGTTTTAAAGAGAGAGCTTGCAGTCAGTCAGTGCCTGTCTGTGAGCTTGTCTCCCCTCTCCTCTCATTCAGTGGCGACTGCTTCTGTTCTGACTGGGGCGCCTATAAGCGTTTGTTCATTGTCTGGAATTAACACCCAAAGGCAACAGTCCTTTATCGTGGACAGAAACTGCAAGAGAACGTTTGTGAGAATATAAAAGAGTGAAGAAGTTAGTCTCAAAATTGCAATTAGATGAAAAAATGCAGATTTTTTTTTAAGCTCAGCATTCTTAAATTTATTTCTCTTGCCTTATTCATTGTAGAGTTTGAGATTGTAAATACTGGATGTTCACCAGATAATTGCTGAATTCATGTTGCAAAATCTAAGACTATGATTATGTGGTGCTTAGACCAAAAAATGAGCAAAGTGATATGTGTCAAGAACGGAGGAGATGATTGCTGTGCCAGCAAAGTGCAGACCAGGTCAAACCACATGTGTGAGTCTATAATAACATTTGAACTGAATTGAATTGGTTAAGGCAGGGCAAAGCAGATTTATTTATACAGCACATTTCATACACAATGTCAGTTCAAAATGCCTCACAGAAGAACTACAACAAGAGACAGACAAGAAGCGTTGCATAGAGGAAAGGATGTCTCTTCCCTTAAACTTCTTGCTGTACAGTTTTAGCTGTTTCACGTTGTTATGTTTTGCTTTTCTCCGATCTGCAGGCGTTTCATGCTAAATGATACGCTGTTTAGGGAGCTGGTTGAAGCATCCCGTGACTTACCTGGGAACAGATGGGCAGTAGGCGGCAATGCCCCAGTAATGGCTGGTCGCATGGCAACCGAGGGATGCGATGTTTTGCTCGGGGGAAGTTTCAGCTCTGACTTTGCTGATGTCCTGTCCCAGCACATTACAGGTATACGCACAAACACACACTGGTACATTCTTGCTACCCTCAAGGATCTAAACATCTAGTCATCTTATTTCACATAACCTTTTTCTATGTCCATGAATTCCCCTCTACCTTTTTGTCAGTGTCTTATTCTTGTCCTTTTTTGTTCCAGTTCCTTTGCTCTCTCCACACTTGATCAGTGCTTTCTGCCTTGTCTCATTCACTTCCATGCCCCTGTACCTGACATACCAATGTCTTTCCAGTGGCAGGTAACATAATAGAAGAGCCAGACATTCATCTGATCCTGGAGTATCCATCTGGTGCCACCTGGGGACAATATACCTCACGTAGAGCCAACAGGTATGTGTTAGATGAGCATCTGGTCAACATTTTAAGAATGTTCAGGAATAATGCAAGTTAATCTATGATCAGTATATGAGAATTTAAGCCAAAGACACATATTTCCACCATACACAGTGGGTTGAATTTCATGGATGTTGATTAATAAGGCTAACTGTTCTGCGTGTATTCACATAAAGATTAAAGTTAAGGCTCCACAGAAGGGTGTCCGAAACAGAGGGTGGTGACCAACAGTAAATCACAGTTGGCAGAGTAAAATGCATAACAGTGAGGGAAATAAGTTTCCTCATTAGAATAGAAGAATGCGTCTTTTTTTGCAGTGGTGGTCTTTCAGCTCAGATGTAATTCCCTCCCTTAAGATCGTGTGCATGATGGTATATATGATATTTGAAGCTGACTGTTTGGCCTTACCTGTGTTTGTACTCTGTAGGTATATCGTCCACAGTGATGACCATAACCCCTATCTGGACTCCATGGAAGAGTTTGCCAAGAAACTTGTGGACTATGAACCAGACCTGCTGGTGGTGGGTGGGCTGCAAATGATGGATAACTTTCCTTTCCAGGCTGGTAAGAGAATATTGGTGACAACCTCTTTGCCTGCTACTTGCATTGCACAACTGAAGCGGTATTGAGCTAAAAATCCACCAGTGGTGATTTTTTTTTTTTTTACTCAACCCTTTGTGAGTTTGCCAAATAAAAAGGCTGGCTTTAGAAAATCAAATAAGTTCACCTTTGACACAAAAATACACCAGTACATAAATTCTAAAATTGTTATTGAAAATTTTACTTCACATTGAAACAAACAGTGTATTCTCAATTAAGCTCAAGGGTCAAACAAGGCCTCAGATATATGTAAACTTTGGGTTTCATGCAGATAAGAGTAAAGAGTGTTGGAGTGAGATGAGCATGGTATCCTAATATGCAGAATGGACCTGAACTGATAGCAGTATTTGTTTTGGCAACATTGATACTGTGTTTTGTTACAAGTTATTGCTAAGGGGAAATGCAAAACAGAAGCCCTAACTTTTTTTCTGAACTCCTTTCTTCTCTTTCCATGTATTCCTTTGTTCACTCCAGGTGAGCGGAGTGCTCTCCTCTCCCGCCTAGCCGACCTCCTGTCCTCCTCGTCTCCACAGATTGGGGTCCACTTTGAGATGGCCAGTTTTGTAGAGGAGAGTATAATGGAAGACCTCCTTCACTATGTTATCCCCCATGTATGTATATTTGAATTACTAAGTGAATCAACACATTAATTCATGTGTTAGAATTAATTCACCCTAAAATGGCAGGAGACAAGTAAAAACAAACAAAAACAAACTATTGTTCCTTTTAAGAGCAATTGAATGAGGTAGTCTAGTGAAGAGGAACAAGTCTAACAAGTAGTGCAAGGTATTTTGAAACTAGATTTGCTTATTTAAATTTATTGATTACATGTGAAAGGTCAACTGATCCTGTACATGCCTTCCTGTATGCAAATGTTATATGCTGGTAGAAATATACTATGTTTCGGCAGGTTCAATAACTACTTAAAATAATTATTTAAAAGTGAATGTTGTGGCATATTTTTCTGGCCTATTTTAATAGTAGCTCTTCACACCTGGTTGCATAATATTGCATTGGTTTTCTTCATTGTTCAGCACAGCAAGTGTAGTTTATTTCTCTCATCCTAAAGAGAAAAAAAAACAGTTGTTCAACACAGAGGTGCACATCTGGATATGACATCCCTTAGACACAAGATCAGAATAAACTACTCTTGCCACGTTTAACAATGAAAAAATATGTCACTCGGCGTGAAGGGATGGGTTTATTTTTTTTCCAAGTTGCATGGTTCAGTTAAATTCAGGTCCTGAGTTAAATCATCCTCCTGTTTCTGATTTCCCAGGCGGACTCTTTAGGGATGAATGAACAGGAGCTTCCCAACCTGCTCAGTCTTCTCAAAGGCTCCAACATCACAGTGTTGTCAGATCCAAACCCTCGTGTAGCTACTGTCCTCGACCAGATGAGGGAGGTCTATCGCATTCTGAACCAGCGTTACAAGGAAGCCAGAGCAGAGAGCGACACAAACAATTTTAAGTTTAAGCCTCTGACTCGACTCCACGTCCACACTCTGGCCTTTCAGGCCATGATTGTGACACGGGGCTCCAAGTGGAAAAACACCATGTCAGCCACCGCTAAGGCCTCCCTTACAGCTAACCGCCATGTCTGTGGCTCTAATGACATTGACCCCAGCAAGGCGAGGCTCATCATGGACGACTCCTTCTCTGTAAGCCGGCAGGAGGGCAGCCAGCGTATCCCTCTACAGGAGACCAGGCCTGTCAGCTGCTGGGATGAGGACGACTACGAGATATGTGTAGCTCCTGTGCTGGTTTGCACTGAGGTTTACCAAACTGCAGGCGGAGGCGACAACATTTCAGCCGCTGGCCTTGTTCTGCAGATCTAGAGAAGATCACTGTGGTCAATCTGTGTGTAGTGCTGCAAACTCTGTGACTCTGGAAACTTTACGTAGGTGTGGTGCAAATTAGCTGCTGAGACAAACACAGGTATTGATTGTGAAACGTAACAGGCTAATGCTGCTACTCTTGCAGCTCACGGCCCAGGTGGACCATCAGGAAAACTGATTGTCGTCATTCCTAGGAGTCAGGTGACGGGCTCAGTGGTAGTTGATCAGGCTGACCCACAAATTTTAAACATCACAGTGTATTTAACTGAATAAAGTCCAACTGTAAATTAGACTATTTCAGTTAGGACATTGTGTCTATAGGAGCATGACAAATTTAGTCCCTCTTATTTAAAATTGTTTCCATATAATCATATGTATATGCAAAGATCTTTTGCAATCTGGTTCATATGATTTTCAAAACCAAAACTTGAAGGAGAAACATCCGTGCTTTTTTCTTTTTTGATTCAACACCCTCACTATCATCTGACTCCTGTCCTCTGTTTCCAAGGCTGTACAAGATGGCCTTCAGTTATTATGAGATAAAGCGAGATGAGGTTGGATAAAGTCATAAGATGTTTTTGTTTTTTTTTTTTTTAAATTAATAGAGCCACACTAAGTAGGGGTAGTAGTGGCTTTTTTGGGGGTGGGGGGGTAAGTTTTACAAAACTGCTTTGTAAAACTTCCTCAGGGTTTACAAATGGCTATGGCTTCACTATGCAACAAACATACACAGAGTTGTGTAATTACTGAAACAGCTGAAATGTCTGTTTCTTGGGTGCATGTTTTTAGGAGGTTTACTTTAAAATCTACAGTTTGAACCAGTTAACGAGGCTTTGACTTTGCCTGCCTTGCAGCAAATTTTTCACATTTGAAACCTTTTTTTTTTTTTTTTTTTTTTAAATCTAGAAGGCTCTGTCCCGCCTCTCCCTCTCCTATCTCATTCTCAAAGGTGAAGAAAGATTTTAAAGTAGAAAGCCAGTGAGGTGATCACCTCCTGTTCTTCCTATTATATGTGAAAAAGGTGTTTTGGGTGTTGTTGATTTGTTGTGAGATTGCTGTTCCTCTGTGTGTCAGTTGTAGTGCAGTAATGCAAAACAATATCAAGAGACCACTGTTGGTAGCTGGATCATGATGTCAAAGATTTCCTCTCTACCTCCATGTTCTTTTCATGTCATGGTCTCATTTCCTGTTTTCACACCTTTGTTACTTTGACAAACTTTTTCAAGCTTTATTTAATGTTAATTATTCATCTTTGTAGTTCCTTCCTTTTTGTGTATGATTATGGCTATTTTAAGGACCAAATTACCAGTGTGGACTGCCGCTGATAAAAATGGCTGCATTGAAATGACTCAATTTGTCTGCATACAATGGAACACAGTCTCTTGTAGAAAGAGGATGTTACCGATATGAAATTACTAGCTTTGGTGTTACTCACCATGAATACTCTCTATTTTAGACTTTATTTTAATTCTAGAAAGATAAGCCAGATTTCTGTAGCTTTTTACCTCCACACGTATGTATAAACATACACAGGTTCAAAGTGTATGTAAAAGCCACTCTTTTCTAAAGTTCCTTTTTTTCTAAACGATTGAAATATGGCCTCTAAATGACCATCAACTTCCTTTCGACTCTTTTCAGGACTAAAATCACTACTATTTTTATCTTTATGTACAAATCAAACATTCCATCCACAACCCAGCTGGAGTTACTTCCTTCTTTTGATGGTTCACAGGAGCAGCTCAACATGCAGGTGAATCATTTTATTCCTTGAGTGCACAATTTCATTTATCTATTAATTAAGCTGCTTTTCAAGCCCGTTTAACAGAGGAACACATTCATGTTACAATGTAACATGCATGAGGTTAAGAGAAAACTGAAAATGTAAAGGTTAAGACATCCCTTTAAATCTTTTCTCTGACTGCCGAGACTGTACTGATTTGATGTTGTTTGATTATACTGAGGGTAAATGAGCCTTATTCTGTTTTGACTTTTGGTGTTTAGTGAAAAGGGAATGTTAATACAGACGTTTTCTATGACTGTAGGCTTCTGTTGTATGTCTTTGTCGCACAGAGCTTGGGGAACCAAGAGAAACGGGTCGTCATTTTTACTGTGAAATTTAACTGTCTAAAAGCAGAACTTTAGCATGCTCTCACGTTCAGATAGAGAACTGCTTGTTTGCAACCACATCATCCTTGTTCCAAAGCTGTGTCATGCATGTGTAACTATTTTGTGCTGCATCACCTGAGATAAACTGCTATGCTGATTAAGCCAATCATAGCTTCCATATGAGGGGTCATTTATTCATTGTGTTCATGCCCATCATGCAGTTAACTAAACTCAAAAAAAATTCCTGACACTTGTGACGAGTATTATGAGATTATCACATCATGGCTTCTTACTTGATTAACTATAACTAGGGTTGTCTCCTTCATTTGATGTCCCTTCATATAAGTAATTTTTCCAGTCTTTGTTGTTTTACTGATACATTGGCTATGCACTCTGCCTAACCCTCATAATGAATGACTAGATTACTTCCTGCCTCTGATACTGATAACACCACTGGACCCAGATATAACCATTACATAAGGGTTAATATTAACAGAGTTGCTATAGAAAATTTCTGTAAAGATCTTTTCTGTCAGATGACAGAGTGTTTTATACTGAGAGATTTTCCCCTGGTAGGCTTTGCTGTGTACAGCATTAGCAAATGATTTGATTTCAAAAATCAAATTTAAGAAAAAAAGATTTGATTTCTGATTTCAAAATAGACTGCATCACTCCAGTTCTTTCGTACTGTTCATGTCCCTTCATAACAATATCTGAGGACATCTCTGCCCTGTCAGATTTTACAGAGCTTATGTACAGTTTGTAAATGCGTGGCAGTGTAAAACTCCTGCACATTGGACTTCTCCGTGGCCTTTTCAATAATGGTTCTCCTGCATTGATATATTTTACCAAAATCTCCTAGTTTGACAAAATTGTATTTAATCAGATTTAATCTGAAAGCAATTCTGGAAACACAAAGTCAGGGTTGAGCTTTGTTTACTTCTTAATTATGTCAGAACCACAAGCCCAATGTAATAAAATGCAAACATGTACAAAAACACGTAAAACACATGGACTTGTGTGTTCGTAATACCTTTAACTATTATGCTCACACACAGAGACACTTTCTACATGTCAGGGTCAAGGGTCAACTTGCTGATAATGTCTTTGTAATAGATGACATTCTTCTCTTGGTCAGTGTGTGCTGCCAGCATCTCATCCATCTCATCCTGAGTGAACACTTCACCTGGATTTAAGACAAACAACAGCCATGGCTCCTATGTTACACATGTTCTTGTGTGCAAGGGTAACGTTAGACACACAAAACATGAGATAATCTGCTTTTCAACACACAAACTTATCTGCCTTTACATCACAAAGACAAAACTGAAGGCATCTGCTTTACCTTCCTGTGTCATGTACTTTGTCAGCTCCTCAGGCTCCAGGTATCCTTTCTTTTCTTTGTCCAGAACCTGGAAACACACACACGTTTGTGCCTTCATACTTAATCTGGTATCAGTAATTCATACTGTGATGTCAGTTTCACTTTGCTTAAAGTATAATGTTCTCAGGGGCTCAAACTAAAATATTATTTAGATTACATGTAGCTGAGAATGAAATGGGAGATAGAAAGAATGTGCAGTTTCCAGGTAAAATTGTAAGACCCTTACATGGCAGTTTACAGCTCCAACACTATGAGACTGAAGAAAATGAAGAAACAGCAGACGGACTCACCTCAAAGGCCTGCAGGAGAAGCTCGGCAGAGATGGGAGGGTGCCTAACACAAACACAAACACACACATACAAGCACGTACACCATTGCCACAGTTGTCAGAAGTATAGGAGTACATCCCTGCCAGTACTGACATGAGGACTTACCGAATACTGTAAACAATGTGGTGACCATAAAACCTATTTTAAAACAAAGATAAAAGGAACTGATACATTTGTTCATCATTTCCAAGCCTAATTTACACCACAAACAGAACTATAGTGTGCTAATATTAAGATGATCCTAATGTTTGCAATGATTTTAAGTGAAGCTAAGATTTGTCGGAAGTAGACAACATGAAGAGAAAACTGTGTATTATGAAGTGTACGCCTAAGAACCCATTTAGCAACTTCAAGCACAGAGAAGCACAAGTCACTGTAAAGGAAAAGTGTCATGTATTATTTAAAGAAGTCTGACATTTATTTCCAAGGTGGCGGAAAAAACCTCCCCTGAAAGATTAATGAACAATAAACAGTGCATAGTGGTAGCCTTGTAGGCCTTTACTCCACACATCTACATGTGAAGCACTGCAGCATTTTACGAAATATGAAAGCAAGCTGAAAACTCGTACCAGGGACGAGTCATTCATTTGATCTAAACATAAGATGTGCCATTTGATGAATAATTTGCTTCAACGCAAGCGTACACAGGTATCATGAAAAAATTCTGCTTTTTTAAAAAACAAACAAACAAACAAAAAAACAAAACAACACAGCTAGCAGCTGTCTTACTTGTTGTCCAGCAGGACTTTGGTCATGGCTGGAAGGAACTTGTCCAAATGGACATATCCTGAATGGTCCTCTTCCACCTGATTGGACAGGACAAAGATGCGGGTTTTGGTTCTTAAAAGAATCTCTGAATTTTCTAAGTAAAGCTTTCATTATTTTTTATATCTGAACATAACTAATCAACAGCTGTTTGGGGCCTTTTTATCGGGGCCCAAGGCAGTCACGTGCCTTGTCTAACTGTGCAGTTCACCTCAGGCTACAGCGAATAACAATCCTAAAATGATTTGGCATTTCAAATGACTTTGACATTACAATACAGTTATGAATTATATTCCATTATAAGACATAGTGGATATAACATGGCGAAATATGAAATATTAGAACCCCATTGCACATTCAAGAAGAGCCTTAGATTAACTGTTTGACTAGCTGTTTTATTCATCCAAAAAAAGAAAAAAACATAAGAATGTTCTGACCTCAGCTATTAATTCATGGATGTCCGCCAGAGTGGGGAAGCAACCCAGGGAATAGATGATGGTGCCAATTTCCCTGGAAAACAAACATCATGTTTGGCCACACAGTTTAATAACACACAAACAAAGTGTGTGATAGTGCTGCTGATCTCCCTGACAGACGAAATGAGGCATGTTTTGTTTACTGAGCCCTCACATGAGTCTCTCTAGTCTTCACCACCTGAATGAAGTGCAGGTGTGCAAACAAAGGTGTTCAGGTTTTTCTTACAGACACAAAACTAACGTTACAGGACCAAATGGATTCTTAAACTACACATTTACTGTATTTACTGCAAATGAGGTAAATTAAGCTGCTCTGTTGAATGGACCGACTCTATCTGTTGCATTCTGCCTCATTTGAAGTGTTCGAAATCCCGAATTTTGACCCAAAGTTTTCCCAGTAATGTGATTTTGTGAACTGTTTTTTTGTTTTACAACCATCTGCTTTATGGTTATGAGAAAAATCTCACCCTCACCGGACATCCACTTTGTTGTTAGACTCGTGGTCAAACAGCTCAAAAGCTGCCTTGATTTTCTTGTGGACATCTGACACAATGGCGTCTAAAACACAGGAGGGGGGGAAAGGCAGGAACAGAGCCAAGGGTCAGTAAACTTAGTTAAGGTTAACACAGCTTGTCAATGAAGAAAAAGAAAAGAGGCCAAATCTGAAATAACTTTCACTTCTACAACAACCCATTGCTTGGAAGGCAAAAGTAATATAGCACCAAGTTGCCTCAGATTAATTGAAACATGCCCCTTTTTTAACCCTCCTAAACCAAGTGTGGCATCAATGTAACGCTGAGGTATGCTTTACAAAACATGAAATAACTTTTGAACTGTTTAAGTTACAGACTAGCTGTAAATTGTGTTCAAACTGTGAGACTCTCAGCTTGTTGAGGCACTTTGGCGCCTGTGTTCAGAGACGATTGTAGGTGTTGACGACTGATGATGTTTAACACTTTGATGTTTACTTTTATAGGTTATATTGACCAAAGGATAAAGACAGCACCAAAATTTAGATGTTATCACACTGTCTACTAAATAACGCCCAGGATAATATGCATATAAAAGGCTGTAACTTACTGAGGAAAAGATGAATTTGCACTAAACTTCACATGGAACTTTAAAACACCCGAATGCAACTTTCCACATTTAAAAAACAAAAATTCCCTGGTTGACTATGGAGCTATCTAACAAACACTAAAAAAA
>JAQLOL010000001.1:20061067-20072153 GCA_029783665.1 Naso thynnoides
CACACACACACACACACACACACACACACACACACACACACACACACACACACACACACACACACTCACACGCACACGCACACACACACACACACACACACACCGGAACAGAAGTGAAGTGCACATACAAAATTAAGCGTGCTGAAGCACAACAGCGTGTGCACTAACAGAGGGCACTCACATGCCTCACACATCATACCTGCCCCCTGCTCACACACAGCAAAAACTAAATGTGCATGTTAGTAAGAACAGTAGGCATGTAACTTAAAATGGCACATCAAGTTACCCCCACACTCTCAGTCAGACACAGAATGCCACACACACAGTATCTATCTTTAGCTTTATAAATAGGCGTGTAATTAATGTTTAGCTGCTGAAGTCAAGAAGTGGAAGCATGAACATTTAAACTGCTATTAAGTTCTCATCAGAAGCTGAGAGACAAAGGGAGGGAAGAGGGAGAAGCATGGAGAGAGTGGGGGAGTGGAAAGAAAAAGAAAGAGAGCAAGACCACTGCAGCGTTACAGATGAATGAAACCAGATTGTGTTCATTATTGATTATCAACTCCTAAAAAGCTGATTATTTTCCAGTAAATATGGAAATTTAAAAGACAAGCTGAGACAGCAGCTGAATACTGTACTTTTGAAAATGTAAACAAATTAAATTGGCAGAACTTTAAATGTGCACTTTGAGAAAATCACACTTTACAAAAATATACAAAAAAAAAAGCATTTTGTAAACAGCAGACTGATCATTCATTTGATTGTTTAAATCAATAACATACACATACGCAAACTCTACAGTCTTTACCTCAATGAGGTTGCCAACTTTGGTTTTAATCAGAAGGCAAAACCGGAGACCGAGTCTCTGTAGCTATGCAAATTCTCCCAAAGCTGCTATTTGTCAGCTGAAACTTCCTTTGGGATATTCAGCTTTCATTTATCATGTCCACTCAAACTTTTATAACATGGCTAGCCTTGTCTCTGCATACATCCATACTGAC
Organism: Naso thynnoides; assembly: GCA_029783665.1. Lineage (NCBI taxonomy): Eukaryota > Metazoa > Chordata > Actinopteri > Acanthuriformes > Acanthuridae > Naso > Naso thynnoides. The sequence continues at coordinate 20,062,069 of JAQLOL010000001.1, forward strand.
CTCAGTGGATTAAGACAACTATCTATCAACCCTCTTCCATCTTTCCTCACCTTCCTCTGTTTCTCCTCTGCAGAAACAGACACGTATGAAGCTAATGAACAACTGAGCTTAACAGCTGAAGTGTTACTGAAATTAAGAAATCGACTGCTTTTCTCTCAATCATATTAATGCCCTTTCTCTTCTCTTCTCTTCTCTTCTCTTCTCTTCTCTTCTCTTCTCTTCTCTTCTCTTCTCTTCTGTCTGGCAGTAATTCAGACCTTTCCAGGAAAACACATAAAATCACAAGTCTGTTTTGAAATATTGACCATGGTATTATACGTAGGTCAATATCCTTGAGCAAACAAATGTCTTTGATTGCAGGGAACAACTCATAATAAAGCAGTGTTGCGTTCATTCAGGGAGTTTAGATTTACTACACTGGCAAAATATTTAGATAACATTTCCATGTTCCACGCTACAGTGTCAACGCACTTGACCAACTGTGGGTTGGTTTGTTTTGCCAGTGGAAAGCACAACAAAACAACATTCCCATTGCGCACACATGAAATGCTTGTTGACGATCTAGCTAGTATGACAGTGTAGCTTTACCAACCTAAAATCAGTAGGCCTATAGAGAAAATACAAAAACTGTGTATATGATGGAAAAAATAATGAAGTCATCTTACTTACATGTCTCATAAAGAGGAGTAATTCAGTCCTTAAGTATATGAATCCATATCCAGCATCTTCCAAACAGTGACTTTGTGTTTTAGGGTAGGAGTTCCTAACCCTTTAAGACATCACTCACCATAAAATGTATTAGTGGGGTTGGACACAGTTAATGGAAAGTAAGAGTCTTTAAGAGAAAAGTTCTATACAAAACTTTTTGTGCAAAAAGTTAAACCGTGGAGCCTCTTCTGGCATCCAGCAAACATTCAGATAAGGCAAACTGAGGAGTCTAAAAGGTAAAATTACCCTATGACTGAGTAGATCACACCTCATGCAACATTTACTCCTTGTGACAAGGGTCAAGTCGACACTGACTTCTGACTCCCCTGGGACTCTAAGAAAAATTCTGCTAAGAGGCCCTCCAACCTAACCAGCGGGCAACAGAGTCACACCTGACATGCTCCCTCTGCAATTCTCCCTCTTTTCCAACAGTTTGTTCCATCTGTCTAAGAAGAGATAGACCTATACCAGAAAAAAAAGAAAGAAAAAAGAACTTGGTAAAAACAAACGATCTTCATTTTATGGAATATTTTCTTTATTGATTCTTAAGATAAGTAAATACGCGTTATAAGACCTGTGCTGTTTTAGTATGCATTTTCAATATATCCTCACTATTTTGGATCAGTAGGATCTGATAAGGTTAAAAACTAAATATTATCTTTAAACAGGAAGATGTATTAGAAAGAAATGAGGTTCTCATATGGGGACAATGGTTTAATTTTACAATATAATTCAGAGGTGTGTAACAAGGATTGCAACTGTTTCATTCCTAGAACACTGCTCTGTGAAAAAACAAAACCGGAAACGACTCAGCATTTGTACATTCTGGAACTTGGCAAATTTTCCCTCCTCTACACTCCAAACTACTAGAGGTGGATATTGGCAAGGACGCTAGGATACGATACACATCACAATACATTATATGATGCTAATGGCCATACATTGCCATGTTCCACATAGTTCACTGAAAATGTAATAACAGCTGAAATACAAGTTGCTGTGTACAATCTGGGTAACTTAACACATCACATTACATTATCTTAATAATTCAGGTGACAAATTAAGTCAAAACAATTTTTTCAAAATTTCCTTTGAGCAGTATTGCAAGTTACCAAACACACTAATGTAGCTGCCATATCATCAAAATGAAAAGTGAAATTTAAGTGCACTCTTGCACTTTCACTGGACACACTGAAACTGTAAACATATAAAAACAAAATGCATGAGTGTTCTTTTGTGTCACTGAACTTATGTAGATGCCATCATAAAACGCATATTAAAATATTTTTTTTTAAAAAAGTTAGAAATCATTGCAGTATATCAACAAAACAGATAGCGATAGATTGTCCTATCAATTTTTTAGCACAGCCCTACAAACTAGAAATGTCAAATGTCCTTTTTGTTCATAGGAACAGTCTGTCACAGCTGTTTGGCCTGTGGGAGAAGCTGGGGGGAAAAAAAAGCACTTGGAATATATTACTTTTCAAAGTAAGTGTTAGGCTCACAGTGACTAGCATCAATGCTCTGCTGATAGATTATTGCTGAATAAGGTGTAAACACATCAGCTTTGGCTGTGCAATGTACACATGAGTCTATTGGCTATAGATGCACCTTTATGTCTCAAAATAATAAAATCTATACAGCTATGTCATTATCTTTGGCTGTACAATATAGTGTACATTGCACATAAAAATGTATGTTGATGTAGATCAACTATGCTTGTGCTTGTACTGGCTGATGAGCCAACACCGCCTCTAAAACGAATGCAGAGCACCTGAAAATTACAGATAGCCAGATTATTTAATTTATGCATAGGGACCATTTAGACTGCCTCCCTCAGATTTCAATACATTTACAAACACTACAGGGAAATGAAGTAAAACCATTTTAGAGCACTGTGGGTGTGGTTAAATACTTCTGGTTATTTTCTTTTTATTTATTTTGCCAAAACTTGTGAATCCATATAAAAAGGGAACGCATTGCTTTCCATCTTGCATTCTTGCAGAATGGTAACTTAACTTTGACAGAGTCCAGATATTCATTGATTTGTGTGTTCCTCTGAAGAGTCCTGTCACGCTCTTATTGATTGCACTCGTCTCCTAAATGAGTTTTATTTTGTGCACGCGCATATGAACGCGATCTAATCATATTAGGCCTATATTTTCCAAACTGCACTGATTCCAATGCAATAAATTGTTTTTCACGCAGGACCCTTGTGTAACTGATTGCCTGCAACTTGTGTAGAGGGAACTGGGAGAACTCATTCAGGGTTGTTGTTTTTTTAAGAATGGTTTGGTCCAGTGCAGTTTTGCGTGCATTGACATGACATTGCGGGTGCATGATGGGAATGGCATCACGCGATCTTTGCCTCTAGTTAATCAACATGTAGGACACAGACTTAATGGAACCCCTCCTATGCTTTACCTCTCTTGGTTGTGTAAAACTTCTTCCCCGTGCCCTGCACCGCCCCTCATTTCTCCACCCCTCTCCTCCTCCTCCTCCTCCTCCTTCCCCTCTGTGTTATCCCGCGGCTCCACCGGTGCGCTCATAAGCGCGAGCGCAGATGGAGAGGAGTGGATGCTGAGTGGAGAGCTGAAAGCGCAGAATGTGAGAGAGACCAGAGGATGGTCTTTGCAGTGATGTGCGGATGCAGTAAAACTCCCAAGTGAAGCAGCACCAGTGTCGGAGCAGAAAAGTAGTGGAGAGGAGAAGAAGAAACACGGAGCGCCTGTTTGTCTCCCCGCTTCAGCACTTGACGGAGGAGACACGCAGAGGAGGAAAGATTCCCCTTCGCAGTGATGGTACGTGTCCACGAGAGCCTTTCCTGGACGCAAGGGGTCGCGCCTTTTCCTAACATTCGATAATTATTAATCGAATTGGTTTCACTATAGATGTTTGGCAGGTGCTTTACTTCCTGAAAAAAAAAAAAAAAACGTGTTTCCAGCTTTAAAGGTGCTGTAAGTGGCATTAATTTTTTCCCCATAGTTAAAAAAAAAGTGTTAAATAGCTCTGCACTCAGACAGGCATCACTTATATCGAGTGTTTTGTCTGTAACATGGGTCCTCCGCTCTGCTGTACACAGAAGGGACATTTCCTGGTGTCCCACTCTCACTTTCGTCTAATCACGAGAGAAGATTCTCGAAATGTATTTCCAGTTTACTGCAGAACGGAGAGACTTGAAGACCCACATCACTGACCAAACTCTATTACCAGTGTTGGCTGTCAGAATGTGGAGCTATTTAACACTTATTTTAACAAAGTGTAAATCACTTACAGTACCTTTAACTATTCCAGTTTCATTCTTTTACCTACACATAGGCTACGTCTACACCACCCACGATCCTGCAAGGTATTTTTTATAAGGCCTGTATTGTCAGAGGTGACAGGAGGTGCCTTTAAAAGTGCATGTAGCCTAACTTTTTAGTAACAATTTTAAGTGCAGTCTGCATGAGCAATGTGCTCTTTTTGTTCGCTTGTGCTGTAATTAGCAGGCCCTGTACAAATTTATTAAACTAAAAGTAAAAGACTAGAAGTACATCTAGGTCTGTGAATATAGACCTAGATGTACTATAGGTCTATCTCCAGTCGATACTTTTGACCAAGGTACTGGCTCAAGGTACTGAGCGCTGCACTGTAGCTGCCCACTGCTCCTTGGGGATGGGTTAAATGCAGGGAACACATTTCAATGTACTCTGTACATGAGACCAACAAAGTACTCCCGCCTTTACCTTTAAAAGTCATGCTAGCTCTTGCAAATTGTTATTCCTTGTATTAAGAGCTCTGTCTAGTTGTTTATTGGCCTGCAAAAAAGTTTGAAATGAGTGTGTTTGCTGAAAGCCTCAAGCTAGATACCAGCTAGTGTTTAAGTAAGTGTTGGCATGCCTTTAAAGGAGTTAGCTGGCTAGTTTGAGACGAATCCTGACCTTGTTTCTTTGAGTGATAGAGATGAGAGAGACCTTGGCAGTCGCTTGATGCTTTCAGGCAGTGCAGTCCAGACTTACTGTGATTTATCGAAGCAGACATGTTCGATTTTTGGCTCGGCCTCAACAGAAAGGCCAGTGCTACAAGTGTGTGTGACTGTGACTGAGTAGCCTAGTTGAGTAACTGAGCGATGAAGTTGCACCACTGGCCGGATGGTCAGTGGCTGGTGTTACTTTGTCGGCTACTGCAGTTTTTCGTGAACAGGTGCAAACTGTTTTCATTATGTCACCAGGAGTGAAAACACGAGCTGTTTGTTTTGATTTACTCAGAAACTTTGCAATTATTGTAGTTATTAAAGATGGTAATTTCAATGATATGTACGCTCTCTGGTAACACATAATTGGAATGACTGTTAATGAGCTAACGGATATTAGCATCTCAACCTCCATAATGTTGCCTTAACAAACGATCCCTTTTACTTAACACGATGAATGTAAAATGATGGACCTTTGTTTCTTACCTGCTAGCAAGTATTTTCTTTGCCAAAATCATTAGCCTACCACTGACTTCATATTTCAAACACAGCATCCTCCTCGGCAGCTAAAACAACTCTGGGCAGCTACAGCAACCCCAAAGGGTCAAAAGTCAAACTTAAATTCCCAATGGTTTTTTTTAAAAAAGAGCTGCCACTAAGTGGAGACACTGTGCAAAGATTGGGCAGCACATATATAGTATATCAGGAATGCAAGATATTTATCAATACCAATATTGTAAGCCACTAATGGTAAATTTATATTATCGGTTATTTATCGTTTGTAAGAAGAAGCTGATATTACAAGGCCAAATTTCTTTTACAGACTTAAACAACTGCAGCATTTATATTTTCGGATACAGTAGGTGGCAATATGCACCCTTAAAGTGTGTTTGTGTGTGCGCATGTGCGTGTTTAACAGAGAGAGCGAGAGATTATATTTGACTCCAACAGCTCCACATCCTGCACAGTTGCTTTCACTGCATGTTGCTTGTAATCCATTCAATATTTTATCAGCTAAAGTACTTTAACTTGTCAGACAACCATTGAAAATGTTCAAAGTCAGCTAAACATCTAAATCTTTGGTTCTTACACTCAGAAATTGTATTATTCTGATGTTACTTGTGCTTGAAAACTATAACCGACTGAACTCGGTTTCCCTTTTTTTCCATATAACACTGTAACAGCGTTAAGAAGTGGTCCCACTTCTAAGGAGGTTTTAACCAAATGAAATGTGTGGTGTGCAAAAAAGACAGTCTGTGTGAGTGCAAAAGCAGGTGGTTTGCTGCAAGGCACGTTGATGAAAGTTTGATTATTTGAGTTGGTTGATTATTTCAGTCACCAGCATATAGGCTCCTGTAAGTGTTTTGGTCAAACGTTTATACTAAAGTTAATCAATTTGAGTGGTTTTTTTTTGGCCTTTTTTTCAGTGTAATACCAATAAAAAAAATGTCTGCTGTATAAATAATTAATTTAAAAATCATTAATCAGTGCTTGTTAGCAATGATCCGTTTGTGCAAACCTCATGTGACCTGTGAACTTTCTGTACAGCAACAGGAATATATTATCTGCATTACAGATGTTCAATCAAATGGAGATTATTTAAATCAGTTTGGGGTTTAACAGTGTTTGGATTCACAGCAAAAGAAAAGAAAAAAGAAATAATTTTTCACTAATGTTCTTTTTTGGGGGGTCAAAATTCTTCTCTTCTCTTATTCTTGAGTGATCCTGCAAAGACTCCACCCCCTGACTCTCCATATCCCCCCTGCCACCCTTCATGCACCCCACACAATCATGTTATTGTTATATTACTATGTTATAATGTTAAACTGTTATTGGTCCAGCTGGGTGCAACACCATGAGAGGGATGTTCAGAGTAAGTAGCAAACTTATTCAAAGTTAGTACCAGCCACCACAGCCAGTTTGTTTTTTCTCATTTCCAGAGTACTGTGATCATATCTGGCAGTGTTTATATTTTAACATCTATGTGAAATCTGTCATTCCCTCCTTAGGTGCTGCACTGTTATTTTCAAAATGTCTCATATCACAGAACAATACCCAGCCTAAGCAGCTCAAATTAAGCTCAGGCCAAGTGCCAAAAACTGCAGTTACTCTCATGGCCACCCGAGGCTGGCTCCAAAAGTGAGTCAATCCCTATAGGTGAATTATCAAACTATATCAGACAAAAGTCATGTGGTTGCAGCAGCGCATGACAGCCGTCTTTAGCTGTTCCGACTTACTGCAGCTGGGGTGCGTGCACATTCGCAATGCTTATTAACATATAATTGGTCTATACAGCCCCATATTAAAATGCCTTACAGCAAAAATAAACATGTTTACTGCAGGGTACAACAACAGCTTTGGTCTCTTTAGCTAATTCCACATTCATAACAACTGTACAGGGTATGAATTTAAAAATTTTTGACATCCCTCATTTAAATTGTATTAAAGCTTCATGTTGTTTATAATCAAGTGGCCGATCACTCTGGGTGGCAGCAGGAGCTAGCTGTGTGCTATGTGAATGAATATGGCTTTATGTGCCAAAAACATAACCACACACTGCTTTTTGTAAGACATCAAAAGCCCCAAAAGGTGGAAATCACTTGTTCAAAGTTTAATAATATACTGCATTTTAAAAGCTTGCCATATTATCAATTGTGTCAGGTCTTCATCTAAGTAACTAAAGCTATGAAATAAATGTACTTTAGCATCTCAACACATCTTTCCCCTCACAGTAAAGAAGCACATGACTCTAATGTCCTCTTTTTCTATTTCTCTTGCTTTCAGCAAACCTTTTATTTTCATCTGCTTGCTGTATCTTATAAAAGCATACATGCACAGCAAAGTGTTGCAACATGAATGGTGGAAAAGGCCTGAGGACTGACTGCAGTTGCTTGATTCATGCTTTCACCAGTGTCAGGATTTAAAGGGCATTTAAAGGCCTGTTAGTGACTTATTTATATGGGTTTCTAAAATTAACAGCTAAATGTGTTTGACTAGGGTAACAGCAGAGATGGGATGGGAAAAACAGCGTGAGAAAAAAAAATCTAACCGCCAATTTATCATTTCCCCTGACAGTGGCAGTTCCATACTTATTGGAGCCTCCATCCACCTCTTACAACACTAAGCCCCGCTTCTCCTTCTCCACGAAGCCAATTACACTGACTCCGCAGGAGGAGAGTGAGGTGAGAGAAACAAAGGAGGAGTCAAGACTTTAAAAGTAATTTTTAAAGTTATTTTTCAGAAGGTGTTTATTTTATATTTCATTAAGGTTATTTCAGGAGACCTCTTGTGTGTATGTGGATTGATTGATTAGTTAAGTCTTGTAGGTGGTTGCCACAGTGATGAAATGGAAGACGGTGACAGCCATCTTTTTTTTGGTGGTTCTGTACCTGGTGATGGGAGCAGCAGTCTTCAGATTCCTGGAGCGGCCTTACGCGAGGTAGGCAGGTTATCAATATATCAGTATATATTTTTATTCAGTCTGCCTGTTTGTTCACTCCTGGAAAGCATTTCTTCATTCAAAGTAAACTGCAGGTTAAACCTCTGCTAAAAAGTACAGTGTGGATCCTTTAATACTGAATAATTATTGAGCTATTTTAAATATCTCTTTTATTGTCAAAATAATAAAAAGTCATTTGGGGTTTGGGGTCAGTTATACTACTGGATTTTTTATTTTTTTGCATTCTTATATCGCGGTGCTGTTTATTATAGAATACTAATCATGCATAGACTGAAAAAAAAGTTTTGTAGAACACTCTGGTATTAAACTCTGTTAGTATTTAGTCAGTGACTATGTTGTTTTTTTTTCAACAAGTGTGTTTATTAGTTTAGTCAGTGACTATGTTGTTGCAACTGGTAAGATTTAATCTGACTGGCTCACTTAAACATGGGGAGCACCCCAAGGTTCAATAATTGGCCCTCTCTAAATCAGTCTCTACATGATTTAGGTCCAGATCCTGCAGGGCAACAAGATTCTTTTGCGCAGCTACACATGCATGATCAGATTTACTTACTTCTTTTATCAAATGACTCACAGTTTCTCTTAATTAAAGATATGACTGAGATGAAGTAATTGCTAACCTGTTGCAAGAAATGGTTTATTACACAAAACTATCTGGAGGGTCGCCCTTGGAAGCTGTTTGTAAAAAGGCAGGTGCTTTCCAAAAATATTTTGTTGGGATAAACCACCTGTCTATCACTGTCGATCAAGGGTTAAATTTATTTAGTCAGATCAACCATATGATGTAGTGGTAGTAGTAGAGTCTTACCAGCAGAGCCAGTTGATATTAAACCATTGCCAAAGCCAGTCGGTGAAACCTTCTTTTCCACTGAGAAAAACCTTCAGTGCTTTTCTTTGTTCTTTTGTTTGGAAAGAAACATTCTCACGCTCTGATATAACTGATTCTATAGCAGCATCTATGCTAACCTCTTTAGAAGCCACCATTTTGTTTTCAAATCAACATTGGTTTCTCTTTCTGGCTGTCACAACTAAACCATGTCTGTAGCTGCCAGTAGATCTTCATAGCAAGCTAATTGGTCTTAACCACTGAGATTTGAACACAAGTGCTCATTTTGAAGTCAGACAGGATGAATATGCAAAGTCACTTGATCTCATAATCAAACTGCATCACAAGGTAAAGAGAATTCACAGTGAAGAAAGAAACACTGATGTTTTACTCCACTAGACAATAAAAACTACAGAGTAGAGATACTGAGCACATTAGACCCACTCTGAAATCTTTACTCTGACTTCAGTCAGACATTTCTGTTATCTCTATGTAATAGGTGTTTTTAAGAAATGTGTTAAAGAGAGAGTTGTCTCTCTCTATCTCTCTATCTCTCTCTCTCTCTCTCTCCTGGTCTCGCTCTCACCCTCTTTCTGTCTCAGTGCCCAGCGTTTGGCCATCCTGTCCCAGAAGCTAGAGTTCCTGTCCAGACACTCCTGTGTCAACCAGAGCCAGCTGGAGGAGCTGGTTAAGGTGGGACTTCGCTAACATTAAAGTGATCTAAGTTATGTGTGTATGTGTTGTATGCTGCTGTGATTCAACACAGCTGCAGTGGTTTCAGCACCATGGACAGCTCCTACAGCATCACAGAAGGAGAATAAAGAAATGCTGGAATTTTCTTGTCTTTGTTAGTCCAGTTTTATTCAATTAAACTATTACATAGAGCTCTTACATACAGCCTCAGAGTTTTCCCTCATCCACAGTCACCTCAATTTTTTTTTTTTTTAAATTTCCATCTCTAATTCATGAGACACACCAACACTCACTCCTACCTGCACCACTACAGGAAACACATTGCTCAGAAGCACCTGCTTAAATGTTTAATAATGTGATTATTTACTGCGGCAAGAAAGTAATTTTTTATATATGTGTGTTACAGTGCGAGTTTTGAGTGCTTTTATTTTGAAGGAGATCGG
>JAQLOL010000001.1:20081974-20111486 GCA_029783665.1 Naso thynnoides
CTTTGCTGCATGTCATTCCCCCTCTCTCTGCCCTGTTTCCTGTCCACTCTTCAGCTGTCCTGTATATAACGGCACAAGAGCCCCCAAAAAAATCTTAAAAAAAAAAAAAAAATCTCTATAACTTGGAATTTCATAGAAAGCTAACACACAGCTTCATGGAGCACTGGTACAGTTTATCAATCATTCTTTATCCTTGTTCAGCATAGTCTCTGGAAGTAATTTCCCTTAGGAAAGGGAAGGTAATGTTTTGAAACATTCCAACTACAGGATTCAGATTAATTGAAGCACCCAGCAGCATTTATCCTTAATTCTTATAGTTTCTATTTTCAGTTCTGTGCCAGTGGAGGCGATTCCTTGCTTGAGAGGTGCTGTGTGCTGTTACAAGCCTGGGGATAAGGATTATTAAGAAAAGCTCATTCTGTGTTTGCGTATAACTGAAGAGGGAGGCGATTCTGTTTAGGTAAGACATACAGTGGCTCAGTGTAAAAGAGTAACTTAACCCCTAAACCACTTTCTTCTGTTGCAAATTAACTGACTATTCAATATTCTGTTATAAATGTGTGTAGTGACTGCCATCTACTGGTTAAAACACTGCTATTGCAAGGGATTTTTTAATCAATTTTGATTGGATGATAGGGGGAAATGTGATGTCACCAGTGCCAAGACACTATCTTCAGGCTGAGACCCGTTGCCAGGAAACCAGAGGATTCCAGATGCATTTTTTGAATTTCAGGAATGAGGCACTTTAGCCAGAACTCTGGGGGTTTAGTTACACTTCAAGCCAAGCCAATATTTTTGGGTGATCAGGCAGATTTTCTTCAAAAAAGATGTATTAAGAATTACTCTTCAGTCTAGCCATTTATAAATTCATTTTTTTCTTTATCCTAAGACCTTTGTCATCTTCTGTTCTCTCTAGTGATCTCTAGCCTTACTGTCTCTTCTCACACAGGCCTCAGACACTCAGACACAGAGGCAGGTCGCCCCCGACAGCAACCAGAGACAACTTAAACAGGACATGTACTTCATCACCTGACAGCAGTTGCCATGTGTTGGTGTCAACCAATCATATGCATGCTTAAAAAAAACCATTTTTATCATTTTTACATTTAGTCAGTCCTGCATTTGAGGAATTGGTTTTCTCAAAAGAGGCTTGCCACCAGTTTTCAATTTACTTTTCACAATGAGCAGCCTACCGTTCACCCTGGGAAAACAGATGTGTGAAGTTTCCTCTGACTTTTAAGAGGTCAGAAAATAATTTAAAAAGAGATGCTGACGATGATTTTATGTGCCTATTTGGAAAGAAAATTACAAAATCTTAGCAGTGGTCTTGTGCTTTTCTTTCCGACTCATACAGAACACGTTATAGTAGCAATTTCTAATAACGCATCCTTTATAAAGGACTTGTGGGTTATAGCTTTACAGCTAATGCCTTCATAATGGTTAATAAATAATGCACAGTTTCCAATAGACTTAAGTTATTAAGTTAGAAACCATTCATAAAAAATACATTGAAACTGTGTAATGAACTGATGCTCTTGTTGCAACCAAGTATTCCACATTTTCTACTGATGGAAAATAATTGATCTAGAGAGCTTTAATAAAGGATTTAAAAAGCATTAATTAAGCATTAAGTTACAAATTATAAGGCATTTATAAAGGGTGCTTTGAAAGAGATAGGTTACCCCATGGTGCATTGCTCCATCAATTTACGCCTCACTCCAAGATCAATCTTGGTTCTGTTTCGACAGATTACATAATTGTAGTTTTTAAAGTCACTCAAAAGCACCACCATCAATTTAACCCTTCTCTCTGTGCCTTTCCCCTTCATCTTGTTCATAAAAATCTGGTTGACGCTTCCTGTCAGTGACTCTCCTCCGGCCCTGAGAATGGATGCTTACATAGTGCTTACATAGGTGAAGAATGGAACAAATCATGCATACAGAAGGGGGATCGACAGTCAGTCAGTCTGTCCGTTTTAAAGACAGACACACACACACAGACACACATGCATGAACGAACACACACTCTCCAGTCTGAGTGCCAGTGATAACATAGCTCAGCAGACCCATCTCCTCATTTCCCATGTCCTCTTCCAGAGTTGGTTCTGGCACTGCAGCTTCCGCTAACAGCTTCGGCCAGAGACATCAGAGCAGGACTGTATCCGCTCTGAGGTGTGTGACTGTGTCATCTCCTTGCTGTTCCCATAACCCAGCATACCCGGTTGCCCCCTCACCCACTGCCGGGCAGAGAGAGGGGAATATATGGGAGGGAATATGTAAACCAAGCGAATGTAAAAATCCTCAGTAATGCTCCAAAAAGAAACTCACAAATACCAGTTGTGTCTAATCTTAATACGTCCTAACAAGACCTCAGATGAGCAAGAGGTCAGAAGGTTGGCACCCATCAATACCTGTGATGTTAACATCTGTTCACCAGAGGTGAGGATCAATGGTATTGATCCAAAACAGTGTCCTCAGAGACATTGTGAAGGTTCATCCACAGATATTTTACTAATTACTTCAGACGTTTTACAGCAGCAACTGTTCCCACGTGTTTGTGTTGTCACTCTCTGTCAGCATGAAGGACACTTAATGATACAAGCTGTGGGATGCTGATGGGTAATTTGCTGTATGCAATTAAAAGGTGGAGGGCAGACATCAGGTTTGATCAGTGTCATCTTTTTGGTTATAGAGACACAATCTTTCACAAATTAAGCTGGAGTTAGAAATGGCTGCATTGTGACGTTCACCTATGGAGTTGTGTGCAGTAATTTAACATGGGCATCTATTAGAAACCGGACAAGAATGACATGTTTATCACAGATTTCAACTGTGTCACTATTTTTTATTTTATTTGTAAGTGTAAATACAAATATATATATGCGCAAATTTTAAAAGCAGCAGCTGCACTAAAATGTCAGAGGTTGAAGGTTTCTCCAAAGTTGTACAGCAGCTGATCCAGTAGTACACAGAACAGTCCATCAGAAAGCCTAGCAAACACAATCACCTCATGATTACCACACTCCATCAGGAGAAAATTAGTTTGTCCCTCACTCGTCTCCTGTAAAATTAAAGAAGTGTTTGCGTCCTTGATGAGCAAATGCTAATTAGGAGTGCTTTTAGATTTGGATTTAAATTAAGACTGCATTATTGAAGAGGCTGAGAGAGCTGCTTGCATTTCCCACCAGCATCTCTTGTTAGTGACCTAGTGAGCTCTACCCGGATGTAAGCTGGACTGCAAGAAGCTTATTGTGGTCTAGTGTTGAGCAGGGCACAAAGTAAAAGTGAAAGTGCAAATGTTTCCTGTTTCTGATCTAAAGAACCATGTATTTTATTTGATCAGATATATTTTTCTTCATTTACAGATAAAACTATCCTCATGCAGCCAAACACTGCTGCACACTCACAGAACAGCTTCTCTCCATATGGCTCAAGTGCTCCACCCTGTGGAAGCGGAATGTACTGTCGAACTATACAACAGCTGCACACACTCTGGGTATTCTAACATCACTATTTAGAAGTTGTCATTATGTTATAGCAGGGGTCTTCAGCCTTTTCAGCCCAGGGACCCCTTGATCCATAGAAAAACAGAGCAGGGACCCCCCAGACAAAAAACTTGCAGAAAGTGTTGCATTTTAAGGCAAGCCAACTGTTTTTAACCTATTTTATACTCAGTTATTATCATATTAGTAAAAAGTAGCTTATTATTGCCAATTAATATTAGAGTTTACTTTTAATCGGATTTACTCAATATAATTTTTGTCCAAATAAAGAAAAAAATCACAGAAAGAAATCATTTTGATGAGAACCCCTAAGGGTCATGACCCCCTGGTTGAAGACCACTGCATTATAGAATTAAAGAAAAATCACTTATATGTTTGTAACAAAGACACCACACATATGATGGAGCAGGTAGAAAAAGTTTAATTTAAAAAAAGAAGGATAATTTGAAGTATTTGTCACATAAAAACTATTTACAATAGTCAATGACATTCATCTATTTTATCTATACCCGTCAATGATCTATAACTATATAAAACTAGATACATATACATTGCAGACCTGCTTTCAGCGTTTGTTGCAAAGATCAGTAAAAAAAAGAAGATCAGAACAAATCTGAATTACTTTTGTAATTGATTCGTTTTCTTGATTTTAAGTATAAAATACCTAGAAAATAAACAGAGCAGAAACCTACAAAATCTTAGCTGCCATTAGCATCAGGTGACGTGTTACAGAACTAACAGATTGTTGAAGCATAGCTGTTACATCATCTACTATGTACAAAATTCAAGACAATTCTCACACACTCCACGAACAGAACAAAAGCAAATAAAAATACAAACAGTGAGTTAGTGGTGAAGACTCAGAAACTATCTCAAAGTGAAGAGACAAGGATACAAAGAAAAAACAGAGATGAAGACACAGACACACCTGGCTGGTGGCTGGTACATATATAAGTACTGGAAAACAACTGTGCTTTCAATCAATCTGACACATGTAAGAAAAAGCAGAATAAAAAGAAATGCTTTAAGGGAAAACAACAGTTTCAGTAACCTATTTATTTTAACCCAGAGAAAAGAGAGAATGAGTAGTCTTATTTTTTTGCAGTCCTGGAAGAAAGTGATTTAACAGGAAACAACACACACTGTCTGTCTCTCTCACACACACGCACGCACGCACGCACGCACACACCTCAAAATGAAAAAAGGTTCATCTTAAGAGTTTAATGCTTTCAGGATGGATATTATTTTTGAAGTAAATGTGTCTTTAATATTAAATCACAAATGTGTCTTAAAGACATAAGTAGAGAATCAATATTTTGTCTGTGTGCGTGTGTGTACATCTACATATACACTGCAAGGGCCAGACTGTATGTGTGTGTGTGTACATTAATCTATTGAACATGACAGTTGTCTCCTTGTTCTCTTAAAAGTTGTTTGTCTGTCTGCTCTGGTGTCTGGTGTAAACTCAGTGAACAACTTCCAGATTTGTCCTCTCTACTCTGGGAGAGACTCTTCCTTTTGGAGCCATCTGCAGAGGGACTCTGTAGGGGTATGGGCCCCAAAACCTATAAAGGAAGGGCAAGATGAGAAGGATGACAGGGTGAAGAGAGAGGAAGGGGTTAAAGGTAAAAGGGACATTTGGGAATTGAAGGAATCAAGTATATCAGTTACAACAAGTAACACTCGAGTATTAATAAACACATGGAAACGTGAATCAAACAAGACATTCCTTCCTCTTGACCTGAAAACTCTATATTCTATCTGTGTCAATATACTGCCAATGCAAACTGAACGCTTCCCACAGCTGCAGCATCACATTAAAAGTGCTTAACTGACAAAACAGCAAGTAGACGTTGATTTTGAAGTAGGCTAGTCAGGAAAAACTGTGTGCTCAGTAGCTTAGTTAGCTGACCGCTATTGATCATCAAAAATGCATTTGCTGAGCAAAACAGACATTTCCAGCATTTGTTGACAGCGGATCAATTTTAAATAATGTTATGTCTTGCAGTATTTTTATACTGTCTGTGAAAGTAAAGGACCCAGAAGGAGCTGTTAGATGAAGAGCTGCTCAAACGTTCACCAAATGTAAACAGAGATATCAGATTTGAGTCATTTTTAAAAGCAGATGTAAGCAGGTGATCAAAAAAATCAGATAAAAGGTAACACATGAGTATTAGAACTGATTTGATTACAGTAGATTAAAATATGCTGCTGTTTCGTGACTAACCCTGTATAGATGTCATGTTACTGATGTGCTTACAGTTACATGAGTCATTTAACATTTATAGATACTTTTACTGGGGCAGTTTAAAAAAAAAAAAAGTTTTGTTGCCTTCAGGTGAACAGGATGCTACTGAAAAGAAGCCAAATCCCCTTTAATAATAAATTAAGTGAAACTGGATTGGTGCATAGACTTGAGCAGTTGCCGATACCTGATCCAGCACTTGAGCACTTTCTCAGTATGAGAAAGAACTCCACTTCATGTAACCAACAGGTGATCTCAAAGATCACTGCTTTTATTGGGGCAATGCATGTTTACTTTGAGTCAGTATGTAATTAAATAGGTATTTTTTTAATTTAACTACAAATGTGAAGACAAACACCACACTCACAGACACTAGCTGTCATCTATTCCTCTCTGTATTCCTTTTCGCTCCTAATTTTGAAGTCTGAGTCCAATTTTCCCAATGCTGATTTGAAATGTACAATATGGAATGTTAGACAGACATGAATTTCTGCTTTAAAGTGCTTGCATATTTGTTGATGTTTGAGTGTGCCAAATAAAGTGCCCGTTATGTGTTTATTTTGTGTAACTAGTTTTTGTTGGGGACAGATTATAAGTACTGTAGCCTACCGTGTGTGTGAGGGAGTGAGAACATGGTTGCCGCAACTCACCTTGCCATCAGATGCGGATGTGGGAACAGTCTGTCTGGCAGCCAGCCGAGGACTGCAGCGCTTCACTGTGGTTCTTCTCATGATGAACGGACTTGCCTCCCCCATAGGGATATCAGCAAACCCTGTGAAAGTACAAATGATGAGTGACTCAATATAGTATTATACTATACTATCCTTTCTAGTATATAGTATTGTAAACCAGAACTTGCTACTGGTGCACATTATTCATCTCGGCAAATTTACTTTGACTAGCTTGCAAGCTAATTAAGCTCCATCCAAAAACCTGACTGCCAGGCTATTAAAACTTGACCTCTCACTGGAATACACCAGCAAAGAAAAACACACTATGTGTGTCTTTTTCTCAACAGATGTTTGTAAACTTGTCAGGAGTTGTGGCTACATTAGATTCCTATCCAACACGTACCTTTTTGCACCAGCTCAGGAAGTCCCTCTGGTCGGAACTCCTCATCGTCCTGTTCAGCTTTTGGTTTGGGGGTAGTCACGGTGTTGGCTTTAATCTTCTTTGTCAGGTTGTGCAGGGCCTGCTGGGCACTGTCTTTATCACAGATATCACGGTGACCCCGTTTCACAGCAGATGACCCCTGAGGAGAATGCTGAGGGGTTGATGGAGCCATGTTCTCAGTGTTATCTTTCAGTTTTTCTTCCTGATGTTTGGAGGTTGATTTTCTTGTTGAGCGCCGGCGATGAGTGCTGTCAGCACTGCTGGAGTGGACACTGACTTCGTTAGCATGCTGGCTAGCAGTGAGCTGCTCCAGTCGTGTTGTCAGTGCATCATTGGACTCTTCCAGTTTGTGGACTTTAATCATCAGGCTGCAGTATTTGTCCATGCTCTCATCTGCCTCCTTGCTTTTCTCCTCCAGATGTTTGTTAAGTTCTTCCAGCTCACTCTTCATCTCTTCCAGCTCTGCATTTTTCTCTTCTAGTTCATTTTTCCTTCCATCAAGGGCAGCCTGAAGTTTTTTGACCTCTTTAGTGTTTTCCTCTGCCTCTGTCCCCCTCTGCTGCAGGGCAGTCTTCAGGTCCTCCACCTCCCTTGTTCTTTCCTCTGCCTCCTTCTTCAACTGATTCACCTCAGTCTGCGCCTTCTCACTGCTTGTTCCTTCGGCTTTAACAAAAACGTTACAATTATTTAGCTGCACTTTCTAGACACTTTATATCCATGTTTTCAGAGAACATTGAAGTACTTTCCCTCTGACAGTCAACAAATCTGACTGTTTATGTATGGAAACCTGAGCTTCTCTTTAATGACTCGAAATGTGTCTGATATGTAACAAAAATGAATTATTATGGGTTATAGTATTTTTTTGGTATTTTTCAAGGCATTTTAGTAAACTTACTACTGCATGTTAGCACTGATGCTAATGCTATCGTATCTCCCAGTTTCAAATCAGAAATACAGCATCAGATAGAACGCAACTTTCTCATGGTCTATACTTATCATTCTTCAAATACTGAATTAATTAGATCTGCTTGAAAACACTGAGGACTGTTCCAGATGGAGAATTCTAGTCCTGATTACTTTTTCATCCGGTTTTAAAATAACACAAAAATCATTTGACATGATTACATACCTGAGCTGCTCAACATCACTTGCTTCTCCTGCTCCAGCTGTTTGCAGGTCTTCATCCACAGACCCATCTTGCTCAGGGCAGAGTCTCTCTCTTTAGACAGACGAGTGGTGTGAGATGTGAGCTCAGACACCTGTAATGAGGAGGACAGGAAGTGGTAAATTTCGTCACGTGGAAATAAAATAAAATTAATGTTAATGTAAAAAGGTGACTGTGAATGACTACTGGAGATTTGGCTTAATGCTGCTTGTACAAGACAGCTGTTGTTTTCAAGAATTGCTTACAAACAGCTTGTGGAAACATGCTGCTGCTACGCTTCACCTGTTTTGCTAAATAGTGCACATACTCTAGTGACTATTTTTGGCAAAGAAATAGTTTAATTGAAGGTTTCATGAGCTTAAATGCAAAACAAATACAAGTAAAATACATGTTTATGTACCTGCTCATTGAGCTTTGTGACAGACAATTTGCATGTTTCCAAATCCTTCTCCAGTGAGGCAACCATAGACTGAAGTCTGTGTTGGTCTTCAGTGAGTTTCTCTTTCTCCTCTTCTGCTCTTTGCTTCTCTTGCTCCAGTGAAGAAAGAACTGAAGACAAGTCATTTTTCTCTACTTCAATCAAAGAGAGGGAAGACAGCAATTCTTCCTTTTCAGCTTCTAACTTCTGTTTCTCCTCTTCTATTCCTTCCTTCTCTTGCTTTAATAAAGAGAGACTTTCTTGCATATGATGTTTCTCCTTTTCTATCAGGGAGAGGTTTGACTGAAGCTTCTCTGTCTCATCAGCTAACACCCTCCTCTCTTGCTGCAGTCTTTCCTTTTCTGTTTCTAGAGATGTAAGAGTGCTCTGCAGGTTCTCTCTCTCTTGTTCAACTGAAAAAAGAGCTGATTGCAGTTTCTCCTTCTCCTCTACCAGATATCCAATTTGCTCTAACTCCTCTTTCTCTCCCTCTTCCTCTTTAGCCTTTATGAGTGTTTCAAGTGCCTTAATGTCATCTTCCAAAGTCTTAATACTGGTCTGCAGTTTCTCCCTCTCTGTCTCCCACTCCTCTGCCTGAGATTGGAGCTTCTCTCTTTCTGTTTGCAACTCCTCCAGAGAAGACTGCAGACATGCTTTCTCTTTTTCCAACTCTACCAGCATCAGCTGCATTCTCTCTTTGTCGCTTTCAATTTCTGCACTCTTTTGTTCAAGGGAAAGCTCTCTCTGGCGGGAGACTTCCAGCTGCACCTGGAGGTCATCCATCTGTCTTGTTTGCCTCTCCGCCTCCTCTTTCCTTCCTTTCTCCAGCTCTTCTATCATGTTTCTCTGTCTTTCCTCTTCCTCTCTTCTATCAGCCTCTGCCTTCTTCAGCCCTCTCTCCAGCATCTCCTTAGCTGCCTTCAATTCCGCTATCTCTCTGTTTTTTGTTTCCAGCTCTCTCTCCATGTGTTCTTTCTCAGATCTCAAGGTGTCCAATGTGGCAGAAAGCTGAGATATTTTGTCACTGAGTTCCATCTTCTCCTCTTCCACCTAGGGGTCAGAGGGTAGGTTGAATAATGACAGCAGGAGAGAGTTTGTGAAAGGAGACATACAGCGGGCGAGAAAAATCAAGGAGGAAAAAAGAAAAAGATCGTAAGAGAAAGGAAGAAAAAAAAAAAGGTCAGTCTGATTAACGTATCGCTTATAACAACTGTCATGTTTAACCATTAGAATATAAAGAAAAGCCATCACAGATATACAACAAAAACATCAGATATCTAAACACAGACTGATATCAGGGTACCTTTTTCCTCTCTGCCTCCAGCTCAGCTTGGGCTGTTTCAGCCTGTGGAAAAGCAGCACATTGACCTTCTTGAACCACCTCAGTTTATTCAGAAAAATAATGATTTGCGATGTACAAAAAATAAAATAAAATTTTAAAAAAAGGTTATTTTTTCCCCATACACATGTTTACAGCAGAATACCTGCAGCACAGCCTCCTCCAGACTTTGCTCTACGTCTTCCCGCTCTCGTTCCAGGGCATCAATGCGATCTTGCAGTGAGTCAGACTTTCTCTGGGCAGCTAGAAAATGTAAGAGTCACCTTGAGGCCAATACCAACTTACAAAACTTAAGAGATTATGTAATTTCAAAAGGATGTTAAGAGTCACCTTTGAGCAGCTCTCCCATCTTCTTTTTCTTCCTCTCGTCTGACTCGATGCGGACCTGAAGCTTTTCAATGCCGGTTCTCATCTGCTGGACCTCATCTTGTGTGGAGTTCAGGCGAGAGGCAATCTCTCCTTTTTCCAGCAGAGAGGCCTCTAGAGACTGTGAGAGACAGCACACTTCTCCCTCTAATGCCTTGAGGGAAACACAAGGGGGATTGTAATAAAACATTTAAGCCACATTTCCAGCTAAAGCATTCAGTCAAGTACCCTTAGAAATGTACAAAAATGGACCTTAAACATAAATCTGTTTGGCCTTTCTAACCCCCTTCACTTTTGCAGCAATTGGGAGACAACACATAAGACCTTTCTTAGTCTCGAGAAGCTGCAGCATTTATGAACTTACACATTTGTAACCAATGATGTATTTAGTGCCCAATTGAGAAATTTATTGCTCACCTTTCCCTCTACTTTGCTTGCCTTTGAGGTCAATTTCCTGCTGCTCTCTGACTCAACCACAAACTGATGTTGCACTAATTTTGTATTGTTTTTCTTCAGTGTGTGTGTGTGTGTGTTATGCAAAGAGTTGATCTTAATTTAAGGAAAGGTTGTAAGCATCAAGAGATACAATACTGGAAAACAAACAAAACAAAAACAAACAAACAAGAATTTAGAAAATCCTACATCAGAGCCCTTTATACAACAAGATGCTGCTGGCTGCTCTTATTCTCTCTGACAAATTAACAGACTGCAGTGTTATCAAATAGTTGTGCTATGTGTGAGTTATAACCTCCTCACCTGTATCTTACCAACCATGGACTCAGAGTTCTGACTGGCTGAGGTTTGGTCTTCTGTGATCTTGCCAAGCTTCCCAATAAGCTCCTCTCTTTCTCCGCTCTGTTTGGATATCGCTTGCTCCAATGACTTAATCTGCTCTAACAGCTTCAGAGGACAAAAGAGAAAGAATGAGTAGTAAATATAACATGGTGACAGACTCATCCACATTTTTTACGCTATTAATGTAAACTAACTAAAAATAAAAGCCTCTCTTGAGCTGTATCAAGTAACGTAAATGGGACAAACAGCTGTGCACTGTCCCAGACTCTTAAATTTTTTCATGTACACACCTGTTGCCTCTCTTTCTTCAGTTTCTCCATGCTGTTTTGTAGGGCTTCATACTCCTTCCTCCCTGCTTTGATGTCATCTTCTAAGATTGAAATTATGTTTCTTGTGTCACAGTTAGTCTTCTCAAGACTGTGAACTTTCACTCTGCATTGGCTCAAAGACTGGTTCAGGTCGTCTCGCTCCTCAGAGCAGGACACGAGTTCAGATCTGAGCTGGGTTGTCTGGAGAAATAATGACACTTGAGTAAATATGCCACACTTATTAATAAACTTGTCTTGCAGTGTTGTCAGTTTCTGTTCAAAGAAAAACTGAATTGCCTGAGTCTACGTACTACTTTTCTCCTTATACATGCACACTGCATTTTGATGTTTTAGCTTGCATGCTGTTGATGGAGTGCTCACCTCTGCCATTAGAGTTTCTATCTGCTTCTCCATGCCTGAACAAGTCCTCCTCTGGGTCTCCATCTCATCCTTCAGGTTGGTCCTCTCCTCCTGCAGGGTCTCCAGCTCAGACTCCATGCCAAGGATGTGCTGCTCCAGGTTGACTTTCTCAGAGCGAACTCTCTTGAGTTCGCTTTCCTGCTGAAGGAACTTCTCATCCCATCCACCTACAAAACCAAATAAAAGATTTTTAAATCCATATCATTATAGAACATAGTGTAAAATCTAAAGCTTATGTATTCCTTCATAAATCATGCTGTTGTTCTCTATTGACCTTTCGCCATCTCTAGTCCCTCCAGCATCTCCATTACATCGGTCAGCTGGCATGTAGCTGTTTGCAGCTGCAGAGTTAATGCCTCCCTCTCCTCTGACAGCTGAGCCAACTAAAAAAAAAAACAATAGTACACAATATCATTGTAAGTTATAGTTAAATGATGGCTTAAAAATTGCATTATTTTAAGTTGTATTCAGCAATCTGTAATTTCCTCCCCCTACCTGGTCAGCTACATCTTTTTTCTCCAGTAAAGCGACGCTCAGCTTATGAGCGGCATCACGTGCCTCCTCTTCTGCTGCATGAACTTTTTTCTCCAAATTCTGAACTTGAACCTCCAGTTCAGAGGTCAGTTCCATTCTCAGTACCAGGTCAGACTTTAGTAGGCCAAACTCTGAGCGCAGGGTCTGCAGCTCATTTTCTTGCTTTGTGATTATTTCCCTGTAGTGGTTGAGGTCATCTCGTACCTGTGATGGTTCTGTTGCTGATAGATGGATTGAGTATAAGTTAGTTAAGCATAATTAATCACTTTTAAAGCAATTATTCATGGAGCCAATCAGAATGCTTTGACTGGGAAATCAGCATAAAGTGTCTTAAGACCCCCAAAGTGTATTATAGGGTATAAAGCTTTTATTGAAAGTTTAGAAATCATGAGTCTAAAGTGGGAGCTCAGTGTGAACAAGGTCCGGTAAATAACAAAAAAAATATTGAAACTGTGGTCATAAGCAGCATTTATTACTCACCAAAAGATTCTAACTGTCTGCTCTCACCAAGAGAAGAAGATTGCGTAGAAAGCTCAGAAATTTCAGGGCTATTTTCAAGAGCATCTGTGGGACCAGTGTTGTGTTTAAGGACCTATGAGAAAGATGAAAAAAGAAGCTATTTTTGCGATATGCATTTTGGTTTGACAACCCTAAAAACAGGCTTACAGGCCTGTCACAGTCTTCCCTGGTGCCAATGTTCAAACTGCTGTTTGCTAAAAATGACAGCATCATGACTGAAGAACAAACACACATCATGATAACTGTTGCCCACCTGATGTGAGGTTTGCTGCTGAAGGGTCTGCTGCCCCTCGTTATCACTCACTTCCTCAGTGTTGATCACACACGCCTGCACAATGATGTCTTCTTTGAAGGCCAGCTCTGTCTCACTATTGGGGTTGAGGATGATTAAATTTGTTTATCACATAATAAAACTCATAGAACACAAACAAAAACGTTGTGTATCTGCGTACCTGAAAGCTTCGTCAGACTGATGGGACAGTCCACTCAGTTCAGACACCACAGGGTTCTGCTGTTCCTGTACTGAAAGGGACTCCGTTTCTGTATCAAGTGTCGCTTCTACTGCAGTCTCTCCTGTTGCTTCTTCTGAGGAAACCGTTACAGACAAATCGGTATTCAAACTATAGTAGCTGCAGTTTTGTTTTGTTTTTTTAAATCAAGTCTGTATTCAGTCAAGTTTTGGTTTTACACTCACCATCAGTTTCTGTCTGGTCAGACTTCATGTAGCAGATTTTCTCTCCTGGGTTCTGGGATTCCTGCACTTCGGAGAGCTGTTGGATGAGGCTGTGCTGATGACCAACCTGCTCTAACAGTGAATCGTACTTCTGCTTAAACACAGCCAGCTCCATCTGTAAGGCGGCCAAATTTTGATGCAGTTCTGCCTGCTCCACTTCGAACTGTTGTATCCTGGGATGCGATGAGAAATAAAAGTCTTATTATATAACACAAAAACTCTGTCAACTGAACATGTAAGTCCCTTTAGAATGCATCCAATAACTGTTCAAAGGGGAACAAAAAGATGGACAATACCTCTCTCTGTTCTCCTCCTCAGTCCTCTTGTCTCTCATCTCTAACAGTTCCTTCAGGTTCTGGAGCTCCTGCTCTGAGGACATGAGGGAGTGCTGGATGCGATCGTTCTTCTCTTTAAGTGAAGCCAACTCATTTTCATGCCTCTCCATGTCCTCTTCTAACAACAGCTTCTCCTCAGTTACTTGATTCACACTAGATTTTAGTTTGTTGTTCTCTTCAGTCAGTTGATTAAAGTTAACTTCCAGCTGAAGCTTTTCCTCAACGACTCGATTGAAGTTGGTGACGGAGGTATTTTTCTCTGAGGTTAGCTCGCTCAGTTGAGCCTCAAGTTGGACATTTTCCTGCTTTATCAGATTGAGGGTTACATCTAGCCGGGCTTTCTCCTCGATTAACTGTTTGAGGGTTGATTCAGCTTCTTGTTTCTCTGCATTCAGTCTGTCAACTGTTTGTTTTTCCTCAGTTAACTGCTTAACATTGCTCTGCAGTTCTTTGTTCTCCTCAGCTAGCTTGTCTAGACTGGCTTCCAGTTGTTTCTTCTCTGCATTTGCTTGGATAATTTCAGTTCTGACTTGCTCTCTGTCATCAGTTAACTGTTTCAGAGTTGACTCAAGGTTGTTTTTCTCTTTTAGTAACTGGCTGAGAGTTGTCTCTAGCCTTACATTTTCCTCTGTGGTCAGACTGAGTCTAGACTCTAAAGTGGCAATGCTCTCCTCCAGCTGGCTTCGTCTGACAGCATCCTCTTCCAGACGAGTTATTTCATAGCTCCTCTCCATCAGCTCCTCCCTTGCTGTGACGTACTGTGTCTCCAGCAGAGAGTTCTGGGATTGGACCTCCTCTAATCGAGTTTCAAGGACAGAGACCTAAAATGTTAGAGATTAAGTTTAACATAATTAGGGATGATTTCTTCCCTCTAGTGTATCAGGAGCCAGTAAATATACCAATTTTTCATCTGAATTTTAGACAAATAAATCAGGCATTCGTCAGACATATATTGACTTAATTGAAAGGTTTTAAAACAATGAGCTCCAGAGACTGATTAACATTAATCTCCACAAGAAGCCAAGACCAGCATCTGTAGCACAACCGTCACAAGAAAGACCTTCACCTGGGCTTTGCTTTCCTCCAGCCTGACTTCCATGTCAGACATCTGGGTCTGATTCTGTGATAGCTGAGCCTCCAGTGTCTCTATGGTTCCCTTCAGCTCCTCAACCTGACTTTCAAAAGAGTTCATGGCCGTCTCGTTGTCCTCCAGGTCCATTTGCAGCATCTCAAGCTGCACCTAAATATGAGAAAACGAATGATTTAACCATTAGGTCATCACACTTATTCTACCATTTGTTACAATAACCTGAGGCAAGCAAGACTGATATAACGCAGCATCTTTTACAGTGCATACGCAAGTAACAAACCTTGATTTTGTTCATTGCGACCATCTTCTCCTTAAGGGCATCTGATGTTTTGGCCTGCTCCGCCTCTGCTTTATTCAGCTTCTCCTTTAGACTTTTTATCGTGTTGTCTCTCTCTTCTAAGCCACGTGAAGCAGCAGACAAAGTAATCTTCATGGTTTTGATCTCCTCCCTTCGAGAACTTAATTCAGCCTTGGCAGCAGTCAGTGACTTCTTAGCAGCTTCAAGCTGCTCTTTGAGACGCCTCTCTTTGTTGAGGACATTTTCAATCTCCAAAGCGTGACTCACTGACTCTTGGTTCATCTTCTCTGTGAGCTCTTTGACCTCTTTCTCCAAAGTAAAGATCTGATTGTTTGTCTCTGTTAATGTGTTCTCTAAGTTGGACTTGATTTCCATAGCGGAGGAGTGACTCCTCTCTAAAGCTTCCAGACAATTCTGAAGATCAGCATGGGACTTGTTGACCACATCCAGCTCATTCCTCAAGATCGGAAGTTTCTCTGCTGCATCTTTGCTAGCACTTAGCTCTTCTTCCAAGGAAGATATTTGCTCCAGAAGGTTATTGATCTTCTCGGTCTGAGCCTGCTGGACGATCTTAATGAGAAATAGATTTAGCTTTAGTATTTGTAGGTAATACAGACTATTGAATGTAAATTAAGAAAATATGCAGACTAACTTAACTACTAAACATAATACACTTCCTTAAAATGTGCAATATTTTACCTCAGCCTCTTTTTTTGCCTCTTGAGCTGCAGTTTCCAGGACAACCTTTTGTTTCTCCAGAGACAAAATCTGTGTTTCAGCATCTTTGAGCTGATTTTCCTTCTCCATTGTGTGGCTCTGCAGATCCCTCAGCTCCTCCTCTGCCTGTTTGAGCTCTTCTGATTTTTTTTCAATTGTCTTTTCGTGGTCCTCTTCATTGTCCGACAGTCTCTTAATTTGCTTCTGCAGCTCAGCTCCCACTTGCTCCTGAACTTTCAGAAGCTGATCCACAGAACTGAGCTGAAAAATGCAAAGAAGGTTCAACTATGGATTCTATTGGTCCAGACAAAAGTAAGGAATAATAGCTAACAAATGAATCCGCACAGGGTTTAATATCATAAAAGTCTGCAGAATAAATTTGTTCCGCCGCTAAAATTAGAAAGATTCAGTACACTCCCTCAACATTCTTAAATGTATAATACTTAAGACACTTTGATCATGAGCTTATTTTGCATCTTATAATATAGCGCAACTCATTACATCAATGGCCTTAAAAATGTCCACAAAGTTGCATCAAATTCAGTAAAAATAAATATGAAAAAAAAGTCCAACTGTACAAAAATAATCAGTTTGTTGAAGTGCACAAAAACAGACCTGGTTTTTAGTGAGCAGCAGCTCCTGCTGAGCCTCCTCCAACTGCAGCTTGAGCTGCTCAGTCTCTTCAGCCTTCGCTGAAACACTCTCCTCACACTGCTTCAGCAGGGCTGCCTTCTCCTCTGCCAACCTGGTAGAGATATGAAAGCAAAGAAAAAAAATGCATGTTAAAACAAGCTACACTTACTGTTTGTCTAAGAAAACACTGGGGACACTGTTTAAATCAACTTATATTATAGTGAGGCATCACTGAGTACTCATAATGGCTTTAATTAACCCAGTAATTCTTTAGGGTAGGCCCCATTTGAGGGGGTATGGGCGACAAATATGGAGTGAAAGTAAGTTGAATAAATGTGATTTATGGAGGAAAAGAAAGGTGGAGAAAAGTTTGCTGATCCTGTTGTGTTGACCTTTACTTCACTAAAATTCAACATGACCCTATTTTATTAGTTGCTTCCCTTATTGTATTAACCTCTGGTTAGGTTCATAAAAAATATACAACAAATTAAACTCCCACCTGATACTTTGCTCCTCCTGCTGTGCTGTGGCATTAGCCAGACTCTCTCTAAGCTGCCTGATCTCCACTTGGCCCAACTCTAGCAGCTGGTCTTTGGAGCGAGCCAGGTCGCAGGCTGCCTGGTGCTCGTCCTGCAGCTCCGTGTTGGTCCTCTCAGCCTGCTCTGCTCGAGTCGACTCTTTTTGCAACTGCAATTCCAGATGTCTGACCTGTTCAGATTTTAAAAAAAAGAAAAAAAAAGAGAAAAGTATCAGTAGGCTGATCTAGGAATAGGTTTGATCACTGGCTATTGATTATATCATTTAGGTCCAGTTCGGTTTTAAAATGTTATTAGGGAATTCTGTGCTTGAAGCAAGATCAAAATCAGAATAAAGGGACAATTCAACGATACAGAGAAGGACGCTTTAAAAAAAAATTTAAATAAAATAATGACACAAAATATTTTTAACTAAAATTATTTAAAGCTAAAAATAAATGTGTTTAATACATTTATAATAGCTTTAGTCTTACATTCGAATAAAGACTGACCAGAAATCCATTTTTAGAGAAAAATACCAGTAAAATTTTTACTTAAGAACAATTTTTCAGGTACAAGCTCATTATATTTGCTTATGGGGAACATTAAACCTCTTTCACCTTTGGACCACAGTGTTACCTGGAAAATGCAAATGGAAAAATAAGCAAACAAACACACACATGCGCATAATACCTGTGCCTCAAGCTGAGTCACTTGTACAGCAACATTCTCCAGGTCTTTGGTATGTTTTTGTCCAGCCTCGGAAAACTTGGACTGGAGCTCCTTGTACTGATGCTCCTTCTCCTCCAACTCCGTGCTCTTGTTGAGCAGTTCTCCTTTCAAGGAATCGATGTGAGCAGACAGACAGGCCTTGTCTCCCTCTACAATCACGAGCTGCTTCTACAGTAATAAGTAGAAATGCATTAGAGGTGAGTGACTGTTGAATGATTTAAAGATTACTGATGTCACTTGCATTTTGGACTCTGTTATACTTCTTTTTCCAATCCTACATGGCATTATGAACACACTTCCAGAAGTTTCAATTACTGTAATTTTTTGTGCTACAGGTCTTTTTGGTGTGTACAGCTAAAAAACAGATTCCTTTAGTATGTGTGACAAAATGAAAAGCAGGCTTATCAATTTAGATATGAGAAATCTTTCCTAATTCATTATTTGAATGAATTAAATGGGAACCACAGCACCTTACCTTAAGTTCTTCGGTGGCTTCATTCAGCGAGGAAAGACTGTTCTCCAAGTTGCAAATTTTGTCAGTGAGTTCTTTTTGCACAGCCTCAGTTTCATTGATCAGAGTCTCCTTTTCCTTCTTCCACTCTAGCAGAGCTTGGTGTTCCTGTTTTAGTTCTTTACACTCCTTCTGACTCGCAGTGACATTAGATTTTAGCTCTTGGCTTTCCTTCTCCAGGACTGCCAACATGTTGGTCAGCTTCTCTGTCTCTTGTTTCTGTTTCTGTAGCTCATTCTGAGATCTGTGGATTAAAACAATAAATAAATAAATAAATAAATAAAATAAAAATTTGATAATGATTTGATAATAATAAGTTATTGACATAATACACACTTTCACAAAGTGATTGTGCCCATTTTTTACAACAGTAAAACTGTATTTACTTGTCATTTTTGGTCTCTGCATCAGAAAGTGTCTTCTTCATGTTTTCCATGTCCCGCGCTGAAGCCTGAGTTTGCTGCTCCAGTTTAGACTGGAGTCGCTTCAGCTCCTCTGCCTGCCCTTCTGATTTTACTAAACAGAAAAAGAGAGACAAACAAAACTGAGACAAAAACAACACACACACACACCCCCCCCGAAGGAGTAACTGTTACCCTCTGCCATTGTCATCTATCCTACTAATTCACCTTTGAGGTCATCCAGTAAACCCTGGGTGCGTTTGAGGCTCTGATCTGCACTCTTCTTCTCTTCCTCCAACTGACTCAGACGCCTGCTGCTCTGGTCTAACTGAACAGTCAAACTGTTCTTCTCTTTCTGCAGCTCCTGGAGGAAGAAGAGAGACACGCGACAAGAACAGGGATAGCATAAGAAAAATAAAGTGCGAGGAAAAAGTAAAGACAAAATGTTGAATAGCAAACACCTGTTGGTTGTGTTGAGATACAGACAAATTAAGAACCTTAACATCTTAGGTAAAACATAATATTTGGTGCTATTCTTGACACCTTAATAACTGGACAAAGATTTAAAAAAGCCACACACTTTAACAGACTTTCCATTACATCACAATAACAGTTGGATATCCTGTTAAAAGCACCTCACCTCCATTTTCTTGCGGAGGTCCTGCTCTTTGGTCTGGCTGGCCTGGAGGCTCTGTTCTGACCTCAACAGTTTCTGCTTCTGCTCCTCCACCTCCTTCTCCATCTGAGTCTTCTGAAAGCACATCTGGAAAGGATCAAGAGAAGGGAAAATTCAAGGTGAGAAAGGAAAAGTACACGGGGCACAAAGAATGAGAAGTGTGACACCAATGCCAAGCAAAGACCACCTTAACCCTTCCACAGACAAATGGTTGATGCGAGCAGCTGGATTCATTAAGGAAGCTCAAAACATTTCATCAAAAGTAAACTACAAGTCAAAAGGCAGCTTTTTCTGGCATTCCCATGTGGCATAACTTGAATGCAAAATGAAACAGGTAATACTTTACTGTAGTGTAGATAAATGCGTAGTGAACTGTGTTCCACTTCATCTAAACCAACTATATTACTCTGCTCTTCACAGCCATCACTGATATAAATCTGGGTTTGTGTATGGTGACAGGAACAACATCATTAAGGAAGCCAATAACTTATTTACATAATGACAAAGAAAGAACTAGAAAATTTTGTGCTGCTCGAAAGAGGTTGTGAGGAAAGAATAAACTAGAGGAAGTAAGGGCAGAGCAGAGATTTTACAAAGTTACCTTCTCTGTGTCAGACTGCAGTACATTATAGTCTTTTTTGGACTGTTGGATCTCTTGCGTTAGTTTGGTTCTGGTCTGGTTCAGCTGCTGTTCCAAAGCCTGGTGAGAACTCTGCAGCTGGGCAAGCTCCTACACAAAATATTGCATTGGACAAAACATTTTACCTCAAATTCAAAACACTGTAGAGTTACAACTAAGTATTATAAAGCATGCAAGTTTTTTCTGTTTTTGTTTTTTCAAATGAAACTTCTCATAAGGTAATTCTGATGTAAAGTGATGAGTTTTTTGAGGTGTTGATCAATATAAGGAAAGGAACTTTTATAATATTTGCTAAAACAAAAAAGGACTAATGAAGTCACGACTGCAGATTGTTGAACCTTTTGACTGTTTCTCTCTTGGTCCTTGAGTTTCTGCTCCAGGGATCGTCTGCAGCTCTCAGCGTTGTGTCTCTGACAGCTCATTTCCTCTGTGACTTGTTTCAGCTTCTGCTCAACTGATGAACACTGAGAAAGCAGAATTTTTTGTCAATGATTCACATGATTCCTGATGTTTCTACTCCTCTTTCCTAGAATAAACAATGTAATCAAGCAAAAATACAACAAAAACAATACATCCAATTGTTATTAAGTCTCTATGTGCTACTCATGGAATGGAATCCTACCTTAGCTTCAACCTGCTGGTGTCTGTCTGTGGCCTGACTCAGCTCATGTCTGGTCTTGGTCAGGTCTCTGTCTCGTTCATTCAGCTCTTTACGAGTCTGGTTCAGTTGGATTTGGAGTTCCTGCAATTTTGAGGCCTGGCTGCGAATTTCCTTCTCCTGTGTGGACAGATTTCTCTCCAACTCTGACACACGGCCACGCAACTCTGATGAAGAGAACAAAAAACAGTTTAAAAAAAAAAAATCCTGAACATGATTGCCACATCTGACTTAAAAACAGGCAAAAACGCTTTTCCAGGGTAGCAGAGGTACAAAACAAAAGGCTCTCTAAATATTCACAGAAAAGATACCAAACACTTAACAATATATGAATTCTAACAGCCTACCTTGGTTGATGGTCTTTAGCTGCTCCATCTGTTGGGAGGATCCACTTGGACTCTGTATTGCTCTGGCAGAGCTCATTCTCTGGTTGGGTTTAATGGGCGTCTCCTCGTGGGCATCCCACAGGGACGTCCCCCGCCTCTTCAGAGGTGTTTCCATTGCATCCTGACAGTGGCGGCTATGGACCTGATCCTGCTGCTGCCATGGGAATATGGAGGATCCAGTTTGGCGGGCAGCAATGTCCTTGTGGCTTACACTCCCTGAGGACTGATTTAACAGCTAGAAGAGAAGCAACATGTTAAATAAACAACTATGAACACATAAATCTTCATAATAAATATAAATAATGCACTCACTTTGACCTGCAGAACTTTAAGTTCAGTCTCCAGCCTTTTTCTTTCTTCTACTTCCTGGCTGTATTTTTCCTGAAGCTCCTCTAACCTGTTATCTAAATAAAACAACAACAAAACATGTTGATGTAAACTGGCAAAAGACTGTAAAGGGTTTACATAATTTCTATATGAAGAGTTTTAATTTACATAAGAATTTTAATTTATAGATTTATAAATGCAAACAGCACGACACAGACAGTGCAAATGAAATGAAATACCCTGCTGTCTGTAAGCCGCGACAGGAGCTGGGGTAGAGAAACTTTTCTGTGGAGTAGTGTAGGGCTGAGGCTCCAAGGAAGAGGATGACAAGGATGAAGACCCAGCAGGCTGAGAACGATCCAGTTCATTTTTATATCTGAGCAGATGGAAAGACAGCAAAAGCAGCATCAACAGCCATTCAAAGATCAGGATTTCACAGCTTTCCATTAGGTCAAATAATTTATATCTGTTAATGTTATGCGTTACTTGATAAAGCACCAAGTCACAGAAGCTGCGTTTGTAAATCCACCTACTGTACAAAAGAAAAAAATGGACATGAACAGACAGTGAACCCACTTTTTCAGCTCCTGCTCCAGTCGCTCTATGGTCTTCCTGCAGGAGTTAAGCTGACCCTCCAGGTAGCTCACCTACAATTAGAAAAGGGATTTAGTCAAGATCATGGAGAGTTAAAATGTAATGTGTATCAACTGATAAATAAAACAAGGACTCTTATTTTCTCCCTTTTTTGCCCATGATAGTTGTTGGTCAACTCGGAAGCTCTTCCGTATCAGGTGCTGAGCTGCTCTCTAATTACTGTGTAACATAAACAATATAACAACTCGATAAAATACTTTATCATCCTACACACTTCATCATAATAATGCTGTTTGTTTACCAGTGCACCTGTGAAATATGAATAATGGATATTATTTATTGGTAACATCAAAAAAGCAAAGAATAGCTCACAGACTACAGGGCTCCTACTACAGCTTACTTAGTGCACCAAAGAGCAACACAGCTCTTCAGCTGTTGCTCAAAATATCACATAACTTGGTTCATTAAATAAATTATAACAGGAGCCCCGCAGTGTGAGAGCCATTCTTTTCTTATTTGATATTACTCACCTTAGGTTCAGCATGTGGATCGGATTCCATATTAATTATTGGTAACTTTCTTAACTTTAAACCAAATAGCAAGACACTGCAGCAGACATTTATTTATGTCTCACATCAGGAACTGACCTGCTGCTCTTTGACTCCAAGGTCATGGCCGAGCTTCTGACGGGCTTTCTCCAGAGAGTCACACGACTCTACTAAAGACTGGTTCTCTCTTTTTAAAGCAGAGTTCTCCTTACGTTCACTGTCCTCCTGGAGAATAAGAAACGCAGATATTAAAGACAACGAGACACATTTCTCTAATTGAATATATGAATTTATTTTGGTGTTCTTTATTTTTCAAGTACAAAGTCCGCCTCTGTCAAGCCAATATAAAAGCAATATCTGAACAGGATTCAGATGTGTTCCATTTATCTATACGTCCTCAATTTTCAATCCACTCATCTCCTCGTCCCGGGCTCTGACCTTTTGTTTCTGTTTTTGCAGGGCAGCCTCTAGGGAGTCCAGCTGAAACTGTTTCTGGGTCCTTTCCTTCTTCAGTTTGTCCAGCTGGACTTCCATCTCCTGGATCTTCTGCAGGGCTTTCCCTGGAAGTCCATCTTTCCACTCCTCCACCGCCCAGCTCATGGTTTCTGACCTGACAACACAGACAGCTTAGCTGAAGGAGCAAAACAATGCTACTGTGCAAATTAAATGACCGGTGAGGGTGGTCATTTGTCCTAAGTTTGAGTAATGTTAACATTTGGACCTGTGTAAATTAACAAAACCACCTGTATTTGTCTTAAACTTAATTATAATGTCACTTGGAATTAATATCACTAAACAGAGGTTAGCTTTAGCTAATTAGTTAATGCTAACGTTGAAGTTAACGTCAACCTAACTCCTATGTTTACGTTAACTTTACTAGTAACATGACAACTGATGACATTTTATTCGTTAAAAAAGACACTAACGTTGTAAAAGTAAAGTAACGTTAAACGTTGGCTGTACTCCAGCCTTCTGTTAACGTTTGCTAACGTTAGGTATTAGAAAGTTAACGCTAAGTTAGCGAATATTAACCTAACTTTGTTTACTAAGTCAACATGTTACAGTCAATTGTAGCTAACGTTAACGCATCGTTTACCACTCATCACATTAGTTTTAATAGTGTTAAATTAACCGACGCAAGTTAAGCACATATCTGGGGCACTAACGGTCAACGTTGCCGTTACCAAGCTGGTTTGAATATGGTTGAACGGTAATTTTGATTTGAGGCAAAAAAATAAAAATAAAAATTGAGCAGTCAGCGGCTGGAAGTGAGAACATATTTAGCAAAATGGCAAGTGTTCTAATGTTAACGTTACCTAAATTGAATAGCCCCTAGAAGATTCAAAATACCGTAAATACACTTACTTTGGGCGCGACGCTTCCTAACACACAGACACTGAATGTGTTCTGTTCTCGTTAGAAAATTCAAATTCCACAGCAGGAAACTGCAATTCACTGAACTCCATGCCCATTGGCTACTTCGTGTTACGTCAGTCATGCAACGCACACGATTGGTTCACTTCGATTCCCGTCTTAATAGTGCCACCATGTGGTTTAACTTGGGAACTACTCGCAGCACAGGCCGCCCCTCAGTTACATATCCCCTGTTATTCATGTCTATCGTAACCAGCACATTTCTTTGCAAAACTATTCGATGTGATCAGAGTTAAACAAACTTTAGGGTAGGACTTCCAACTTTTGAATCATTTATGAGACTGCATTTTACTGTGGGACCAAAATATTTTAAGATCTTTTTGTTAAGGATTAGCCGCTCATGATGACTTTGTGTCTGGAATGATACAGAAAGCAACTTAAAACTGCCTATCAGGGTGGCACTGGCGCCTTTTGGTACCTGCTGAGAATCACGATAAATTTATCGCTGAAAAAACAACAAAATCACTGTAGAATGTTTCTCATGTACAATTGCTCTCAGTAATTTTATCTCTCTCAGATGCTGCTTTGTTGTGCTATATGTTGGTGTTGTACATGAACAGTGTGTTTTGCTGTTATAATGAAACAATATAAAGCAAAGCGAGTGTGACACGTTATTTATTGAGTTCAACTGACTTGGTACAGAAAGAATCAAGAGGCTCAGATTTTAGTTTTGCATTCCAATAAAATAACATCCATGCCTGATAAACAGTTTTATTACAGAAACAGAAGAAAACATCATCTGGGTGGCCTTTTATCCGGTTTTATACATGCAGCATGAGCAACAATTTTTAAAAATGTATTTTTTCCCCGGATTTTAACCCTTGGTGACTGGTTTTAATCTTTCATGACATCACAGGAAAAAAAGGGAAAGAAATCATATGCATGGTCTTCGAGTCTGGCCAGAATTTAAATGAAGTGCTCAAATCTGGCAAACAAAAGATTTTCATGTTTTTGGTTTTTGCAAACCAGCCTACAAAACCTAATTTCATTGTCTTTTCTTTGTAAAAAAAACACACACACACACAAACTTGTAACAAAGCTGCTGATTGGTGCTTTTGGATTACCTATGCAAAGCTGTAAGGAAGGCACCTTCTAGATGCATTTTTGCAGGTGACAAAAGAGTCACCTGTGCAGAAGTTGCTACAAATATGACCACAGAAAAACTTGTAACAACGGGCTATGTCTAACCCTTGGTAACCCACACTAATGTGGGGCATAAAATTGCATCCATAGTAAAGAACAGGGAGACACTAAAGGCAATACAAAGAACAAAGGAGTATGATCTATGACTAGTATCGGTGTGTGAGGATTGCATGCAGGTCGACTGTCCACTGACAGAAAGTGATAAAAATTAAACAAAATGTCCTTACAGGTTTGCCATTTTGACATCATTTTGTCACAAAAACTACAAAATTTTAGTGCAACACGAACCCTTAAATAAGGCCTGGTGACGATCTTTGTATTACCTTAAAACTTTCTGAAGCCTCTTTTAGACTGTGTGCTTGCTCTTGATAAGTCAACTCGCCTTCAGGGTGGTTTTTCTTTAAAATGGTTTTGTCAAAATCTGCAGCAGAAAGGCTAGTTTTACGACCTGTAATTGCTTCTCCTCCTACTCGTTGTTTTGGGGTAGAGATCTTTGAAAACCACAATGTTACACACACGGGCATAATCTTAACCTACCACAGGAACACACTTTATGAGTTTCTGCTGAGAGTAGAAAAAGTTGCCATGTTGGTTACATTTTG
The DNA here is from genome assembly GCA_029783665.1 of Naso thynnoides. NCBI lineage: Eukaryota > Metazoa > Chordata > Actinopteri > Acanthuriformes > Acanthuridae > Naso > Naso thynnoides. Next base: position 20,107,672 of record JAQLOL010000001.1, read on the forward strand.
TAAATTGTTTATATTGTAGTCTATTAAGCTTACTAGAGTGCAAAAATGAACTTTGCACTAAAGCAGAGATAAAAGGGAGATGCACTTTCATTTGCTATAAAATTAAAAGTGCAGAGAAAAATCTTCACCCTCCATATAACCTGTATGTCTGTGTAAAGGTATATTCTACGAAGTTACACTGTATCTTAACATTCTGCCCGCTGATGCTGAGGTGATGTCATCCCCTGGGTAATGACCATCTGGATTCATGATGCCTCTGAGAAAGAACTAAAAAGGTAAATAATGTATCCCTTGACAAAAGGCAACAAAAGCTATAGTGTTGGGCCTTTTTTTCCTGAGAGCAAATGGGCTCTGATCCAAGGTTGTTGGTAAGGTTGCAATGTCCCCTTCTGCTGTAAGAGGCAAACTGGTCTCAGATCAGCACGCCTGTTTAAGGATACACTGTGAATAGAGAATAACGCTGGTTCCTAGTCAGTTAAACCCGTGGCCCTTTGGTCAACAAGTCTCATGAAAAAAAAAAAACAACAAGAAACAAAACCAAAAACAAATAAACAACATGAAGAATAAAACATGCAACATTTTTTTCCTGTTGTTTAAAACAAGCAAAACATACTGTAAAACAAGCCAATCAAAACACTGATTATTTAATCAGGAATAGTTCTTTGCATTCTCTTCTCGGTTGCTACAGAGTACCTGATGCATGGTCAGTTATCTTTTTCTTTTCTTTTTTTCACAGATTAAACAAGAATCAATGAAGCCAGAAACTCTTTTGCTGAATATTTGATGGAATTCAAATGCTGCTGCTGTGAACAAGTAATAATGCCGTCTGTAGAAACTACTTAACAGTTTGTACAGAAGTCTAACTCACTGAAACACTGCTCTACAGCAAAGCTGCGCAGCTAAACCTGCTGCTGAAGACACAAATAACGGTGGAACACACTCTGTGGATGGGTTCACAGAACAAAGTGAATGATCTTAGAATCACAAAGGAAGAAAAACATCAGAAAATAAAGCTTATGTCGCTGTCACATGAAAGCTTTTGACTCATCCAAAAGGCAGCTTTAAAGGCAGTACTAGAGTTTTTCTTTTTTTTCACAGATGTGACATCCTTTTTGAATTACAGAACGGATGCTGAATGGACACAGAGAGCACACTGAAAACACCATTTTAAAAGGTTTGAACTGTTAGTATTATCCAAAAAAAAAATCAATCTGGAACACTGGAACATTTTAACCCTAATTTGTCTGTTTCCAACTGAAGTAGCTGCACATACAAAACGTGGTCATCCTCAGCCAGTACATGTTGACGGCAGACACAACATAAGAGATGCCAAACGAGACGCATGAAAAACAAGAATGGGTGACGGAAAAGGAAGAGGTATAAGATGTGTGGCATGCAGATATGATATGACTTTGTTGCTTTCAGGGAGGTTCCTCCATCCACTGCCTCTCTGTAATCTTTTTCGCTCCTCCTGCTGCATCTCCTTTATTTCTGCTCCTCGATTTCTCGTTTGACCTCCGCTACATAATGATGATCTTTGCCATGAGCCACCTCCATGATGGCAAGAGCCTAAAGAGGACAAAGAGCGTTGTAAGCAAGCATTGTAAAATAATTTAAAGCCACACTGCAAACATTTGAAGTATTTAGTTTGTACACAGCAAATCAGGGCTATCAAGTTATTTTGTAGGCTTAAACAGGGATTTTTCTTCAATTTCTCTTTGGCATTTTCTGCTATGTTACATTATATATGATGTCAGTGACAGCTGGAAAGGGACAGAAAAGGCAGGGAAGATATAGAGAGGGGATGAAATGCAGCAAAGGTGGAGTTCTTTATTCTTAGCTTTTCTTTCACAGCTTACTTTTCTTCTGCAAAATTTTGTGTCCATGTTCTTTGCACTCTTTGAAGCCCACACTATTTTCTACCTCCACCTTGCCACCTATCAATATACCAACTGCCCAGAAGTCTGAACACGTACCTTCTTCAAAGCTTTGACTCCTTGTTTCTTCTTCTCCAGCCCCAGATAAAGTCGTCCCAGTTTCAGATACATAGAGGCCACATTTAGAGAGTAGGCTGGGTAGTGGACACTGCAGAAAGAATATCATTTATACATCAAGCTGAGCAGGGAATGAGACGAAACAAAACGTCATCTATAATTAACTGTACAATTGGTTTAGTTGTACGTAAAAATGTAGAACACATCATGCTTAAGTAAATGATAAAAGATATAGATGTGGTTATGAGTTGTAAACCGCAGATGAAAAATAGATTTAGCATTGTAAGTATAAACAGAATGTGTTAAGATAAAGTCTTGTATAGTACAATTTTTTGCTTAGTTTGAAGAGAATAAAACATCAATAACATTACTTAGAGCTGTTAAGTTCAAGTACAACAAATCATCAAATAGACTTAAAGGACCAATACCAGTGTTACTATATGTCTTTGTCCTCTGTCAGCAGTGCCCACACAGATTACTTAAAAACTTGGGTGAGGAATTAATTCAAAAAAATTGATTGCTTCAAGAAAATGCATCTCTGCTTAATTTCCTGTTTTACTGCAGACAAGTTAGTGGTTCAAATATGAATATATAATGCAATGATTTCAATGGTTCAAAGTGTAAATAAAGTCCACGGTTCACCCCTAAAGAATTCTCCAAACCCCTGCATACTTGATGAACCAGCTAAAATAAACTCTCACTAATTGACTGCCAGCCCACTCAACTTTTCTACAGGGCTTTATAATCTGCCTCTGTATTAGTGCTGCTGTACAACTGACTGACTTATTTCACAAGGATCTGTTGTTACTGCATCACTTCCTCCCAGCAGATGGCTTTCATTTACCTGTATGGCTGAATAATCTTCTCTCCGTAGCTCATAGCTCCGTCCCAATCCTGCATGTAGAGACAGACACCCATGGCCTGATACATCATATGCAGCATGTAGACGTTGGTGTCTGCAAATATAGCTCCCATCTTCTCCAGACTAAGCTCACACATCTCCAGCAGCTCACTAGGGGGTGCCAGAGAGTCAAGGAATGTTGACACAAACAATGTGGAAAAGAAGTAAAGGTGAGGAGGCGTAGGGTTGTTCTTTAAAGAGGGAACAACTTTAGATCAAAGAATGTGGAAACGAGGGAGTGAATTAGAAATACAGTTGTGACCAGAGGAAGAGGATATTCTTGTAGTGTTTGGCTCTCCTGAACTCCTCGATTACATTTTTGGCGTAACGGACCATGGATTGGATTTCCTCTGGCTCTGGTGGAGAGGTCAGCTTCCTGATCTTCATTTTTTCTGTATCCTAGAAAGAGATGGAAAGAAATTACAAACAACAAAAAACACTTAGAGCAACATGTCTTAATATTAAAGTCTGATTTATGCTGGAATTGTCTAAATAAAAATTTGTCAGGGGGTTGGCATATTGATGACATAGGTATCGACTGCTTCAGTTAAAGCACTGGGACTCTACCACGGCTGCCTCATGACTCCCATTTACCTCTTTTCTCCCTTTTCCGTCAGCACGTCTCCCTCTGCAGAGACTTAAGTAAGCGGAAAACCAGCGAGAGAGAGGGACTGAAGGCGAAGTGAAATGTGTCAGTTACGGGGATGCTGGGGAGACTCTGGTTCGACAATGTGATGGAATGTCGAACTTGGTCGTGTTTAAACTAAGAAGAAAATCACAGAAAACCCGACAGAGCCGTTGCACATTAGCAAAGTTACTAGAACAGACTTGGGCGCATTTGTTGTGCTGCTGGCTGTAACAGTGCAGACTTTCTTGCTCCTCTGGGTCTAAGTGTCAGCTGGATGTGTGCGGCTGAGTTC
>JAQLOL010000001.1:20120276-20146027 GCA_029783665.1 Naso thynnoides
TGAATTTATGCATAGGTATGACTTCTTTATGAATGTATGTGTGTGTGTGTGCATCTTTACATCTGTAAGATTGAAAATACACCAATTTCCAGAATTTACATTAAAATGAAAAGTTTACAGAAAAAAAATATTATTATTATTTTTAATTAAATTTTTTGGTTAAATAGCAATGTTGACTCTTAACAAACTTTATTGGGAAACTCTGATGTTTAAATCTAGTTTTTAGATGTTAGAGTCTAATCTAAAAGCATAGTCTATTTTCTATTCTCTATTAACATTGTAAAGAAAAAAGGAATCATACATTTAATTACATATTTACTTGATTATGTTTTCAAGTACTGAAAATTTTTGTTTGTTTGGTAATAATAAAATACTACTAATAAACAATAAATACTTTTCATTTCCATTTTAATTTCTGATGATGCTAACATGTTAATGAAAATTTAATTTTAATTACTTTGTATGCCTGCACCAATATATTATGTAAACTTTATTAAACTGGATAAATCAGTGTGGTATTGTCCCTCCTTGGCTTCCATACTTGGAAAAGTTTCTGTTTTTATGTGGGTTAATCATGTGCTTGTTGAACCTTAACGTTACATGTTATTGCTGTAGCATGGAAAGTTTGTGGTGGTCCTCTTAGACAGTTGAACCTAATAAGAGGAACCTTTTTTTAAAAGTTAAAATGTCAATCAAATACAGTCCAATACATTTTCTAATTTCTGCAGAAGTCTAACTTTTTTTCCACTCAAAAACACAGTCATTGGCACAGGAAAGATATATAGTGCAGCTCCACACAGAGAGTCAACTGGAAAACACAGAGGCCCCTTTAACACACTAACAAGAACAATATCCAGAGAATTTGATCAGGATAATGTGCAGATCAGCCTGTTCACGTATGCAGAAAACATCAGGATATTGTTTATGTGTGACGTGTTCACATATGTTTGAAATAATCCATGTAGTCTGGGCAAGGGGTGGCGCCAGCACACAAAATATTGCATGCACACAAATGCCCACTGCAGACAGGCACGCACAAACCAGGTGAGTGCAAATCTGCGCCCACACTGACAGCTAAAAACTAATCACTGTGTTGGAAATGCTAAAGAAGAATAGTGTGTCATTCAGCGGCAGAGAGGAGCAAAGAAAGTCTGCACTATTACAGCTAGCAGCTCAACAAATGTACACAAGTCTGTACTGTGACCTTAACTAATGCACAATAGCTGTGTCAGGATTTCACATTTTGTTACTTATTTTGCTCACACATAATCAAGTCTGACATTCCCTCACAGTGATCTTTTAATATGTATATGGAGCGTTTGGATTCTACCAGAGTCGAACCAGAATCTTCTCAGCATTCACTTCACTCTCTCTCTCCCCTGTTTGACTGCAAAAAGAGACACACAGACAAAAAAGAGAGAGAAGGGATAAAGTGATGAGGCAACAATAAGTAAAAAAATAAAATCCCAGTGCTTTAACTGAGTGGGTTGATATTTCCATCATCAATATGCTAACCTCCCACTCCGGACAGCTGTCTGCTCTGTTCACACATTATAGTCAACCAGATTTAGGATTAGGGGGCCTCCAGGGTAAAGGTTCAAATAATTCTGACACTTGTGTTTACTCATGCATGTCTCTCAGTGTCACAGTGCATATGTGAAAGGCCTTTAGTGACGTGGCAGGAGTTTAAATAGTTTTAAATGTATAAGCATAGAACTGAATTCTCATTCATTTCTTGAGCAATTCCAGATTAAAAGCCTTTTTTTTCTCATTATGAGTCATACACAGTTGGTTCCTTAAAAATCCCAAACTGCCTCTTAAGTCTTTCGATTCTTAACCTTTATGAATGTTTCCTACTGGGGAAAGTTTCACGGTTTCACCTCTTTTTATTATGGTTGACTGTGATCAAGGTAGATCAGGCTTTGTTTTATTTTTTTCTTAAAAAAAAAAAATCCCCATGACCAGACCGACAGGGAAAGACTGCACACTCTTATTTTCCCCTCCCATAAAAATAAAACACTTCTTGCAACACAGTACTTTCCATGACACACTATAGATGACCTTACACATAGATCTGTTCCTAAGCTAAAAACAGTGATGGATCATCATGTACTCACATTACATACACTCATGTCTCACTTAAAATACTGTAAAATGTGTGTAAAAAGGTTGCCAACAGTGACAGTAGTTATATTTTTTCTCGCCAAGCTTTAAAAACAGTGGCATATTTCTTTGTAGATGTTGCAATGTTAGGAAATTAAAGTTAATAGAGATGTTTGTGTGAGAAATAGTGAGAAACAAGGGTAAGTTTGGTAGGAACTTTCCCAAAATGTGCTGCCACTATCCTGAGGTCCTCCTGCATCAACCTCATTCGGGTGATATATTATCAGCACCAGGAGTGGAATTGGAAAGAGTCAAGAGACATGTGATGTTAAACATTGGTTGAAAAATGCTTTGACTGTAACCTGTTACTGAGCATGCGTGCAAGAGACGAGGCATGAAAAAGAGAAGTGATTTTCTTACAGTGGCTGGTTAGAATGGATACCCTCCCCTCTGTGACATGACGTGACTGGTAGCCAAACACAGTGTTCATTTACACTTCTGCAAACCATCTGGCAGCACAGACTTAATGCATGAGGCCCAAAATGTAAACTTTTGGATTAAACATGAATATGGAAACGTTAGGTAAACTTACTGCTCCGGCTGCAGCCAAAATTCGGTAAGAGCTTCAGTTTATTTACAATTTTGCCTTGAAACAGCTGTTTTAATGTAATTGTTGTGCATGTAACTAAAGAATTTCATCTTAAAGTGGACGAAGACACAATATCATTTCTTATTACTACTTGAGACAGTATTAGCTTCTTCCATTTTAGCACTTTAGTTTCAGTAAAGGTTTTGAAAATGGTCCAAGGTTCATTTATTTATCACTACATAACACAGTGTTAGCAAATGACATATGACAAAAATGATAGAAATTGATAAATATATACATCTGTTATGTTTCCTCCACAAGCAGCAAAAGGGATAAAACAAAAACTGTTCTTTCATTAACAGCATTTATTTTAATATATAAAATAATTATGATATGATACATAATTATATAAAGCAAAACTTCCATATACAATAGAAAAATAATATAGGATAGAACTAGAAAAGTTTTTTTTTTAAAAGAAGGAGAAGAAAGAACTTTGTACAGTAAATACCTGTCCAGTACTTTTGTTCACCTCATAATATTGCAAAATTTCACTTCTTTTTTTTTGCAGACAGCTTCAAAAGATTGTCCAAGATATCAAGAAAAATGATGGCAGCTTCCTGGATAAACTTAGAAGGTCAGTCTCTAATACTGCCCGCTAAATACTGTTAGATTAAAAAACACAGTTGAAATATTTTAGTCAAAATGGTGGGAGACAGTTCTCTGAAAGTCTGGAGACTTGAAAATTCTCTGTGTGTTATGCATGAGTGGAGAATGTCAATTCCTCTTTCACAACCGTTGGAATAATAGCAATGGCCACAATCCAAAAATAACTTAAACAGATGGCTGTTCTCTCACTTTCCTTTCCTGAATTGAGTGCCCCAAAGGCGCATTAGGAGAGATGTAACAGTGACACGTGTTACAGAATCCGTTTATTCTCATCCTGTTTGGTAAATATGCACATCAGTCTGCTAACTGCGCTCATGTAAATTTTGACCTTTCTCAGATTTACAGCGCAGTTGTCTCTGTCAAAAATGGGTCTTGCAACAAGACAGAGATAATTATTTAAACAATTTCACTTTTAAATTGAATCTCAGTTCATGTACTGATAACAAGAGAATGTGTTCACATTGTCAAGTCATCCATTGCCTGCTGTTGATGTCAATATCTCTCCATGTGGCAGGCTGAAAAGCAAGCCAGTTCCAAAACTACCTGTGAGAGATTACAAAGGTAAGAACAAAGTCACTGTTACTGGTTTCACAAGCAGCGTGAGTGTCTGTAGCAAGTGGTTAAAAGCTTTAAAGGCACCACTGTCTCATCCACCTTATGAAGACATCGTGGAGCGTCGTGTTGATGTGTCTGATGCACAGATACCCAGAGTACTTTCATTTAAGTCCGTCTTATTACAATGGTCAAACACAGGGGTATAAACAAAAATCATGATTTTCAAAAATATCACACCCCTTAAATCATTTCTTTTTCTTTCCATTCTTAATTTGTCCTAGTAGGTGGCTGGAACACATCTTAATGCTAATTGCAACAGTAAGAAGTATTTTAAGTGTTTTGTCTGTACTTTGTTGTTCTTTGTTTGTACAGTAATGGTTACAGACACTTTCTGCGTCTCCCTACACTTAAATCTTATGTGTAATTCATTAGCAGAAAAGACAAAACACATACTTATCCAAGTAAAGATAAATTAGACTGATATTAGACTGATTAGACTGACTTGTTTTCTTTTGTTTGTTTGTTTGTTTTAAAATGAATTAACAAAATTAATTTAATTTTTTTTAAGCCAATCATAATCAGGACAGCCATACTTACAGAGTAATATATTCATTACTAGTCATTAGTAATCATTTGAGTGGTCCATGCTAAGACATCTAAGATTCAATCCAACCTTCACACTGTGAGTCTGGGTTAGCCAAATTGAGTGAATATCTTCCAAAGCCACAGTCTTTCACAAAAAATTGCCCCTTTGTGCTACTATCCCATCACCAGAACTCAGCGAAGAAATTCTGTGTGAAACACAGAGAAAGTCTGGTAATCAAAGGAGTGAAACTTAATTTGTATAAATCAGATTATTAAGAAGTAACATTAACTTTGGGATGTATTCTTGAACAAAACAAGGCCTGTGCATCATGCCCCCATCATTTGCATTGTAATCATGTTACTGTTGGAAGGAAATATTTGAACATTCACTATGGACAGTGACCCACAACCCTTTATAGGGATCATATTTTGCTTTTCTTTCTCTTTCAACTTATAAATGATGTTACAAAATCGAATTGCCATTTTAAATTATGCAAAAGTATGAAATAATCAGGTAATGATATGTAGCAGTGATCCCTGTGGACCGGCTCTACTCTCATTGGTTTTTTAAAATCTCAGACCACCAGTGTGTCACAGTGTGCTCTATGGGTCCATCTGAAGGTGTGTATTTGAACTGGCCAATCAGAGCAGAGAAAGCCTTTAGAGGCGGGGCAGGAGCTGAAATAGGGCATTTCAGACCCATGCAAAAATCCTGGAAAAAACAGGGCTGCTGCAGTCGGCTGTATGAGAAAACAGATGAGTTTTTTGAGCATCAAAGCATGTAAACCTGCTTTAGTAGTAACCAAGAATATAAGAACACAGATAATGAGCATAATATGGCCTCTTTAAAGTTTTTTCTTTTGTGATATGTAGGAAGCAGTCTGATAGTTTAGTTCACCAATATCACACAGACACTACTCCAGACAGAGAGGTATATCATTTTTTGAAAAGATGCGTTTTTTTTAAATATCTGTTTAAATATCGTTATAATTGGGTAAGGACATGTCATGTCCTGAGACAGTCTATAACTCTGGCAGTTCAGCCAGATCACTGAATGATGATAGGGCCACCAAACACATGAGGAGCTGCCATAGATGTTATCTGATATGACTAAAAAAGGTCTTTTAAGTTTTCTTCCTTTTCCTCCTAAGATGTTCCTTTTTCACAATGTGACCATCATCCATCCCGAGGACTTCACCCAGTGTACCACACATGGAAGTTTTGCCACTCGCTGGCACGAAACAGCCTACAACATGTTCACTTTTTGCTGCCTGTTCCTGCTGCCGCTGGTCATCATGATCACTTGCTACAGCAGAATCTTCTGTGAGATCTCCAAACGACTGAAGAAGGACAACTGTGAGTTCGGCTCGAGCCTGAAGCTCTGTGGATTTCTGTCTGTGATTAGCGTTCATGTAATGTTGCTGCTGCACAGTTTGACATCATTAGAAGATGCACAATGATGTGTTTGTCAGGTTGTTTAAAGTTTTTTGTTCTTCAGCCCACACAGAGCTGAAAAGCTTAAGTGAAATATATTATCTTTGTGATTTATTAGTATTTGCCTAATTAATGCATGGATTAAAGAGTTGGTTTACCCACATTACAACAGATCATAGGATTAGTTTTATTTAAGTATTAAGATATCTTTCTGAAATCAATCCTCTACCCAAATACAAAGAATTTGAAGATTTACATCCACTGTACTGATGTTAGCAGCACTGAAAAATAACTTTTACTCTCTAAACTGTAAACACTGGGCTTTTAAAAAAGACACTGTGGTTAGACTGATCTTGAGTAGGGATGGAGGATGACAAATGATTATCCTTTTAAACTTGAATTTAAAAGACAACACTAATACATATTAAATAATCCATTTATTGCATTCAAGCCTGTACTCTAATGGCATGTACTGTGTTTTTTTTGTTTTGTTTTATTTTCTGTCACCTGTTTCCAGTGCCTTCCAATGAAGTGCGTTTGCGTCGTTCAAAGAATAACATCCCCAGAGCCCGGATGAGAACTCTGAAAATGAGTATTGTGATTGTCTTGTCTTTTATTATCTGCTGGACTCCGTATTACCTGCTGGGCCTGTGGTACTGGTTCCTACCTGACGACCTGGAGGGGAAAGTCTCCCACTCTCTCACACACATCCTGTTCATCTTTGGGCTTGTCAACGCCTGTCTTGACCCAGTCATCTATGGCCTGTTCACCATCCACTTTGGAAAACGGCTCCGGAGGTATCACTGCAATGCCACCACAGCATCCGACCTGGATAATAACACAGTTATTACCGGCTCTTTTATTTGTGCTGCCAACTCTTTGCCAAGAGAGGCGAGTCCTGCGAGCCAGGAGAGGTTTGTGCTGTGCAGTGATAACCAGAGCAGAGCAGAGTCACCAAGGAGCAGCTTTTTAACACCAGATGATGCAGAGAGAGATCCAAACCAGTCCAGCCCTGAGAGCATCATGTGAGGACTACAGAGCCGAGACTTTCTCAGAGTTTTTCCTGCTGTTGTATCTGATTTATTATGTCTGACTGTCTAATGTGTGTGTGTGTGGTGGTGATGGTGGGGGGTCCTGTGTTCCCTGAGTACAATGTGTCAATTTGGCTTACTGTACAAGTAATAAAATGTTTCTGTATAAAACACAAATGTAAGTGAAAACACAGAACTTGACTTGAAGAGAGGAAGCTTCATTAAAAAATACACTGATGGTACTTCACTAATATCATTAGTTCCTGTTATAGAGGAAGTTTTTGTGCTTTGGAAACTGTAACTTGTTTTAATCTTGAATTAAATGTATTCACTGTGTTTATTTCGAATCAATTGTCGGTGAAAATGTTGCAGAGTTTAAGAGGTGAAATCAAACAAATCCTTTGGGTACAGAGAAAAATTTCACACATTTGGACCAAATTTAAAGCATGCAAATTCATGTTGCATTCCAAAGTCTTGCAATTTCTGTGCAGATCTCTTATGTAAAGTGATGTGTAGTTGGAACCCTGAGGGAACTGTTGCCTATAATCGGAAATGAGTCATAGTGTTCAAATAGAAAGGTCATTTCAGCTATTAAATTGTGACAAAATGAAATTTGCCAGAAAACTTTAAAATGCTGCTTAGTTCTGTGGAGAACAAAGAATGATTGAGACAGAATCTGTAAGTGACAAACAGCTGTAACAGCTGTTATTTAACGATCTACGGTTGGAATTAGGAGGATTTTTTTTTTAGATAGATTGAATATTTTGGGTTTATGGCCAAACTGGTATTATGCAAATAAGTGGCGTGTTTCTTTTACTCTTTTCCAAAACAAATGCTTGCGCTAAACAAGATCTTAACGACAGTAAGCAGTACTGCTTTTGTCCACAGGTGCCGCTACAATCAACACATACAGACGGGCTTTAAATATAAAGGTACCTTACTGTCGGCAGTTCGTTAGCTCAGCTTAACATATACCATAACTAGATTTGTAGCTGAGAATGATAATGGCAGTTTGGAGGGTTTTTTTGTGTGTGTTATAGTGAAAGAAAATGTTGGGAAAACTGAAGTATGTAAATATATAACAGGCACATTAAAGCTCAAAATATACAGCAAGTCAAACAGTAAAAAGTGAAAAGGATTGACATATGTCCCTTGTTCTAGGTGCTTATAGTTTCATTTTTTTACCAGCTGTTTCTTCACTAAGGATAATATCTGATGTTGACAGTGACACCTGCTAAGCTGTTTGAATAGAGCAGCTTCGCTTTTGTTATACTCACAATGACGTGGTCCTTTGGCATTAACCTTCTGTAAAGCTTTGCAGAAATTCAAATGAGACATTCAGCTGCATATTAAAATCTGTATCAGTCCCTCTTGACAGAGAGCCACCAAATGAAGATCTGATGCTGCTGGTTTAGAATACATACAGATGTGCCAAGAATCCCAGAGACAAAAAGACTCTTGTGAAAATGAAAAAATGGTGAAATGAACCTTATGTGTACACTCTGGCACAAGAAATGTGATTATTGTTCTGCCACCAATCTGACCTCAGTCACGGTCCCGTCCCACACTGCTGTTTGGCTATTGGTGAACAATACTGTCTCTGACAGATTAGGATCTATTTGTCCATCTCACCTGCTTTCATCTAATTTGCTGACACATTATTCAGTAGCTGATGAAGCTCCCTTAAATTTGAATATGTTAATTTCCAGATTCCAGCTCACTAGTCTCCAATTTTATAGTATCCCTGAAACTAAAAGGCAGTTTCTGTCCTTTGAGTATAGTAAAAAAAAAAGCCTCTAAAACCGAACCTGAGCTAATTGAACATTTCCCTAATGTGCATTTCCCTGTTTATTAGAATAATGTCTCAGTAGGGTCAAGGAGTGGAATTACATTTTTCTGTTAAATTATAACCTGTACCTGTGGCATGAGACTGTTTAGGTGCATAAGAACATACCTATACTTTTATCACGGCCTTCACAAAAACTAAATCTAAATTTCCACATAACAGAAACTCAAAGCTCTAAACGTTTTTGTTGCATGGCATAAAGCGTTTAATTAATGCAATTAAGACAAAGCGCTGCACCCTGTCCTGATTTTTTTGTGTCCTCTGACATTTGAAATATGACACATCAAACATTCAACGACCCCAAAGGCAACAAAATGCCAGCGTGCCATGACTGAATATAGCCCAGTCATAATGAGCCTCAGTACATTCATCCTTTTAAAACCCACAGCAGAGATGGATTACCAGCACCACAGAGAAAAAATGTTGCTTCCAATTGGTTTTAGGTTTAAAGAGACATCATGAAGCTGCACTGCAACCAGGGTTGGGAAGGTCACTTTGGAAATGTAATAGGGTACAGATTACTAGTTACCCTCTTAATATGTAATACATAATGTAACTATTTCAATGACTATATCAAAGTAATGAAACTTATTAGATTTGATTACTTTTCTAAATTTCTAACAAATGGTTTCAACTATGAACCATTTTCAAATGTTTGAACCAGGCAGTGTTAATGGCAGACCTGAATATTCAAACAAGAGACCCGATCAAAAGCATCAAAATAGCATCAAACTTTACTAATCAGTCTTGACTGGAAATGATAAAAGAAGACACTGTGCACATCAAAAACATGCAAAGCAACAAGATGAATATTATTTAACGCACAGCCTAAGCTTTTTCCATAAAATATTCAGATGTAACCTCCTTTGTATCATTAACATTTTCAAAAGTAATTTTAATCTAATTATACATTTTTTTTCTCAGTAACTATAACTGATTACAATTGCCTTCATTTTATGATTAAATCATGTAATTTCATTACATGTAACTAGTTACTCCCCAAAACTGACTGCAACACATTTTCTAATGTGCCTAAAATATGGCCCGGGTATAAAATCACCTAGCCTGGTTTGTGCCTGGCATGTGTTTTGACTTTACCCTTACAGCCCAGATTATAAAAAAGGCAGACTGCGTTATACACATGTTTTCACTTCATGTAGTCAACTGGAAAAAATATATATTTATTCAAGTAGTTACATCAAAATTGTACAGACCTATGAATAAATATACAGCATAGAAAAAAAGGATCATCAGCGATACATCCATGTTGTTGGTTTACAGTGAAAACCTGGTTTGTCACTGCGTGGGTCTGACTGAGAATGAGGAAAGTTACAGCTGTTTTTACTCTGTAATCACTGCTTCATCACAAATGAGGTACAGCTAAAACCACAGATTAATTTCAAAAAAAGAAAAAGAAAAGTTAATTATCCAAATTAAGCCAGCAACCTTGCAAAAGCAGGTTCCAAACAGGGTAACTATTACTAACACAAGCTTCAACATCCACAAAAAGCAGGGAGAGCAGAGAATTAAAGTCAGCGTGACCTTTGGTTACTTGCTAATTTAAAAAATAGCACTTTGAAATATCATGTCATCTCACATCTTTCTTAATTTGACTGGGTTAATGATGGCCACACACCTGCAGCACCAGGGATTTACACCAGCTTCACGGTTGTCATGACTACAGCACCTCCATGGACTCACTGCTGCCTCCCACTTAAAGATCTCTCTCAACCTGACAAAGAGTTACAAATGTGCCACAAAACCAACACCATCACAGAACTGGACCAGATAAACTAGTTAATTAAACTAGCTAGTAACTAGGCCTATAACTACAGCATCCTGGAGGCAATATGAAAAAATAATAGAGTGGAGTTCTTCAAATGCAACTGAATTTTAAACACATTTTCAGTCAGTATTTTTCAGTCTGGGCTTAAAATACAGATATGCCTTGTTAGTTTTGTGTATTACAGTGTTGTAATGTTGCATTGTTTTCCATGTGTCTTGAGACATCAGCTGTTGGTTGACTAGTATGATCTACCAACTTCGGTAAAGTTTAACTCACAAGAACAGTAATGTCAGAAAAATATTTCCCTGTATTCCAACTTAAAATCAATGTTTCCTCCTGAAGAAGACAACCTCTGGCCCAAGCTACATGCTTTAGGTGTATTTACTATTAGTTAAAACAGACAGCTCTTTAACAGAAAACTGTTAAGATGTTAAGCTCCTGGGAGTCATCTTGGATGACAGATTGTCATGGTCAAAACACATAAACAAAACAGCAGCAAAGATGGAAAATGGTATTGTTAAAAGGTGTGCAAAACTCCTGACACACAGCTCAAAAAAGCAGGTAAATCAAGCATTAATACTGTCAAATCTCAACTATTGTCCAGCTCCAGGTTTGGTCAAACACAACAATGGATAGAATAAACTGCAAATGGCACAAAACAGAGCTGCACTTGTTGTGCTGCTATGTGATTATAGAACAAATGTTGCAATGCATGATATTCTCAGTTGGTTAGTAGTTATGAGCAAATTATTATATTCTCTACTTGTATTTTTTAGGTATATTTGTGTTACAAAAACTCCATCTATATTGTATGAGAACTTAGCTCAGAGAGACACAGTCATGCTACCAGGCATGCAACTGGAGGAAACCTCACGCTACCAAAAGCAAGAACAACCACTATCAAACGGACAGTCGTGTATCGAGCAATGCCAAATAGAATTTACTACCAAGTCATATTACACAAGAGAACAGCAAGAATTTGGTTCAAGTTTTTATTAAAACAGTATCTCTTGACTAGGAACGTTGCATAATGTAGGCTAGATCTGTGTTTGTCCTCTGGTCAGATATGCAAGGTTGTGACTGATAAAGTGAGACAGTTGTAGTTTGACTTGCCATTGATATGTACGAGTGTGTATGTAGAATGCACGATATGCATGTGTGTGATTGTGGACTGCACATGCATGCATGTGCATGTGTGCATGTACATGTATGTGCATATATCTTTTTTGAAGGTACTTAACGTAATCATGTTTTTTATATATCTATATAAAAATCTATATCTCTATATATCTCTCTATATTTCTTGATATCTATTGTGCTCTGGAACTTTATCTCTGGGAGCTCATACTGTCTGTATTTTTGGTTTTGTATGTTATGCTTTTTATTTTTATTTTTTGTTTAATTTTTTGTAGCATCATGTGATGTGATGTCATATGTTACATGGTCATATAACGAAAAGCTGTATATGAATGATGTTTGCGGACCCCAAGAAGAATAGCTATGGCTTGCTGTGCTAATGAGGATCCAAATAAAACTTGAAACTTGTTGAAGTGCAGCATGTTGAAACGAAGTGTCTGCTGCAGGTTGCACTGTGCCACTGCATTCACTAGATGGTGCTGTTTTCTTGCAAATCAGCCAATTAAAGGATTCAAGGATTTTTTTTTTTCACATGCAAAGAGATTCCAGGTGGGGAAAAAAAGTAGAGAAATAGCAGTGTGCTTTATTACTGTGCAAAAATATCCATACATATATACATACTATCTCACTAGTTTCCAAAATCTACCAAGATTTACAGTTAAAGCAGCTTGGTATGCAAGTGAGAGGACTTCTACTGCACAGACACTATCATCATTCTGTGATCTGTGAGTGAAATGATTGCCCCTTTAGGTATACGTGTGTAAAATGAGTATATGGGCACCTGAGGATAGAGATGCTGCATTTGCTTTTGCAGAAATCAAACCATCATAACCACAAACAGGCTGGCGAGGCAGCTTTCCTTCTTAATATGAGTTAAGTTAAGGGAATCACGCTTTACACACTAATTTGAGCAGAGAGGAGTCAGCAGGTGAGAGGGCGCCAGGAAAGTCCAAAATGTTTTTCTCATCCTTCTACATCCTGATCTTTGAACATGGCTCTTACTGGATGTTCACTTCACCTTTTCCCTGCCGCTACTGATGTCTTCATTTCGTAGAGGCAGGTCAACATAACAATACAGTTGTTACTCCATTGTCCCCCCTGGTGCCCTGATGTTAGGAAAAACACCACAAAAGTGCCCTCTTGGATGCTCCTATGGGAGATAAAACATGAAGTGCCTTCTAGGGTGCCCTTCCAGTGGTTCCAGTGGACAAAATGTGGTAAAGTGCCCGATGACTTTTTGCACACTGGTGCTCCCCTGAAGACAAGAAGTGCCCTTTTTACTTTTCCGCCCCTGCCCGTCAAACCTCATGAGTCAGCCAGTGGTCATTGTAGATGTAGTGTGGTTCATTTCAGACGGATGAAGTACATGGGCTGATCTTACTGGAGCTGGTGGATTTCATTGCAGAATCTGTTATTGAACCTTGTGTGTTAATGTAGCATTGAGCCAAAGAAAATTCCCTTAAGAGAATATATGGTAATAGTATAAAAGTATAATATAAAACATATTGTATTGTAGAGCAGATTGTTTAAAAAATTAAGTGGAAATCATAATGGTCAAAGTTGGGAACCATGTTTCTATTGTGCAACATTTGTCAAACCCTCTGACAAGAATGGATGACACTGAAAATCTGGAGTAATGGAATACTGGAGTGAGAGAGGAAGCATTTACTGCTAAATCAGCATCAAGTCATTCTCATCAACTTCTACAAAAAAAAAAGTCTTGCAGCATAAACAACGGGGCCTATTTCTCTCACATTTCTTTTTCACCTCTGTGAAACAGTTAATCACTGTTTTCAGAAATGCTAAGAACTTAATCTTGTCCTTACAAAAACAGTATTCATCATACCTGATTTATGCTGCGTCACTTCACAAATCCTTCCTTCCCTTGCTGCTTCCCTGTGGCTGAGGCATCTCCTGGAGCTGATCCTCATGATTTCCATCTCTTCCTTTCTGTTGGACAGCCTTCTTGCCATGCTTGATGACTCCCCTCCCCCAGAACACAATTTACATTTGGGCTCTTTTCCACGGTTTCTGCCACCGCACATCTCATCTTATGCATTTAACACAAATCCTTTGATCAAACATAAATGAGCTGTGTACATATTTCCAACCATATCTGCACTGAATGAGTCTGAATGGATTTAGAAACAAAAGGCCTTAGTAACCTTGTCTGGCAGGGTTTCTCATTCGAAATGCAAGATGGGCTTAAAAAATTTTGTACATTTTGTAAACATTCTGAAAACCTCATTGCGTCAGCTGAGAAAAAAAAAATTGGTTTTGAATTTTAATCTAAACAGTTTATTCCTAGATGGAAAAAAAGCAGGTTTTCCTGGTTTTCCAGAGCTAAGAGGACATAGACAGCTGGGATGAAAACCTGATTTCAATGTTGGGAGAATCAAGGAAGTTTCCCTTTCTGCCCTTGATAGCCAGATATCACTCATGCTCCAGTAAGATAACAGTAAAACACAGTAATGAATAAATAGATAATCCCATTAAAGGAACATATTATGGCACAACATACAAGCATATTCCAGAATATAGTGTCCTTCCAACTTTGTGCCGGAAATTTGAGCAAGTCAGCACTATGATGCCCCTGTGTGAAAGCAAGGTCCATAAAGAAATGGATTTGAGTTGGAAAAAAAAAAAGAAATAAATCCTGATATCTTGATTAGAACCCTGACCTCCACAGGAATGCAGACTGTGAGCCAGACCTCATCGTCCAACCTGAGCACACTTACAGCTCATTGTGAGCACACATCTGCAGCCAGGCTCTCAAATTTAACTAAAGACCTTCACACAAGAGTTGAGACTTTTACAGCAGCATATTAATAGCCATGGTTTGGAAATAGGATGGCTATCGGTATTTGTGACTACATATATTTATATTGCCATGTTGAGGAGTTTCAGAAAAACAAAAGGACTCAGTGAAGAATCATTTCTATCTTGGTAAGTAATATAATTAGGGATTAAACATGGCATTGCCTTAACTCAACTTGCATGTAACACACGCTGCCTGTGTAAATATGTCTATGCATTATGAATGTGTCGCTGCATTAAGCATGTTGCTTTTGCTCCAGTAAGTCATCTGAGCCGGAGGAAATATCACCCATCTGCATTGTTCTGAAATTGAGTCTTAGTTATGTTGGGGCAGCTAGCAGAAAATGAAATTAGTCATCACCAGAAATTTTGTAAAGTGTCTGATGTATGTATGAGGATCACAATCTGCCGCTATGCATTTTCACTAATTAAAAATTCGACCATGAGTTTTATTCCGCTGTTGTCCAAAATGCTGCCTTTCAACACGGCTCATGTCTGATGGAGGGTCAAGCTGCCTTTCCATCATTCAACATCATCTGACTGTTTGGAGAAATAAATGTAAAAATCAGGTTTAGCTGCCATATAGTCCATCCTGCTCCAGATCCACGGTTGCATAACTGTGAAAACTGCATCTGCCAAAAACAGACACATCAATATTCTCTATATGTGGGCATGTTTGTGTTAATGCATATGAATCCATGGTAATTCTGCACCATAAACCACTGAAGCACACCAAAGCATTTCACACTGTTTAGTTTATATATATAAATGCATTTATTTAAGTTAATCATTTCTCATTCAAAGTTGAATTTCTGCAGTATCTATAAAACAGGAAACAGTTAGAAGCGCTGTACAGTCTGACAACAAAACTAGGAACCGCAGCTGAGTACACTGTGTATATATGTACATACTGTACACACACTGATGTAGGTATATACAAAAAATATACACTTTTACATGTGTGACCCATCGTGTCATCTCCCCCACCACCCCAACACTCATTCAATGAAGCCACATTATTACCCCGCTAGCTTACACCACTCCACATTGATTTGTCTTTTATCACTCATTACTGGTTGATGAGACTCACACAGTGCAGTGTCTTATGTGTGTGTTAAGCCCCTCTTGTGACCTGACTCACACACACTGTTACTGCCTCTCGTAGCAAAAGATGGAGAAGCTTAAGCAGTCCTGAGCTGGGTGTCTCAGCGGGGCGTTTCACATATCAGAGACGGCTCTTCTGTTAATCCCAAGAGAGGATTTGAGGTGGTCTGAAGGGGAAAGACGTCCCTCTCATCTCTTCTCCTTGTTTAAGAGACACGTTGGGAGAACATGTAGCATGACCTTTTCACCTCCTCCTCCTCTTTTGTTGAACTTCATCACAAAAACAGTCGTTTCCCCCACAAAAAGTGAGTATGAATGAAGTCCTACTGGCTCAGTGGGGAAGACACTCTTCACTGACTGATGTTCAGTCCCCCCCCTTAAATGCTAATAAAGAAAGCCACCCTCCCCCCAACAGGTCAGACAGATCATGGGAAGAACAATGAGATACACAACATACTGCAGGCCAAGTTCTCCACAACTCATTCTGCATTTCTTAGACTTTTATCTCTTCTCAGTCATCCTCAATTAGAGAAAACAGGAGGGAAACTTTGGCACATTGTGCTAAAGATGTAAACATTTCATCATCCAATCAAAATGAGGTGATGGACTACTTAATTATTACAGTCATTTCCTTCCTGAAGAACATAAAGAGAATAAAAATCTTCACAAGAATAAGACTAGTTTTGAAAAGAAAAGGCTTCGGACAACGTGTTAGCTGTTGTCATTGCCATAGTCACTCAGGGGTGCAGGTGTAGTTTGGTTCTCATGTCTACAGTTTCCGCTGCCTGGCTATACCGACCAACAGTTCAATAACAACCAAAGGAATCAAAGACAATGAGGATGTGATTTTAGAAAAAAGGGTCTGAAACTTGGAGGTGGTACATTGTGCATCACGATTTTGCTAAATACAGCCACTTTGTCTTTCTTCTTTTGCCTGTGTGTTAAGTAAGGTGTGACAATAGAGGGCGCTACACACCACTGCAACATCATCATGTTATCTTCACTGACAAGGTCAAAGGGCCAGACGTTCTCCAGTTTAAGGTTATCACCTGTCCCAGAGTGAACGCGTTTAAGCATTAATGTTGACAAATATTATTACGAGTTACCATGCTCATGTTGCAGCAGACCTCCATTACCAAGTCAAGATCTGCCACATTTATGAAACAGCATGACAGTGATATAAAGGAACAAGTAACTAAAAATGATAGTACCTGCATCCAATTTATTTGAAGAAATCAGACCAAAACCAAAAACATTGTGAGTGGAAAGATCATAGCATTCCTGAAAGGATTAAAAACATGTCATATGTCTTAATGCTGTGTATTGTACTCCACCAAAGCCTTTAATTTGTCTGAAGATATTATTTGGATTCACAATTATGGTAAAATAAATTACATAAATTCCAGTCAAACTTATAAAATTTTTAAGAAATTAATACACAAATAATTTTTTTTTCTTTATGCAGTTGCAAAATAATAAAAACCCTATTTCAATATTTATCAGCAAATCCGTGTCCTGATCGACATGAAATCAAATTAAAACCTCAACTCAGATTTGGGCCTTCAGTGTGCTCACCACAGCAACACAAAACACCCCTGACATCTAGGCCCCACCCCCCTTAAGCCTGGCATCGTACCTGCGCGTTCAGCTGACCTGCAGCACAATGCAGCAACCTATCAAGTCACAGGATAGGCTTTTCAAGCAGCTGCTCGGTCAGCTGATCCAACTCCGCTTTACAGTCGGATGAATAAGACAAGGCAAACGTCAGGTGCAAGGAACAACATGGCAGCAAAGACAGAAAAGTAAAGGAGGAGAGGATGGAAAGGTGTCGGACAACGTAGCAAACATAACCAGCTGTCTTTGTCAGTTTCAGTAACTAATCAAAACACAACAAAACTAAAGAAAATCTAAGGAACATTTAAGTAAGGATGTGAATGTGTGTGTGAGAGATAGAAACATGGAGGAGCAGAGAGGATGCTTGATATTAAAGAACACTTGAGGCTGCAGCTTCTTTCTAGAATAAACTAGGAAAAAGAAAATGATTTTTATGGGCCATTCTGCTGTACAGTAGATCTGTTCAAAGACCTTTTGTGTTAATGTAGTTGCCTTGAAGCTCTAAAGTGATGAGTCATTCCAAATTTAATCAAAACCGATTTCAACAAAACTGCAGCATCGTTACTCTTCAGCGACTAACAGCACAGAGGATCTTCGCAGTTTGCTTGAACCCATGTTGAAGCCCGGGACAGACGAGTGTTATGAGATGTATGACAAACAGACGTAGGTGCTGTTAATGGTATCAGTAACACTATCAGGTATTGAAAAACAAAGAGGCGGCACAGTGTTGCTTGGTGACGCCACAGTAAGAATAAAGACGCTTGCCAAAATAAACAAGAGGTGTTCTCATTTGTCGTTTGTATCAGCGAAAACAGAGCAGTCCCATGTGTGCAGTCGGAAAAAAATGCTCACCTCCAGCAGAAAGGGGAGAACAAACAGTGAAACCTCATTCATCGCAGTTTCAAACTTTTGAACAGATGGCTCGAGTAGCAGGCACATTGAAGAGGAAGAAGTATGTGGATGGAAAACACTTCTGACTGAGCGGAACTGAGGGAGCCTGTGTGATACATGCAGAACACATGTGAATGCACATTTCATACGAGTCAGTCCATTTCTTTACGAGCGACATCTGCACTGAAGGAAGCAAACTTTTACTTTGCCAATAAAAAGAGGGATGTTAGCCACACATGAGCTCTGGCGTTTCCCTCTAGTGCCGTGCAGGAGCAGGCAGGGGGATGTTTGAAGTGTAGATGCAAAGACCTCAATCATGTCCATGTTAGCAGATCTGTGAAATATGATCCTTTTGCAGCCAACACCTGTTAGTTCTAGAGAAAAAGCTGTGACATTTAATCCAGTTTGGGTGTGATTAAAAGACAGTAACCCTAATACAGTGTCAATACAGACACTGGCAGAGGAAATGATCTGTGCAGGAAGAGAAGATGAATAAACTGAACTGCAGCATGGGGAGCAGAAAGCAGGGAAAAACTGTTTTAATCCCTCCTCTGATATTCCCCAAACGCAGCACATCCACTTGAAATTTGGTTTCTTTTTTTTTTGACAAAGGTAAACAAAAAAAGAAGGATGAGAGATTTTTTTCTTCTATAAATTGTTTTTTTAGAGACATGATGGTGTAAGGAGCAATGATGCTACAGCAGCCAGTGCCATAGCCTGAAGACAAAGTAAATCCTGAGGGTGGGCTTGAAGACACTTCCTGGTTTCAGGAACTACACTTCCGGCCAAACCTGCATCAGGCCCCATCCAAAGGAGAGAAGCTCCTCCCTGAACCTTCTTCCTGCCACCCCCCGATACAATCTGTTGGAAAAACTGTACAGAAAGTACAGAAAGTTCTCTCCACCTCGCCTGTCTGTTCCTAGATGATCCTGTGAACGGATGAGAGTAAACCGAGAGGGAAAGCTCAAGGAATCGAGTCCATTTCCTCCCCTCACATCACTCTGCGTGCAAACCTCACCGAAAGTCACAACCTCTATGTGGTGAAAAAACAAAGAGCGAGCACCGGAGGGGAGCAACAACACCGACATCAGATTCTTTTAAGAACCAAAAAAAAAAAAAAAAGCTCCTGTGGACCTCTGTGGAGAATTAACAGCAAGAAATAAAAAATATTAATAGGAAAATAAAATAATAAAGTAAACATGTCAAAGAGTTCTACTTTCACCGGCATTAAAGAAAGTTAAAGAACAGAAAGATTTCACTCGTCATTTGCACCTGGAACCATCAATGAAAAAACACTGAGGTATGTAGTTTAGATGGAAAGCCTCTTCATCGCTTTGATCCTTGTCATGATCAACATCGTCACCACCCATCCACCAAGTTTGCCAGTTTCCTGTGTACTTCATTATAGTCTACAAGCCCCCCCCCCACTGGGTGTGGCTCTTTGTGTTTCTGAGGAGGGGTGAAGTGGGGGAGAGGTGCATAGACGTGACTGGCTGCACCTGTGAGGAGGAGCGAGAGGATCCATGAATCCATCAAGTTTTGTCTTTCTCCTCAAGTCTGTTTCCATCTCTTTATCCGGGTCTCAGAGTCTGTTGGCGTCTTTATTCAATATCCAACTCTCCCCAGGGTGTGTAGCGCCCCCTATGATTGTAAATTGAGGGTGAACTTCCACTGCTGGTTGAGGCTCGGGGTGCAGACCTCCACAGTGAGTCCGCCCATCCTGGCACTGCGGCTGTCCAGACAGAGGTTACTGCCCACGTGACGAAGCTTCGAGTTGGACTCAATCTGCTCCCATTTCTGAAAAGAGGCACACAAAATCATGACAAACACTTGATTTATGTACTGTGTACTTCTGCAAGAAATGTTGCAAATGTGCTTCGATATTTGTTCTAATTTACAAGTGCGACTACAGCTCTAGCAGTTCCGCTCAAAGCAAACTTTACCTGTCTGCTGTCATTCTCTCGACAGCCTTGTAGTTTGATGAGGGAACCGGCCGTTCTGTCCACCACGGTCAAACACAAGTCCATGTGTTTGACCGACTTGTCCTTAGTCAGAGCCCACTCCTTTACAAAAGCACATATTATATAAACGTTAGAATAAAAGCACCTTTACATGTGAATGACTCCATAATGGAGTCAGGGATGTTCTGAGTGAGAAATGACCCAAATCTTTGTAAATGGAGCCCAATATTATGTCTTGGTCTGATGTGTAATTTCAGACAGTCAGCTACTTCCACTTTTTGCTCTATTCTTTACAGGTGCTCTGCGCAAGAGTTCAGAGGTCAAATTAGTTTTGTTTGTACAGTGTTAATGTTGTGCTGCAGCATCACAAATGTTGACTCTAAGACACTAAACTCCCTTTATGGGAACTGAACTCTCACCTTACTGAAAAGCCAGGAAACCTAACTGCTAGATGACATTGAGACCTGTACCACAACGCGCCTGGGCTTCACTATGCTGAGACATCAGCATTTAGATTTAGACTGCTTCATAACCAGTTAAAAGTTCCTCGAAGGGACTTAAGAGCTAAATTTGCAAAAAAATGAAAGAAGTATTTATATGACAAGTTTCGCTACTTGCAAAATGAATGGGGTAAACAAGACGTGTAGCACCAGTGATCTTGAACTCTCAGTGATGTGACACCAGTTTTTTTTTTTTTTTTTTTTAGAAATACCAGTACACCTGTCATGCTATTTCAGGAGAGACTATTTAAAAAAGTGCAGACACAGACACACACGCACACGCACACAAACCCATTCAGTGTTACCCCACTACAGAATCCTTTAAGTCTAAACTTAAGACCTACATGTTATCTCAGGCCTTTAAGGTTTTTGAGTTCCACTTTACATCTTTGTGTTTTACACTTTACATTTGCTCTTTAACCCATGTATCTGAGCATGCCTGTAAGATTTGATTGACATGTTTCTGCATTTTGCTGGTACCCACTAATCTTGTTTTGTTGTTATTTGTTTTTATTATTCTTATTTGTCATTTTGGTCAACTGTGGTTGTTTAACACGTGCCTTACAAATAAATTTGATTTGATTGACAAACACACATTTTACACCTTCCAAATTCAAAGTGCTCAAAGAACAAAAACCTGCATGTAGATATTCTGTATGTCTGTTGAGGCTTCAGTGTTCATGTTAACTTACCGACATACAGATCATCTATATGTAGATAAATCTGTAGAAAGTTTTCTCTCTTTCCAGTTTCTGCAGTTTGTGTAATGTTTGACCTTTAATAGCTGAATCCTTCAACATCCCCTCCGTGCTCTCACCGCCCAGTGCCACCCTGGTGTCTTTAGAGTAAGGATTTGACAAGCTGACCTGTCTGTGTCGTTGTAGTAACGCTACCTGGTTTCCCCCGGCGTTGTGGCATTCATAGACGCCCACCACCCCGTCAGCGAAATGACCCAGAGTGTCGAGACAGTTTCCTCCCTGCTGCAAGGCTCCAAACGCAATGTCCTGGTGATCCGGGACTCTGAGAACAAACAAGGTGTTGTTTAATTGAACAACATATAAACATTATGCTTACACTTCATCTGTTTAGATATCTGCTGTTCAATCATTCAACAGGAAACAGTGGAAAGTAACAATAAGGAGGATGAAAGAAAGGGAGCAAAACAAAAGAGGGGAATAGAGAGCAACATGTTTTTGTTCCACTTTCTTCTGACAAAAAAGAACAATAGCGCCGTCATGTTATTAGATTTGAGGTTATTCATATTTAGACCTATCTCAATTATACATTATTAATTTCATTCATGTAAGTGACAAATTGCAATTCTGCAAAAATTGAATAATGTGCTTGAGTCATAATTACTGGCGTGGGTTAGTCATTAGTGTCACCACAGTGAGCTGGGAGTCTTATTAGAGTATAAAGCACGAGCACACAGGAGATCAGTCATTATGCTTCTCCTGGCAGAGTGGTGGCCTCTAACAAACCAAGGCCGCATAACACTGCAGCTGCTTTTCACTTTTCCTACATGTTATTTTAGTCTTATTACATAACATTATCTATTGTGTCATTCCGGGCACCCTATCATCCTCCTTAAAACGCTCTCATCTTCTTACCGCAGTTCAGGGTAGACGTTCTCCAGGTACCATTTGAAGGGCTTGCAGCCTAATCTCTTCTTCATCTCCAAACGGCTCTGGATGCTGAGGGCGAGATGGTGACACACAGAGAGAATTAGAGGTTTGATGTCTTGTGGTTTTCAGAATGTTTTCCGACATTGTTTGAATTATAGCCCTCCTGTTCTGCCAGCCTGTCAGGGCGAATAAAAGCAGCCTCGGGCCCGTCTGACGCTGCACCCTTTGGGGAAAATAACAGCTTAGGTAGGCACTGTAGGGAGATGCCAAGAGTTTCCCAAAAGGTCACATAATAAGCATCTTTATCTTTCTTTAGCTACACTGTATGAAGAGTACATATTGTTGCCTTGCCTATTCTGAGAAAAGTGGAAATGGGCAGCTATTATGTAAAGTTAAATAAAGTGACAGAATCAACAAAAAAATAGATGGATTATGCAACACAGTTCTGTTACTGAACTGTCAACTGGCACGTGGTCCTTTTGAATTCATGTGGATTTATCATCTGAGAACAATCAATATCTGTACAAAAAGATGCCAATCCATGCGACAGACATCACCAAAACTTCAAAAACTTTGCAGTTGAACACCCATCGACAACTCTTCATGGAGCTTTTCTCCATCTAATCATTGCTCGCATTTTAAAATGTCTTTGTGTCCATCATGTTCCATTATTGTGGAGGTTTCTGTCAAAATCTAACACTAATTCCTTCAGCACATCAAATAACATGGCAGTCTTTTGATCTGTGAAAGAAGATGCACTGACTTCCTGCCCTCTTTTAAGCCACATTAGCTGCCTCATGTCACATTAATAAAAGGGGTAACTGACTTCTTTTACGACTGACACGCAGCTAATTGGCAATCCAATTAATACGCCCATTCATGTGGCTGCCTTTGTAATTTCATAATCTAGCTTCATTATGCCGTCTAACTCATGTAGAGCTCATACTTCATGGCACTTACTTTCCATAGGGGACGTTTCTCGCCGAGGGAACGGCAGCGTAGTAGAAGTTTTTATACTCATCCATCCACACCTCCGCTGCTCTCCTAGTGTTCCTATGAGATGGGAAATGAGGGGGGACATGAGACAAGAAACAGGGTCAAAGGAAGACTAACGAGGAATATGTGTGTGTGTGTGTGTGTGAGAATGGCACCAAGTAGGGCTGTCACAATAGCCGATTTTCATGGTTAAAAAATTCATGATAATGATATTATCACGACATCTGTAGCAAATTAAAAAAAAAAAAAAAGCAATACTGTTCAATTATAATCAATCAAATTCATCTTTAATTGTGTTTATTATGTCATTCACCTTTACTGCACAAATTATACAAAATAAGAATTACACGAGAATAAACATGTATTACTGTCACCAACTATGATTAAGTAAAATATGGAAATTAAAAAAACTGCACTGACTTAGGAGTCCCTGTTAAATAAAAAATATTAAGTGTGTTTTATTACAAAATTCCAAATGTCTTTTTTTCCGATGTCTTGATTTAAAAAAACAAAATAAAATAAAATAAAAATCACATCTCTCCGGCTATCACGTTAGTTTTCATTCATCTCTACGGCCACAAGAGGGCAGAGTTTCACTGGTTAAACAGACAAATGTGAATGTGTAGTTTTTAAGTTACTGCTTTTATTGGTCAACAGAGTGTGTGTGTGTGTGTGAGTGTGTTTGAGTATGGCCAAACAGACCAACATGTTGACCTGTAGCCCAACGAAAGTTTGTTATATTTTCCGTTTTTCTGACGATTTAACACAGGTGCCTCCTGTCAGACCTTGTGTCAGCTGGCGTCAGATAAAGCTTAACTTGCTCATACAATCTTTATTGAATAAGTCTGACACTTGACACTGGAGACACTGGAGCAGTTGACACAAAGTCTTTGAGCCCGTCCAATATTGCTGAAATATTTCCAGTTCCAGAAAGGTGCAGGAAAGCTGCATTCACTGCTGCTGTCCGGGGCCAACAGCGGGCCAAATTTAGTCTTTTTGAATCTAGCAGAAAACCTAAATTCTTGCCAACCAGTCAGGGAATAAACTGTTTTTTGATCTACGTTTCAGACACAATAAGGAGTAGCTTGAGCTGCCACAGTTATTTTGTTTTGTTTTTTTCCTTTTTGTAAATATATTTTTTGTATATTTACATAATTTTATGGTTTACTAGAGGTAAAAGGGAACTACAACTCTGTTTCATTAAACCACCTTTGCTGTAAATAACCAATAAATAATGTGACACAGCTGAATGCAACGTATTTATTGGACAAAAAGAATAAAAATATAAACACTGGCATCTAAAGATCAGAGGACTCAAAATCCAGATGTTGAAGGTGTTGATGCTACAGTAGTTCTCTATGTAAAATTGGCTGTGCAGAAATCTCTGCATTTCATCGCAAGCCACTTGCATCACAATAACAGAGACCATGCGCTCTGCAGGGAACTGTAAATGAGATCTGGAGGGGCTTTTCTCCACTGCAACCGTACGTTTGTCCTGTCTCCACATGTCCGATACACATAAATTGGGTATCTGGGAAATGCAGTTCCCAGAACAATAACAAAGTCAAACAGGCAGACAAAACAGGTGCTGTCTAGTAGCTCCCTCGGGTTGCCAGCAGCAACACAGTGAGGGTGTCTGGAGCTTTTTTTTTACACTGAAGGGGCGAGACACTGAACTGAAGTCGCCTCAAAAGCACGAATGAAGATGTTTTGTATTGTGAATCCCCGCTGATGAGGCTGACACATGAGAACACCACTGCACCCTGACGATTTACGAATAATATCTTAAACTGTTGGAGCAGGTTACGCAACTGCTTGTGCATCCTGTGCTACAGTGCTCAGCTTTATGTAACTGAGAGAGACATGATGTGGTCCACAGGAGGCGTCTCAGCTGAGTCACATCCAGAACAAGCATGATCTCAGAAGCTCTGGAACTGTTTGATCTATGACTGAAGTTAACGCAAACTCACTGGAGTTTGTTCTGGTGAGTTCACAACGGTTAAAACGCATTATGAGGGAGTCAGTGCTCTTCATTTCTACAATTCTCGAGCGCCTCTGTCAGTCAGAGATACGGGAAACATTTAGTCAATTTCATCTGCAGCTGGCAGACCGGCTTCGCAATTGAAGAGGCATCACAGCTATCATTTAGCATTTTGATAGTGAGCTGATTCCAAAGATACTGCACGTGATACTCCATTTAAACCCTCACTTTTTTTTTTTTCCCACAGTCGGTTTAACTTCCCATTTATCGGTTTGTTGAAGCTCTTCATCAGGCTGGTTTGATGGGCCCGTTTCCAGAGGAGCTTGTGGTTGGAGACCATTTCAAAGCAGAGATCCATATCACATTCCCCGACACTGATGTTCAGTGATTATATTGTAACTTACGTCAGAGCTCCAAATGTGAGCACACACACAAAAAACTTCTATATATGTGAGGACAATTCTCTCTAAATATGAAGGCAATTTTCACCTTGATTACTTTTTAATTGTTTTTTAATTGTTTTGTTT
>JAQLOL010000001.1:20153342-20166719 GCA_029783665.1 Naso thynnoides
CCCTCCACACTGAAGCATTTCATCTCTGTTATTGGTTTTTCCCAGCTTTTTGTAGTTGGGATTTAATCAAGTTAAAGCAAAGCTGATTGAAGTTAATGCACAATTTTCTTCTACTCTACAGTGTACAAACCTTGCTGATGGAGAGAGCATGACAAAAAAATACAGCAAGATTAAAGGAAATGTATTGTGAGAGAAAAAAGGAGGTGAAACTTAGACTTACGGTAGCTTTTCTGGATAGACTTGTTAATGTTTTACTTTCTTTGCATACTGTATGTTCGTGTGTGTGTGTGTGTGTGTGTGTGTGTGTACCTCAGCCACTCTTTCCAGTAGCGGCTCCAGCCAGTGGTCATTACACTCACAGTGAGAGTCCAAGAAGGTGAGGACTGGTGCTGTGGCGGCGTCTGCACCACGAACCCTTGAACGCATCAGTCCTGAAGAAAACAGCGGTTTACAAACACACACACACAAAAAAAAAAGATGAAAAAAACAAAACAGGAAATCAAAAAAAGCATTTTTGCTGCAGTACAAAATGACTTCACCAACCCAAACTTAAATACAGGACAAATCACGGCACTGGGAATCTATTCTTCTTCTAGTTACCTTCTCTGCGGTCGTTTCTCAACACACGCACTTTTTCAATCTTGGCCAGCAGTGCTCCGTCCTCCGCTGAAACACACACAATGCAGGTGTAACGTCGATGACACGCACATCACATTAACACACTGATTTTATTGGGTGTGTGTGTGCAGTACTCACAGTTGTCACTGTAGTCGTCAACCAGAATGATCTCTCTGACTAAGTGGGGAGGACTTTTTTTCAATACACTTTAGAGAGAGTGAGAGTGAGAGTGAGAGTGAGAGGGAGAGAGAGAGAGAGAGAGAGAGAGAGAGAGAGAGAGAGAGAGAGAGAGAGAGAGAGAGTAGATAATAAGTATTAAACTTAAATAACTGCCTTGTGAACAAGTGAAGTTGCAGTTTATACCCATGTCTGGCTGACCCATATATGCTGGAAATACTTTGATGAAATTTAACTAAAGGTACATGAAGCACAGAGGCCTGATCAGAGCTTTGTCACATGGTGCAACGATGATCACCTAAAGCTCAAAATGAGCAAAACTAATGAGCTTGTGGTCGCCTACAATGCTTCAAATATGGATGTTGCTCGAAGAAGCTACAAATTTGAAAATGTGGACGCTTCACACAAGTATTCAACCCAGCGGCACAAAGGATCAAAACAATCGGCACAGTTTTTGAGATGAACAACATGCAAGATTAGTGTCACCAGTTCAGCATGTGATCACAATCTCTTCTTCTGTTCCTGAGTTCTGCTCCTGAATAACAGCTAGAAAAGTGTGTTTGGAGAACATTTTGATGTCAGAGTGAAGTTGAACATTGATCTATTTAATATAAATTCATTTTATCCACTTAGATATTTGTTTACAATTCTTCTAATAATTAGTCTTTTAATTCTTCAGTGTGGCAACAAATGTATTTTGTGAGCTCACAATGACCTTGACTTTGTCTTTAAATCAATTCTCTGTGAGTACAAGTTGACATTTGTGCCAAATTTCAAGAATGGACAGACAGACAACCTAAAGTCATAACGCCTTTGGTCAAAGTCATCCCTGCAGACAGCACAAAAAACAGAATTTTCACTGCAAATCTGAAATAGAAAAGTTTTCAAGTGAACAGCTCACACACCATGAACCTACCTGACCACAGTTCTCAGCAGAGCGGAGCGAGCTTCATTGTGGAAGGTGATGACGACGCTGGAGGCCGGCAGGTCAGACTTCCATTGTTTATGTCTGCAACTATATACACAAAAAACACAAATTAATGAGAGAAAAAGACAGAAAAAAGCACAAAACAACAAAAACATAAATACTTTCATATGCACAAATAAACACGAGCACAAACACTCCTACACACACAAGCACACAGCCGAATGTGTGAGCAAAGCTGCAAGCTGGAAACTCTCCCTGAACAGTCTGAACACATGAAGGCAATAAATAGGATTCAGTGCACACACCAACTGAGGTACGCTCACACACACCCACACACACAAATACTCACAGGGAGTAATGCTCTGCTGGAGGTGGGATTGACAGCGGGTTTTACATACCACAGGGCAAAAAAATCCCATGAGATCGTGTATATGTCTGTGTGTGTCCAACAGAAACAAATCCTCACAGTGACTTAAAGTGACGAACACAGCTGACAGAAAACAACATGAGACGAGGAGTCAAGGAGAGAATGAAGAGGGAGAAGAAAATGGGGCATTTTCAACTGTGGGACGGCCTCTTTTCCACCTGAGACATGGGTCTGCAACCTGTGGCTCTTGAGCCTAATGTAGCTCTTTTGTCCCTCTGAAGTGGCTCTATGTGGCTTTGACAAAAAATTACATAGAAATGAATTATAGTTCTATTTTGTTGCCATTATCATTGCTGTAAGACTACGGCAGTTTTTCTAAATTGCACGTTTTAGTTGTGTCTCTCTCCCAACACACCTGATTCAAATGAGCAGCTCGTTATCAGACTTCAGCAGAGCTTCATAACGAGCTGATCATTTGAATCAAGGACACATCTAAAACAGGACAGAAAAATAACTGTTTTAATACTAAGCTGCTGTGACATGTTTGATTTATTATCAAAGTAAGCTACTTTTATTCTATTAATTGCCATAAACACAAGCAGGACTCAAATGTGTTTGTTCAAAGTTAAAGTACCTACAAAGCATAAATAGCCCCCTGTGAAAAAATAATAAATAAAGCCTATTAAAAATTATGATCAGCTAGTTTAAACTTTCAAAGTTATGTACTGTCATAATGAGGCTCAGATATGTTTTGCGGCTCCAGACAGATTTTTATGGTGAGGAAGGGGAGCAAAAGGCTCTTTTTATAGTAAAGGTTGCTGACCCCTGACCTAAAACTATAACCAATCCTTTAAATACTGTTGTAACACCCTGTACGCTGAATATGTACTGTGTGTGAATACACTGTATGTGCATAAGTGCGTGCACAGAAAGAATTCAAAATCCCGTTTTGAGAAGTGATCCTTAACCTGTAATTTAAAAGACTATTTCTACCGACAGAGAGGTTTTTTAAATATATACCCAATTTGCAGTATGTACTATTTAAAAAGCACTTTATATAGTGAATGTACAGTACACACTGTCATGTATAATGTGTGCGGTCCTTTTGTCTCTGTACCACATCTGTCGGAGCAGCATCGCTTTAAAAGGCTGGAAACACTCAATATGCTGCTGCATGAATCTTTAATTTACCTGCATGATCCTTGTACTGCCAAGAAACAATGTGTGTGTGTGTGTATGTGTGTGTGTGTGTGTGTGTGTGTGTGTGTGTGTGTGTGTGTGTTTGTGTGTTTCACATATCAGGACAAATCTTCACCTTACGATCTTGCATTGAAAGCCCTGATTAAGCAGTCTTGCCTTGAAAAAAACCCTACTATGCTCTTGCTTTTCAATGGACAACCTTCACTGTGAGTGCCGCTGCATGCTGTGCAAATGACACATCACTAGCGGATCAATAGGAACCCCATCCCTGCTCTTTTAGCCCGCTAATGGCTCTAGCTGTCAAAGTTAGGTCAATATATCAGTGAGGCCAAACCACTGCTTCTATAAGAATAGCCCTTGAATCACACACAGAAACCGCGGACTGAATACAATGACTCACTGTTTTTGATATGACAGCTGGCAGCATTTTCCCTTCTTTGTTTCCCAAGTTGATTTACAGTTAAACACACAAATCACTCGGCTTCATACAAGAACACTTTTGCATTCTTATCCTGAAACTCTTGCACACTTTTCCTGCTCCAAGTCAGATTCCTCCAACTCTCTCAACTGGTAAAATATCTAATAAATAACTTGTTTCGGACCACCTGTTCGTAAGGAGACACACATTTGGGAGATTTCAGCATGATAAATGCTCCCTGACATTGCAATGCAAGGCTGTCAGCTCTAACTGTGGGCAACTTTCATTCACCAAGAATGAAAGAAGAATATAAATGAGTGGTATAATGTATTTCAATGCATTTTGGTATCATATTTTACCTTCAAATTCAT
The DNA here is from genome assembly GCA_029783665.1 of Naso thynnoides. Taxonomy (NCBI): domain Eukaryota; kingdom Metazoa; phylum Chordata; class Actinopteri; order Acanthuriformes; family Acanthuridae; genus Naso; species Naso thynnoides. The sequence continues at coordinate 20,157,422 of JAQLOL010000001.1, forward strand.
ACTGATTAAGGCCTTAAATGTGCACAATGTGATGTTTTTGGTGACAATTTTGGTTACATGGTGAGGATACAAAATATAAAATATTTTATGCTCTAATAAACTTTGCAAATGTTAACATGTTTATTTAAAGCATGCCTAAAGGTCACGTTCGCAATAGCACGCTGCTACTTCTGTATCAAATGCTTTTCGTTGTTTGTTCATGGGCCCAAAAAAAGGTGTATCTTTAGGATTTCAGGTCATATATGTGCTTTTTCACTGTGAATAAAGGAAGATTCTTTGTACCAGACTCATAAATTTGATTAAAACTGCGTAAAAAATTCCCTGAAAAATATAAAATGTCGCACTTGTCTCTTAAGATCATCCAGGCTCATTGCGTAAATAAACTCTAAAAGCGAGTTCAGTATCACTTTAACGATGCAAAACAGTACTAAAAGGTACTAAAAATTAAAGTAATTAAATGGTGCAGCTCATCCTCCTGTCTAAACACTCAAATGCTAAAGATTTTAATAGACAAAAAGGACCCATGTTTTAGAAATAAATGTAATCCTCACGGGATGAAAGTAAAAAACTCTCTGTTCTCTAACAGCAGGTTCACGTTGCTCTGAAGCACCCTGACCAGCTTAACGAGGGAGACCACAATCTCTCACTTGAAACCAATAAAACTAACCAACCACACTGAAACCAAAGTTCACACACTGGCTCACACATCAAATTCTGTCACTCTTCACAACATTGAAAATAAGCATGTTTGTGGTAAAACTCTTGCACTTGTGATTGGGTTTAGAAGACAATCATAAATCTGCAAACTGCTGCTGTGTCCAGAGAGTTTTTTATGGGGCAGAGCTTTGGTGATATATGAATTTAAAAAAAAAAAAAAAAAAAACGAACTATTTTTAAATCTTTTAAGGTTCATGTGAATCCTCAGAACACTGGCTGTTGTTTATTCGTTGGCCCAGTGTTGAAGCATTTATCCAGAGTGAACTTTACTTGGACGTATTTATGCTTTATTAAAGAAAACAGTGCCGACTGAAAAGAAAGACAGCATGTGACAAGACTCGTACTCTGTTCAGGGAAACAACAGCTCACTGCCAACTTCAGAGAGCTTTGAAGCAAAACAACTTCAGCTTCAATTTTACAAGGACAGAGAATGAATAAAGGATTTAAGTAGGCAGTTTGCATTTTGCATGAATGATATCCTGCATAATAATAAGGGAGATAACAAGAAAGAGTCGAGCTGAAAAGAGCATATCATTCTTATAAAAGCGACCAAAAAGATATTGTCCCATGATTTATTCTCATCTGCTCGCCCAAGCAGAACAATTGACAACCATTAGCAGAGGTTCGTGTTATGAATGGAGCAGACAATGAACAGTGCGTGTCTGCTCTGCTCCTACTTCCTGGTTTCATCTGATAGAGTTCGATAGAGGGAGTTTCCAAGAGATCTTATCCGGGCGTGCACCAATTAGTCAAATAGACAGACAGCAAAGGACAGAATGCACACACACAATCCCTGCAGTTATGCATGCAACCACAAAGGTTAAGAGGCAAAGCATTGTGGTCTATTCATATCAGCTGTCCTGTGGGTGTGCACGTGAGACAGATGCGGACATTCTGTGAGATACATACTGGTCATGTCTCGTATCAGGAACGGCTCTGTCCATACGGAGTTTATCGCTCTCCACCTGGTTGAACTTGTTCCTGGCGTACGGATCCTGACCCGGTCGGACCACCGTGGCTCCAACGTACAGATCCTGGTCAAAATCCTGCCAGCGCACCTTACCTGGACACACACACACACACACACATTAAGCACACAGCCAATTCACATTCATCTAAAACATCTTGTGTTTCTGGGTTCACCCTATTTGTGGTTTGACGAAAGTTTGTAAAAAGATGGAGGGACATATGTTTTTTAGTCTTTCTAATAAAACAAATTTCTTCTATTCCACGAGAGCATATGTTTGGTGGTGGCGATGTAAACTGGTTTGATTCAATTGTTTGAGCTTTTTTAGCCGACAATGTTTAAGTCCATCTGAAATGAAAAATGTTTTTAATCCTTTCAGATCGCATCTGCACTCATATTGTTTACATATTTAACTATATTAGTAAAAGAAATTTACAAAAAAATCCCATGATGCAATCGCATTTTCGTCACGTGACTTTCATCCTTTTGCCCAGTGCAATTTCAACCAATAGTATTATCAGTTGTCAGCAGGGGCTAAAACTCAAAAATATATGGCCTTCTCTGAGGGCGACATCTTTTTCTTCCCCCTCATCCTCCTACACCACCTCCTGATGTTCCTGCTCCGGTAAAAAGGGTGATGAAGGAGGCGAGTATGATAGAGATAAGGCTAACATTAGCTGCTAACTCACTCATTGTACCTGTTTGTTATAATCCCACTTTTCAATGGTCCAATCAAATTCCTCCCAATGTTTTGCCCCACTTGTATGTCCTTTTTATACCGGGAAGAGGTCACGATACAGAAGTTAGATACTTACAAAATTATGTTCCCGGTGGACTTTAAATATGTGAAAATCGTAACATGGATGAAAAGCAAACACAGTGAAAAAAGAAATTTCAACTTTGATTTAAGCACTAGACAACCTGAGAACATACAGAATGTCCAGGTTTTAATTAGAGACACAATTTTAATGCAACTCCCTGATGAAATACATGCTGAATACACACAGCATACCCAAAAATAAAAAGCTGCCTCTAAAAATGAAGCATAAACCTTCACAAAAAGCTGGAAATGTGTCGCAGGAATTATTTGGATTATACATCAGTGCGGATATAAAATGTAGGCAGCTGCCTGGCTGATGCAACAATCCTTCACGACTGACAGGAAGGAAACCTCGCTGCGTCAAGCTGCTGCTTGACAAGGCGGCAACATGGCACTGAGGAAAGCTGACATGAGATTTATGCTGCTCATATGCCAGAACCAGGCGGAACAGAATTCAAACAACAAACAGACAAGGAGAGACTACTTTAGCAAAGCTAGAAAACACAGGAGAACGTTTATTATGTATGACACAGAGTAAGAAAGAACTACTCTGCTGAATTTAGTAATTTGGTGCAGCCTGAAATGAAAAGTTTGGAAAACATAATATTAAAAATTATCAAGCCTACACACAGTCAGAGCACGCTGCGTCTGTCTGACCAGATTACCGAGATCGCTGCTCGCTAAACAGAGAAAGTTGTCATGTTTAATTTCACAGTTTATCACTGACTACTGAGACACACACACATACGAATAATAATGCAACTAATTAGCCGGGTGCAGCTGCTATGCTAATGACTTGTGTTAAGCATATGGCAGCGTGAGATTACACACTCTCAGTACGGACGAGTGAGCACATGACAGACAGACAGACAGACAAGCAGAGAAAAACTGAGCCTGACGAGGATAAAAGAGCCAGTGTGTGCGTGCGTGTGTGTGCGCATGTGTGCGTGTGTCTACCCCGACAGCATGTGAAAGTGTCTGGCATGCCAATTAGCTCAAGCTTGCAATGATCTGCCTGAGACTGTATAACTGCGCCTCCGAGACACTACTGCATGTGTCAGAGTGTGAGATGTCCTTGCTGATATCTCTGTTTAGTGGCAGCAAGTAATTAATGTGGAGGAATTAATGTTTCAACTTCTCACTTTGCAAATGTTTAGCTCAGACTTTGAAAAATCTTTATCTTGCAGTCCCTCTTCCAATCTTGCTGTTTTCCCAGTACATTGAACTCGCTCACGGCAGATTTAACTGCCCACTTTCTCATTGGGATTTACTCATTCAGATGACATTTTTCCAATACTCTCTCTGGCCACTTTAGCAGGTGTGCCCATCGTGACTGAGCGGGTGGTTTGTTGCTCCAGGGTCTGCTCTGTTGAATAGTGCAGCATGTTGATTTGAACAGTTTTCACGCTCCTTCGGCCCCTGTCACCGAGCCGTTTCCACCCACAGCTGCTGCTGACTGAGTGTTTCTAGTTTTTTGCAACACTTTCTGGAAATCCCTTGATGCTGTCTGTTGTCCAACTGATGGAAACTGGCAGGAAAGACTTGCACTCAGAACTGTTCCCTCTATCAGTACTGAACCATGAACCGCCCGCCTACTGATTTAGAAAACGCCCAAACTCAATGCAAGCACGCACGCACGCACGCACGCACGCACGCACGCACGCACGCACGCACGCACGCACAGTCATGTTTCATGACTTCTGGGAACACTACATAGACTTACATTCATTTCCTAAAGATTTACCCTAACCATAGCCACCTCTTGACTAACTCAACCTTAACTCAAGTCTTCACCGTAAAAATAAAAAAATTTACACTGTGAGGACTTAAGATGGTCCTAACAAGTAGTCCCCACAATGTCTCTAATACACATTCTCATTCATACACACTCTAATTTTTTGATTCATTTCCTGAAAATGATGCAAATAAAAACTTAAGAAACTTGAAATCAGGCTGAGAAGGACACATTATTTTCACAGCAACTGTCACTCAAAGTGGCCATGACCTTAATTATGCATAACTTTAGGCCTCAATGTAATTTTAATGAATGAGTTATATAAAACTCACTCCCCCTTAAGTAGATTTACAATGTGTGATTTTATAGATGTTGTCGTTCAATTCAAACTCATACTGTACGAGTAAATCGACCGCGATGTAAAGCCAAAGCTCATGATTTATGTGCTCACACTGTATGGTCTGACTGTCAACCATGACCTGAGTATTCACACTGTACACGTAAAAACGGCCCGTCAGCCTCCGTGGACCGTCCTGGCTATTGACAATTGTCAATAAAGATTTGTTTGAAACTAAAACAAAAATCGGGCCAAAACCGGCTTAAATCGCACAGCGTATGCTCAGTTTCACAGTAATATGAATGGGGAAATTAGAGAGTCTACAAACATTATTTGTACCAGGCAGTAAACGTGTTTATTTTTGCTGTTAAGTTTGTCCATTCTAATAGGGAAACATTTGAAGAACTGCAGTTTTTGTCTCTTTTGGCTGGACAGTTTTACAGCCCAGTAGGCTGCTGCTTGGATAGAGCATCACTGAACAGAAACCAGAGTTAAAGATTTTAAATTTAATTTGGTGATGAAGAGATTCAAATGTCATTGATTGCTCTCATAAATGGACCTTGAATTTTACAATTAAACTGGTACTTGCGAGGTCAAAAGGTTTGGAAGATTGCTTAGGATGTTTACACACACCTGAGATGTTGATATCATGAATGATTCACGTGAAAATGTCTGAGTTTAACACAGAGTCTGACTTTATGGAGTCCAACGCGTTCCTCAAATGTTCATTGAAATAAGATTAACTTGGTGCATCTTTATGTTTCACAGGCACACAGAGACAGACACCTACTCCAAATAAACAGAACATTCATATTCATATTCAAGCACATTTTGGAGGAACCTGAACTCTTCTGCCTTCTCTCCCCTTTATCATCCATCTTTTATTATCTCATCCCTCTCTCCATCTCCACTCTTCTTTCTGTTTCACCACTTCCCTTTATTCTCTGTCTCCTCTACTTGTGTGTGTTTGTGCTGCTCTGTGTGTGCGTATGTTGCCACTGATGCTGTGATATGCCACCATTGCTCTAATTCTGTAAAATTGCCCTGAAGTTGAAATACCCCCACTTCAACATTCAAATTGGATTCCATTTCCACCACTGGATCTGATAAGAGAGCGTGTGTTCCACTTTAGCAGGTCACTGGCTGGCGATGGAGAAGACGGTGCCTTGAGTCAGGCTGAGGATGAGAGCTGCATGCAAAATCGCTGCTCACATGCTCCTTCTGCTGCCACTTTTCAGCTCCACTCTTCACTGCTAGACTTAGACAATGTTTCGTAAAGTCTGGGTGGAGGAGCATAGCTGGGTTTGTGGTGAGATTAAAATGAATTCCTGAATTATTTGGGATGCATTTGCAGCGCCTGAATTTGAGGATTGAGCAGACTGTGGGGTTACACTGAAATGTCTTTCCTTTCTTGTGGTTATTTAAGCATGGTAAGGTTAAGGATGATGAGGATGTTCATGTTCTGCTGCTAATAAAATTCATACCATGCCACTGTGTCACCACATTTCAAAATGGTTTCGTTGTGGTGACATGATGTAGGATATTTTCTGAATACATGACTGTGGTTTGCAGCGTCTGTCATACACATGCCTTGCAGCTGGGACGTACGTCCTGCCGTTTCCTTTGGTGCAACCACAACCACTGACATTAAGCTACTGAACTCTCTTCGGATCCTTAGAGAGGTCTTGTCAAATATTCTGGCTTTGATTACAACAAAAGATACATATACATACATACATACATACATACATACATACATACATACATACATACATACATGATAATATATAGTTGATCATTTATTTTGTTAAGACACAAAACACGCAAGTTCTTTCTTGCCAAAAATTGAAAAAAATGTAATTATCGATAGCGTCTTATCCATTCTCAGTATCATCATCTAGTCATGTGACTGGAGTGCATGATGGGTATTTAAGTTTCCTACCTGGTGGGAGAGTCTCCAAGCTGTGAGACTTGTCATCAGAGATGTGAGCTTTGTTCCTACTGGACAAGTCACTGGAGTCCCATACATCCTGAAACCAAACAACCCAACAGACACATATTAGCATAGATACACACAGTTTAATCTGAAGTAAACAAGACAGCACACGGGAGAGCAGCTCAGAGTTATTGTATTCAAAGCAGGGGAACTCAGACCAAATAGTAAAAATAAATTAGTGCATTAGAACACTCACAAAACTCTCAGTGAGTATTAGGGCCGAACTGAAATATCAGTTTGTTGTTCTTATCAGCCGATATTGGCTTATCGTAGATAACAGTGTCAGCATATTGGCACCGATACTAAAATTGTTTTTAAAGGCCAGAAAACACTTGAACTAGTTGTGTAATTACATATATCTGAATTTTCTTGATTCTTAATATCAGTTTTGGCCCCAAAAATCCCACATCGGTCGAGCTCTAGTACGTAAATATAATTAGTTAAAATGTAAGCTTGATACCACTATATTTGATTGACATAGTTTGAAGCAAACAAACATGGAAGAATCTTACTTTGCTTCTTTAACAGAAGTCCAACAACAGTATAATATAGAATAATAATAGAAGGCTAGTGTCACATTTAGGTCATACACCCATATTCTTATACTATATATCAAATATATGAGCAAAATTGTAAGAGGAAATTCAACATGGGAACTTGCAAAAGCATTATAAGTTTGAATCAGAGACATCATGCGCAGCTCAACCTGCTCCTGCATTTTATTCCAAGCTTAACAGAGATAACACATTCAGAGCACTTCATTTCGTGAAAGCTAATACCGACAAGATCAAATTCACAGTCATGAGCAGTCCACTCAGGTTAAGTCCGTTTAGACAACAGGATGTCCAGCGAATGCCATACTGCCGGCCTGAGATCAAACTTGTCTTCCAGCAAAACACTCAGTGAATTAATCAATTCACACAGGTATCATCCCATTCAATCATTAATAACTAATTTCACCACTGCACTGAGAACCACATTCATATTTAGCCCTCAGCATTTACACAAATGGACGGATGACTGAGGCCATTCCTCCTTGTGTCCGTCGGTGTTACCTTTAAAACACACTGGATCAATACACTGGCAGGCATGGTTATTAGCGCCCTTCATTCCCTGTCCAGACCTTTGCCCTTGACTTTAGAAAACTATTGTCCAACTGTCTCATTTGCCTTGTGGTTCCTGTTCACCTTCAGCGTCTCTAGAATACTTTATTGATCTGTTTTCTTTCCAAGCTGCGGACGAGCAATGACAGTGTAACGCTGGAGGCAACCACAATCAGTATTCAACAGTTTATTTCTAAACCTGAGAGAAGTGGTAAAGGGTAGAAAAAGGATTTCACACTTATTTTGCACATTTATGCTGTTAAAGCCTTTGTATTTCTAGTAGCTAAATATCTGCTATTGTTTTCTGTGAGTCTCACCCATCAGCTCACTCTGTGCCAGCCTTTCCATCCATTTGCCCCTGGACAGTGTGTCAATCTCCTCTAAAACTACACCCTTTTTTTAGTGACTGAGAGAAGATTACACCATTTAACACCCACAACTACAGTAAAGGTCCTGCATAAAATCAATTTCTGTAAGTGTTCACGACAGCTGTGTGTGCACCCCATCAGAAAGTAATGCTCAGCGTAGGATGAAAACCAATGCTGGCAGTGAACTCACTGCACAAACACAGTGTGACAGGTTCCGAGGGGGAAAACAGGACATTTTTTTTAGGTAAAATAAAACTCCAAATTGGATACAGACTTTTGTTTTGTTGGGCTGTTTAGTCATACTGACATTTTACGGCAAACACTTCAGATCGAGATGTGCCATGGGTCTGCATTTTGAGCTGGTGGAAAATCTCCACTTTAATGGTTAATCAAGTGTGGGACATTGTACCCTCCTCAATGTCGATTTTTTTCCACTAATTTTCAGCAAAATCTTTCTAATTTTGTGGACTGATTTTCGTATGACACCACTGACTAAAAGACCTTAAAGAGACACAGTAGTTCAAACCGAAAAACTAAATTGTCTCAAGGTCTTTTCACACTGCCATGCAGCAAGAACGACAGAGGGGAAGTGGTTTCGACTGCGACAGTAGGACCAAGAAGCGGTTGCCTCCCACGTGAACACACACAGATTTTACCCAGCCGCTCAGAGTTCACCGTGTTGAACTTCTGGTGGCAGCTAATCAAATTCAAGGGGTCAGGCAAAGAGGAAAAAGCAGATATTGCGGGTCTGAAAGCAAACATGGAGGAGCTCATAAAGTTGTTGTCAGAGCTGTACAACACACCTCTACCAAAGCACAAGGATAACCTCAAGAAAATCTGGGCATGTGACAACATTTCTATCAAATGGATGACAGTTAAATAACTGAAATATGTAGAAATTGTTGGTATTTTCTTGCTACAGTATGCAGCTAACATTACTTATACCTTCTGTGTAGGCTACTGTCCTAATGCTATGACGTTCACATAAGCATCTCTCAGAATGCAACGGCAGCAGCCATTTTTAAAAAAGCCTGGCTTTCTGAGGGAATCCTCCAGCATGGAGGCTGTTTATTTATGTGCTGTAAATATCCTGAAAACCATAAAAAAAACTTTACCCGCCCCTTGGCATGAGGGTGAGCAGGTCATGACTGAATTTTCAAATTTGGGCGAACTATCCATTTAAGGTAAGAAAAAGGGGTCCAAGGAGAAATTACTCATCTTTGTGTGTCAAAACTGATGTTTGACAGCATGTGCG
>JAQLOL010000001.1:20178097-20188240 GCA_029783665.1 Naso thynnoides
ACACACACACACACACACACACACACACACACACACACACACACACACACACACACACACACACACACACACACGAGGTCTTTTCATGTTGAGTGAGTAGGGTCACAGACAGGACCTTCTGTGTTTCTGTCCAGGACTGCAGAGGGACATGAAAGAGCATCAATGAGCGGAAGATAATAAAATGTGAGTAAGAATGCAGAAAGGAAAGCTGGAGTACAGTTGATTCCCCGGTTGTTGACAGAGGCAGTGAAGAAGTCTGTGAGGGTGAGAAACAAGAGGGCAGGGAGAGAACAAGCAAAAGGAAGAGCTAAGGGACACAACACCCGGCTCAGTTGTTGTCAGCGTTATCATGTAAAACTATGAGGTTCTGACTGAGTAGCACTCAAGGGAGTCATAACACCGCGGAGGCATAATAAGGTCAAAAACTGGCTATCAGTCAAAAGAAAACTATTAAAATTAATTCCAGAAATCTTTTTTTTTTAAATGTCAGATTTTGGCATGGTGGTTATGATTTTTCAGCCTTGTGGATGCTGCTTAGGCCCCCGCTGTTAGTTGGCGGGAGTTTGGGAATTAATTCAAACAAATGACTCCTGATAATGGGCAAGTTCAGATTCAATTTTCAGAAAAGAGGGGAGGCGCTGCTGGAGACACCGCGAGAGGGAATGCAAAACAAGACGAGGCGCAGGGGAGAAGGAAAGAGGAGCAGGAGAGAGAGGTTTGGGTGAAAGATGAAGCGGGGGAGGGAGATGGAGTGAAGTGCTGAATCATCGGAGGGTGTCAGCAGGGGGAAAAAAGTAGGCCAGGGTCCTAAGATGCAGAGGGTGGGGATGTTAAAATCCCCCAAATCAGTTGTACAAACTCTTTCATCAACCACTTGCTTCCTCTCTTTTCTTTCCATACAACCCCCCTTCCTCTCTGCCTCCTTTGATTGCCCCCTCACTCCTCCTCCTTCTCCCTGCTAACAGTAAATGATTGTCCCGTCCTCAACCGCAGCGGTGGTCTGTGATTACTGCCCCCAAAACGGTTTCATCTCGCTTTAAGACAATCTGCATGTTGGGAAGTGTTTTCATTATACTGTTTATTACATGAAATGGTTATGATCTGTGAAAATTGCAGCTCCTGATGTTTTGTTCTTTGCTGCAAACAGCAAACTGTAAATCCATCCAAATCTTGCAAGAAGGCAAGATTTGGTTGGATTTACAGTAAGACCCCCACCCCCCACCCCCCCAAAAGGATGCTGAGGTCGTCAATGTTGCAGTCCTGAAATAACAGAGCTGCACGTTACTGCATACCATAAAACTGTCTGACTGTTCGGTTGGAACGGAAGATGCTTAAAGTCTATAAATGTTTTCTTTCCCATACAAGGAGAAAAGTTTTTCCGTGGAAGGTGTGCTTTTCATGGATGTGTATCATGCATGAATGTAAGCAGCAATGGTAGGTAATGTGTGTTGTTGCTCAGTGTGTGTATGTGTGTGTTTGTGTTAAGGCTGATCCAAAGCCAAGATTCCTACAGTTTCTGTTCATGTTCTCATGTGCTGCATAAACTTGTGGATTTAATTCCAAATGCAGAAATATGCACGTTATTTGGCTCTAGATTAAAAAGAAAATCTACTTGTACACATTACACTGAGTTACACACAGATCAGATATTAAATGAAGCACACATGCAAAAGCTTGATCCCCTCTGTTATTTAATGATGGATATCGACACACTCCTGTTTGGACATGAAACAGACTTGTTCTTTCCTGGCTCTGCACCAATCAAATCCCCTAGAAGTACCAAAGCAGACTCTCTGTCATTACAGTTATTATACAATGCTATTGAGTGCCGGATGACATCAGCAGCTTAAGTCTGATGGGTGTAATTCCAACATTTGAGAACACTGATGTAAGCTCACTAATGTCAAAACTGCAATATGATCCTGAACCTGAACAGATCAAGGCTAAAAATCAACCAACACTGACCAATTTTTAACATGCATAAAGCTGAATAGGCTAAACATCAGATGCTAAAGTTGCTATGATGTGACTCAGATGTACTAGTGTAGGTGTATATGTTTTTAAATCTGCAACAATATTAAAACTGCTATTTAAGGCCAGAAAAATTTTAACTATGATTTAAAATGATGTAATAATGTTGTTTGTCCTGCAGAGGGCCGTTCCTTATGTAATAAATATAAGGTCAAGTTTTTACTGACAGTACACTTTTGTTTGGGGTAAAGTTTGTTGAAAATCCAAGATGTCCTGCCTCCATACAGCTCTTTGTCACAAGTATTTGATTATGATTATCTAAATTTTCTTGCGCCCTAATATTGTTATTGGTATTGGCCAAAAAAATCCCATATCAATCACGCTTTAACTCAAACCCATTTTTCATTAGACCCTTCCAATCTAACAAACACCAACATCTTTCAAATTCTACACCCAACTTTGTAACTACTAGGGCCTGACCAATATGGGATTTTTGGGGCCGATGCCGATAACGATATTAGGGAGTAAGAAAATTCTGATATTCAATATATTGGCCAATATTCTATATATAATATTTTGAATGTGGTAATCAAACACAAATATCTAACCAACTTAATTCCAAACATTGTTGCACCAAACAGTAAATGCTTCACTTATTATCAATTAAACTCGGGGCCCGCCCTCTGGTTGACAAATTACGGGATTAAACATTTTAAATCATTAGTCCAAGTATTTTTTTCAGATGTAAAAAACTATTTTAATACTGGCATTTATCGGAGAACAAATGTGCCGATAATGATATATCTGTAATAGGCCAATATCGCCGATAATAATGATAAGTCGATATATCAGTCGGACCCTGGTAACTACTAAAAGTAGTTTGCAAACACACATGTTTGCATCACATACCTCATACCACATTTGTAAACGGCCTCTCAGAGCCAAATGACAAGAAGAAAACACACACACACAAAAAGAAAAAGACCAAATCAACAAAATCTGAACAAGATAACAGGCAAAATGCTTCAGTTCTAAAACACTTCCAGTGGACTTTAAAGCTGCATGGAGGAAGAAAAAACCTCATTTTAGACACAACATCACAGAGTTATGCTCAGCAGAATTGGTGCTTAAGCTGGGATAACGCTGATGACATCACTATGACAACATCAGGGTCATTTTCTCAGTCTTGTCGTCATTCTCTAGAGCCAAAAAGGCCATATAACTGTTTTCACAGGCTGCTTTAGCTAACCAGGGTGTGTTAACTGATTATTAAGTGTAAATGTAAATGTGTAATGTTTGATGGCTGCCCGGTATGTGCAGTGTAAACAATCCATAGAGAAACTCACACGGAATATTCTTTATTCAATAACCAGTTTTATTGAGTCAATAACAGCTCTGGTCCTACCGATGGGACCTCGATGAAGTGTGTGTGGACTTGTTTGTGTGGTTGTTCTAGCACTTAGAGCACACAGCTTTTCGGTATAAACATTGCATTATCGCCACACCATCTCAGCTTGTATTATATTAAATTTCACAAATATGTTCAACAGACTATAGCGACAGAAGGGAAGCAGATGTATGACTTTTAACAATGACTAATTACACACTTCAATTCTCATTTCCAAACTTTCCTGGCACACAAAGGAGAATTTTCTTCTGTAATGGGATACAGGCCCTTTAAAACAAATTGCTACTCTCATCATGCAGCTCTCCTTGGGGAAAAGCTGGCGTCTCGTTTTGAATTATGACCTACAGTTTCATAAACCAGACAGTGACACATTACAGACCTTAATCAAGCCATTCTTAAGATCTCCTCTGACAGTTAGGGGTGTGTACCGTTTTAGGGTGTGTTATTCATAGTTGGATTTAGTCACCGTAAATATTTGGCTGGGGCCCATTTCAAAAGGCTGCTGGAGGAGTCCTTATCATTACACGACGTAACATCTGTGGCAAGCGAAGAGTAAAACTGCTTAATAATTCAAATGAAATTTAAGGCCACTGATACTGCACCACGTGACATTACGGTGCAGGAAAAGTGCGACACAACTGGTATGCTAAAAAAGGTCTGACACCAACCATGCACCTCCTGTTCGTCATTTCAAATTCTCAAAGAGGAAATCTAAGGTATTTGGTTCAGTTAACTGATGTGAGTGAAAGCTGTTTCTGATTAGTCTGACGTGTTCAAACGTGTTCAAATGTTTTCAGTCATTGTTAGCAAATCCTGACTGTATGGATTTTTGCTGACATGGGGGCATGGCAGAATCAATTTCTTGCAACGAGGAAAGTAAGGTGTAATTTAGACTGTACAGTGATATGCTGCTGGCGTTGTATGTTACTTTTCTTTACTTAGAGGACAGTCCAGTAGAATTTATGTTTTATCACATTTTATGTCTGTTTCCGATCATATCGTTGAAAAATTTGAGCAGAAAAATCTCTAACGTCAAAGCCAAAGTAACTGAAATAATGCCACAGCGTGCCACACTGAACAAAAGCTGCAGTGCATTAGAAACAAAACTGAAACCAGCATGTTGATGTTCATGCATTCATTCATGACACATTGCATTGGGCTTCGATCTCCACAGTGTAAATTTATTTAGCAGCTGAGCTAATTAAAAATTCAACACTTATTTGCCCTTTTCCATTAAAACACCATCACCTTCAACTCGTTTCCAGTGTATTTTAAATGTGTCCTTTGGGATGCATGTTTGGGGGTTATTTCCCTTGTTGACATTGTGTTTTCCTTACCTATGCTCATTTGTAAGAAAAATTGATCGCCACTTACTGAAGCTGCTGGAGGATACGGAACAATGACCACTAAAGAAGAGTCCACAATCTGCTCCTATATCAAGGTTAAGCCACAAATCTAGTTACTAAGAGAGCAGACCATTTTTTTCAGCACCATTTTTCAATTTTATAGAATAACTTAGTTTGATTTCTTTTCAGCATGCTGCTGTTTTAGCGGCTGTGAGAACAGTGATTAAAAGAGAGCAAGCCCAGCAATCTGCCGAAAACAGAAAAAGCAGACATGAGTCCAGCCAGAATACAAATTCTCCAAAACCACAATTTATCTCAATCCTGTATTATAGTCCTGAAAGTGCAATTTCATTTAGCTGCGTTCATACTTTTTAAGCAGCCAGCTGCATGAGCCACACACACAGTCATCTGTGCTTTCTGTTTATGGCTACAAGCACTTAACACACTGTTTGATCAATTATTCACAGGCAGTGTGGTACGATGAACTCTGACCTGTTAGATCATCGAACAGTCTGCGGCTGCCATGTCATTAATGGACAGCAGCAAAATGAAGAGTGACAGTAGAGGTAGGGGTAGGTAGGGAGGCTGCAACACGAACAGACATAGCTGACAGACTGAAGACTGTTCTGTCATTATAAAAACAGCCCGTGTGTCCAAACATAGAGAGAGGGCAACACAAATACAGTCTTAAGATCTAACAGTCTTTCAACCAAAGCATAAATACTCAAACACCTCCAAAGTCTGGCCTAAGCTTGCTGTACCTGAGTCTGTGTATCAGCATCAGCTTAGCCTCATCTCCAACATGACGTCAGGCTCCAGAGTACAATATTATGCAGCACAGAGGGCGCAAAACAACCAATTTCAAACTAACCCATGCTAAGGTGTTAGATTGTTTTAGCTATTCTTAGCCCCATCTAGACTGACGTCTGACACAATTGCCTCACTCCACCCCCACCGAGCTGAAAGCACAGATAAATCAAACCTACCTTTTAAGGCAGAAACACACAGAGATTCAAAAAAAGGCAAAAAGCCTGCTGGCCCCAGAGCTCAGGATATGCTGATACTCTCTTTGTAGGTGGTATCTTGTGCATTGGGGCCAAAAGTGGGTCTGCACATGACAACAACTCTGTGTTTTCATAATTGGCTCCCAGGGTGAGCGACTCAATGTATGGCCTACTTGAAAAGAACAAACAAACTAAATAAAAAACTGTATGAGAGAGCAAACATTCATGAGAACAGACAAAAGTATATTTTTGTAAGACAGAGACACAAGCAAAGCAAATAATGAGGGAAGAAAGGAAATACAGAAGAGAGAGGGTGGGAGACACAAGAGTGTATTACCACATGGCCTGTTGGAGAGAAACTGAGAGTTTACCTTCATCACACAATGAAATACAGCTTGAGTCTGGGGAACAAGCATCATTAAACACACACACAGGCGCACGCACACACACACACACACACACACACACACCCAAAGATCATATTTGGGCAAATGAGCATTCATCGTACCCCACCCATTCTTTGGTTACAGCTGCTATGTTTCTCATCTCTCCTTTCCAGTCAGTATCGTCACCAGCTAATGACCCATGCAAAAGACATGAAAACAAACAGCACTGATCTTACACTGCAGCAAAGAGCTTCTGGTGTGTAGCCTGAAAGTAAGTAAATTTGTCTTAAATAACATCAAAGACACCTTGAAGCAGTACTGCCACAGCAGCGACTGTCTTGGGGTGACGTATTTCCGAGTGAAACGGCTTCAAACAGGATGTAGAGGTGGGACATAACTTTGGGAGAAATTTGATTGGTGAACACACAAACACACACCGCTTCTCCATCCTACTGCTAACAAGGCTTAGTAGCTACCGTAGCAGTAACGTTACCGTTAATGTAACTACGTTACTCCAAATCTGTCCCTCTCTAAATCTCTCTCTCTCTCTCTAAAGGTGTCTGTCTTTCTATCTGTCTTGCTCTCCGTGATGAATTTTAGCTCTGAGCTGCCTGAAACAGAGTGGCTAAGTCACGACCCTTCCAGTGGATCCCATGGGACCTTATTTTGGTAAAATTTTGAACAGTAGTCAATGGACAGAGACAACTTATTTTTTTATCCTGGTTAAATTAGGCCATCAAACTCAAATACCATTTTTGTCATTTTAAATATAATTTTACAAATCAAGAAAGTCACGTTTTAACGTAAAGACAGTAGAATAACCTTAGTTTTATGTAAAAAACCAGTCAGTGGACTACATCTTTCGTCGTGCCCAATACACGTCACCAACACTAACATAGCAGTCAACCTGTCAAATTTTACTGCGTTCTTCCACAACGATGAAAAAAGTATTAAAAGAGGCGAAAATCATTATAAGTCTATCAGTCATTTTATGTATCGTTATCTGTCTTTAGCGCCTCTACAGAAAGTTTTGATGATGTCACTTACATGACGGTTGGATGTGTAGTCTTTCTAGATACCTATTTTCAAAATCTTGTAATCCAGCAGTAGTACAAAAAATTGTGACTTTATGGATTTGTAAAATTATCATTTAAATTGACAAACATCATATTTGAGTTTGACGGCACAGTTTAACCGACATCAAAAAATAAGCTGTCTCTACCCATTGACCAATGTTTAAAATTTTTCCAAAATAAGGTCCCATGGGGCCCATTGGAAGGGGTGTGACTTAGCCACTCTATATGAATTATGATTGACAGGCAGATGTCATGATATGATTGGTTGAAAATTGGTTTCTTCTCCTCTACGTAATTATTCGGCAGATTTTGTTTAACGTGGATAGTAATTGATAGACTTTGCCATCAGAATACAAATAAATGTAATTTTAGTAATTTTTTGACATACATTGTTAAATAGCTGCACACTATGACCAGTGTTTTCATTTCATTTCAACTTTAACCGCATACTTGCACCAGTAATACAGAGGCCAGATTTAAGCTTTATTTTTTGAAAGAGCAATTTTTACTTAAAACGTGTCGAGAGAAATGTAAAGCAAATCTCACCACATCCAAGCAGGACAGTGTCGCTAACGTAGGCTTAAACTCTGGTATAATATTCAGGACAGTTCCCACACAGTTAGAGAAAAACTACACATAAGCTAAAGGGGGCTTTGTTTTCAACATTACCTCTCAAAATAATGCCGAATAAAAAGCTCTTTAGCCTCATAAGTAACACTAGTTGAGTAACTGTTGTAGGAGATAATTTAGTTAGCCAGACATGCTAACGTTGAAGCAAACATTAGAGCAGGCAAACACATCATTTAATCCATTCCTAAACACTTATGCTCTTGCGGAGGGATTTGCCTACAGTCGGTTCATTTGGAAAATAAACACCTCAGTCTCTTTTCTTAACAAATGAAGTCACAAAGAAGGGAGACTTAATCTGTTTCAGTGTTTGATCCGAGCTACAAAAGATGCTGTTTGCTGGCAGCACTGATACTCCTGCATGGAACTGACGAGTACAGCAGCTTAAAATGTCCCACCATAAATCACTGTACATGGACTCATACAATTACAACTGGCACAGGCTGTGCAGTCCTGAGGCAGAAGCACTAGTCTGGTGATGAGGAGACGTATTGCACATAAACCTTCACTGATAGAAACCTTGGCCTGAGTTAACGTTAAAATGAAGGGTTTATGTATGTATGTTTATATATGATGTATAAATGCAGGCGTCTATTTTTACAGAACCACTATCGGAGCCTTCTGTCACCAGAGGAATAAACCATACAGTAACAGTCTGTTTTTAACACCAGACGAGCTCTGTGGTCTCAGGAGTCAATTTTTTCTGTAAACGGTGCGATTTTCAGGCTTTTTCCTTCAGATTTTCAACCACTTGGAGAGATGACTTCTATTCATGTTGCAGTCAAGCTATATCTTCACTGCTTTTTTGAGCCATCCAGGTCAGTAATAAGAGGCTTTCACATGAGAGGTATGAGTGGAGGAATGTTTCCATCCAACCAAATTGTGAAATAAGTTTGTTTATAAACAGAGTAGTCTGAGACACCAATACAAATGTCCTGAAACTGCCGACGTGTCCTGAGAGGGGAGACAAGCCCACAGGAAAAACCAGCAAAATGGACGAACATGCGGTCACAGACACAACCACAGCAAGGCTCTCTAATTATTCCTTTAATCCCCTTCCATTCATTTTGTCATGACTCTTCATTTGCTAGCATACATGGCTCTAACAAGCTATAAATACAGGAACACTGTTTGGAAAATTCCCCTAGCTTCCAAGTGATGAGTCTGACAAACAAGTAACAACCATCCATTTCATCAGTCATTTACTCTGACTCTTCCTCATTTTAAACTGACAGCAGAGTCGAGTCAGCACCTTCGCTTCCTGAATCTAATTTCAACATACTGTTAAAAAAAAACAGAAAAACAACTTACAAGCTTCTTCTTTGATAGTACTGACCAATAACCTTATAAGCCTGCCTGTGGAAGTTGGACATTTTTATGGGTGTGTGGTGGAGTGTTCACTCTACGTATTACAGCCTGACTGAGCGTGCGGTTACAAGGGTGGAGAGGTCACAAGGTGCAGCTGGCCCATGAGGAGCTTAAATTAAATCAGTTAAATCAAAATCAACACATAAAAAAAAATTAGATATCAGTGTTGAATTTTGCCTTTTTGTGACATATTTTTCCCATTCTCCACTTTTCTGCAGTTACATATTCCCTACTTTTCAGGTTAGAAACTGTTCCAGTCTAGTTGCACTTGCATCAAACACACATCTTACAAATGCATTGCTGGTCTAAAAAGACTACAGTGAGTGGAGAAGTTAGTTATACTCTTATCTTCCCCTGTGAAACTCTTATTCTGTGTGTGAATGATGACACAGCAAGACAGAAAGCTTTGCCTCTTCTTTTTAGCAGGCTCATACCACAAACTGGAGTCCAAGGTGCAGCCAGCGCTGCATAAGCAAACCAAGACTGTTAAGTAATAAAACAGTAAAAGCATTAAGTCTCTGCAAAGAATAAACCATGAGAATCAACTGAAGAGTGATCTGACAGACAAGCACATCATTAATAGCTGGGTTTTAACAGTATCGTGAACGTTTTTTGGTGGATTTTTCTTACAGAATGACATTTCCATTGAATAGCTGAAAACAAATGCTGGTATTGAATGGCCATGATGTGATGAAGGGTGAGAAATTAACACCTCCCACCAGACCAGTGTTGAAGAATCAACCCACCACTTTGGCAGATGATCAGACATTATTTGGGCATTTCTTTCCATTTAAAAATTAGCTATTTAAGCTGCTCAGTTTGAATACAGAGGGGTCTGTGCTGCGCTGCTGTTGAACCTGTTCTGCACTACACATCTACCTGACTGAACCTCGTCAATCCTTTCTCTCTCTGCAGTGCCTGCTGATTGATTCATTCATTAAGGAGAGAGAAATATGT
>JAQLOL010000001.1:20216802-20227043 GCA_029783665.1 Naso thynnoides
ATATCACTAATGGAGAGGTGTTTCTAATGTTTTGCATGTTCTGTTTACACACATAAAAAAACAAATGTTTAATATGTCAAAATACAGTAAAAAGGTGACCTGAGACAAGTTTTTTAGGTCCGATACTAAATTAAATGTAATGTGAAGAGACTTTTGTCTGTGAAATTGTCCAAAATAGCTAGTATGGGCTAAAAGTAAATACAATCAGTTGTAAACTCATGCCAATATGTGTAATATGCAGACATATTTTTTTTAAAGTCAACATCACTGAATGTTTGCATAGAGTAATATTGGGTTTGTTGTAATGTATGTCCATGTACCTGACAACAGTCTGTGCACATTCTGCAGTATCTGCATGTACAGCTCATCCAACTCCTTGTCTCCTTCCATCTCCTCTCCCTGCTGCTCCTCCCTCTCTCCTCCTGTCATCTCCACTACTTTGTAGAAAGCTGACAGGAAATGGAGAGAGGAAACCAGGAAGTTCATTGGCCGGTGGGAAGAACTGATTTCTTTAAGGATCTGCTGGCAAAAGCCCTGATAGAGAGTCATGTGACTAATCTTGGTGTCATTCTGCTTGTTCTTGTCCTCCAATGACAGAGAGGACAGTTCACAGTGCAGCATGACCGTAACAACTTCTACTACAAAGGCCTGACCCAGGATGCTGGCTGGCTGAAGTGACTGACTGACAGTCTGAGGCTTCAGGACGGACTCAACTGCTGGTCCCAGTGAAGCGTTCATTCTTGTGAGAATTAGGGTCAAGGTCTGATCCATTGGTTTACTCCTTCCCAGTTTAGAGGACACTGCCTTGGAGAAAGAGGTCAGCGATGCCAGCAGGAGATGAACAGATAAAATGGATGCTCCTGGATCTGGTTTATCTGACACAGCTGCCTCTGATGCCACAGGTTGCCTGCTTGCTATTTCCTTACTTGTAAGATAAGAGGCAAACTGGTCCAGGTTGAGTCGAACGCTGCTGTTTCGTATTATAATCAACTGAACCGAGCATCTGATGAAGCCCTGCACTGCTTTGATTAAATCAAGCCAATCAGAGCTGCGTGTGGCTTTAAACCTTCCATTGTGGCTGTGCCAGAGGAGAGAAGACACGACAGCCTGCAGCAGAGTGCCACCATGGATGAGCTTTAAAACACTTGGGAAGTTTCTTCCCTCCAGGAGACAAGTCAGGATCCTGAGCAGTTTCTCCGGGAGTACAGCATCATCTCCAGATTCGGGATGGTCAGGAGGGTCTGCGGCCATCTGGTCTGAATGAGTGGAGGCGGAGGAGAGTGTGAACAGGAGCAGGAGGAAAACAGAGGAGAGATCCTCAGAGTTCATTCCATCTGGGTTTAGTTGTGTTAAGATTTGGAGTATGTTTACCAGTTCCTTGTTTTGCGTGTCAGTCAGCAACACAGCCACCTCTCCTGTCTGTGAGGATCCCAATATATCTGCAACTATAGTCTCCTTTTCCACAAGTGTTGACAGAGTTAGACTGGCATCTCTCTTCAAAGAGTTTGTTCCAAAATCCTTCTCCTGGAACTTCAGGAGTGTTGGACAAGTCTTAGAAACATGTGCTGCGTTCAGGACACCAATGATCCTTTGTGTAAGGGAACAAACTGTGGCAGAGAACAGTGAAGGCAACTCAGCAAGAACAGGGCTTTGGAGAAGCTGAGAAGATATGAGGGAGACAGTCAGACATCCGGGCAGTCGGTCCTTTACTCCATCTGTCTGTCTGCTTAGGAGAGAACTGATAATAGCGTCTGCTACGCAGCCCACATCTTCTCCACTCAGGTGGGGAGCAATCAAAGGCAAATTGGCTGTGATGAGGTACCAGTGTGCTGCGAGGTAGGAGTTGGCGTTCACGCTCCCTATCTGTCCGTCCCACACCTGCTCTCCATCTAGACTCACCTTGCACTCTGATTTAGCTGAAATAAACTGGGCTGCCCTGTTCAGCAGCACAGCAGTGCTGGGTTCGGAAAGCAAGGAAGAGTCTAAAAATACCTTCTTCATCTGTTGCAAAGTGAGAAGTTTGAGCAGCAAGCAGCTCATCGGGCTGCAGGATGGTTTTAGGTGTGGTGGAAACATCTCACCAGATAAAAGACTTTCTCTATGAGTTAGGACTGGAGCACGGTCTTCAGCCCCCCTCGCAGCTGCGGTGTGGCCTGCATCAAGAGTTTTGTATTTGCTGCAGTGCATATAGAAGAGTGTGTCGACTTCCACCCAAGTGTATCGGAGAAGGAGAGTGGCCTCCTGGATCTTCTGCTCCCACAGTGCTCCCATTTTAGGCTCAGCCACCTTCTCTGACTCTTTATGGTTCAAATTCTTTTTGCCTTTCTTTGGGGTCTTCTGAACTTCATTTGTTTTTTCAGCCTTCTTTTCATGTAGCAGGTGCAATAACTCCTTGACTACCTTTTGCATCTCCTCCATCAGGCTCTGACCCTGTCTGACTACAGGAAGAGGAGAGGAGTTGTCTAGAGTCTTGAGACTAAACAAAACAACATGGAGAAGCTGACTGAGGGAGAGCAGCTTCAGAGATGCATCTTCTCTCTCTTGGTCCACCTTTATCTCTTTTTCGTCTTCTTCCCCATCAACCTCCATCTTTTCTGCCACTCTTTCCTCCTTCACCAGGTCAGGCAGTATATATCTCCTGATGCTCTCTAACATTAACGAGCAGACCTCTATGCCTTGGGAAGGGGGAGTGTCCAGAAGACAAGTCCTGACCGAGGAGGAGATGCCCTCAGACAGCAGAGGAGGTCGGAGGTGATCCAGGGCCGGCTGACAGATCACGGACAAGAGCTCGGAGAAGAGGCGAGGCAGCTGACGGAGCTTAGTGTAGGTCTGCAGGAGACTGCACACTACGAGCTGTTGGGAAACAAACATATTTTCTCAGTTAAAACTAACAGTGTAAACATTTTACCTTTCTTTGATTCTGTCTCTAGTTAACCAGGACCCAAGTTAAGTACAAAATGTAAGTTTCAACTAAATTGAGACCTGTCTGGCCCGTTGCACTCGCGATTCCATGCACTCAGAATTAACCCAGGCTGAAGATAACAGCTGGTCCAGGTCTGGTTCAAGAATCAGATGGTTGAGATTCAACAGCACCTTTAAGCAGCGGTACCACGCAGGGATCCTTAAAGACAAGAAAACAGATAAACTAAAAACTTGAATTCAGCTCTTCTACATGTGTATTACCTTTAACAAAGACTGAAAAAGCATCAGGAGGAGTGTATGTATTTTACCTTGGATGAGCCTGGTTGAAGAGCATTTCTCCCAGAGATCTGTAAAAGTTGAGCTGGACCTCTCCATGTCGGATTCTGTCTGCAGCTACGTTGTAAATATCCGCAGACAGAGCCTGGCTCAGCAGGGACTCCACAGACAGCAGAGCCAGGCTCCAGCTCTCTGGGGAACAGAGGAGGGGTGGGGGACAAGTCTGTCCAGGGGACATAGAGACTGGCGGGTCTGCTTCGGCAGGTAACGCTGAGTGTCCAAGAAGGCCTACGTCCAAGGCCAGGACCAACCTGGTGAGGAAAGAGAAACACAGCATCCTGTGCGTTTCCTCACTTTCGCCTCTTCCTTTTCCATAGCTCTCCAGGAAGAACTTAAGCAGCAGAGGCAATGTGTTTGACTTCACAGTGTAATGCAGGGCTGGCTCACAGTATCCCTGAGCGCTCAGTTTGGAAAGTATGGCACTGACTGGTTTCAAGAGACCCTTTGCCCCACTGGTACCACGTTTCCCAGAATCCTCCTTAGACGGTAGGAGCTCTTCCTTGTAGGAGGTCAGGTGCTCAGAGGGGAAGAGAGCCGAATGAATAATGGAGTCTATCTTGATGCGGATGTCTCTGGACAGCTGCTGACGCATATGCAGATGTGTGTGAGAGGGTGCAAAGTCCCCAGAAGTCAGCAGGTACCTGAGTAGTACTAATGCCTGGATCAGCTGGTTGGTTACCATAGCAAAGACTCTATTAGGATTGGCTTGCTGTCGCTGAACTGACAAATAACATGACAACACCTGAAGCAACACATCAAACAAATTAGCTGGCTGTAGTTTTTCCTTTGGCTTGGAAATGGGTATATCAGCATCTGATTCTGGCTGATTTGGAGGTCTGTCAATGATCGACTCGCTTTGGGAACCGACCAAATCGCTAACAGGTTGCATCTGAAGACGCTCAGTCATCACTTCTTCTTGACATGTGTCAGATTCAGCCAGTGGGGGTTCTGTGAGTAATGGCTGCTGTAGCTCATGGCAGGCCAGAGAGCAGAGCTTGGAAAGCAGATCAACCATGAGCTCATACTTGGTGGTGAAGACAGATGAGAGCACGGGAGACGACAGAAGGCCCTGACACACACTCAGTATGGTGGACACACACACCGGTGACTTGGAGCCAACGCGCGCGCAGTCCTGGAGACGCTCAAGCAGCAGCTAAAGCCAAACAGAGAAAAAAAAATCTGTCAGTAAAACTTTTGCACATCCATATCAACATGCCCTCTTTATAGAGTATGAATGTGTCACTGCTAAAGCACTAGTCCAATAAGATATTAAACAGCAGACAATCACAAAAACTAAAAACGAAAATTTGTGCTGGTGCATCCCAAAAATCAATTTATTTCAGTACTGCCAGCACACCTGTGCCATGTTGAGCCTCAGGCTGATGGTCTTTCCCTGCTTGAGAAGAGCGTGGAGTTTCCTGCTGTGCAGTAGATCATCAAGGTAACACCACAGTCCTTCCAAAACATTGTAAGAAAACTCCACCTTCTGATTGTACCAGCCTGTCAGAGCGTGAGTGCACCAGTCCAACAGCACCTACAGTTGAAAGAGAGTCACGCAGATAAATAAATGGGAGGAATTTCTCTGCCGTTTTTTCAAAGATAATCTTTTCTCAAGTATCCCTGAAATTACAGTGAGAAAATCATTTTTAGGATGTTAAATAAATAATGAGTGAATGCACTTTACGAATTCTCATATTAGCAAGAATGGGGCAAACTTTAAGCAAATCTTTATAGATTATGTGGTCTGAGCTTTGTTTATAAAATTAAATGATGTAGAAAAAAATACAGTTGGTATTTTCCCCAATGAATAAAGAACACCTGCTAGAGATTTCTAATACAACAACCATGCCACAACATCGAGACAGGCAACAAGAAACACTACTATCGTATAGACACAAACATTGTGTAGCAACAAAAAAGCTGTTACCTGTTCCTTGTTGGGCAGCAGGCACTGAGTGGAGACCCAAGCAAAACGTGCCAGCTTTAACTTGTCCTCCCACGGGGTGTGAGGACTCTTCAGCTTCAGATGAATACCTGAGTAGATGGCAGCCATGGCTGCAGGTGGTTTAACTGCAGCACAAGCTTGAATAAAAGGGACAGAGAAGAGGAGTCGAGGCTTCAGGAAGGAACCACAACAGAAGGGGGAGAGCAGAGAATACCTGAATATTATTTTAACAAAATAATAGTGCATTAATGTTTATGGAATTCATTCAAGAGTCTTAAGCTATACATGGATGAGGGTAGTGAACAAAGTAAGGAAATCATAAAACCAGGGAAACTCGTGTTATGCATTAAAATGCACGAGCCAGACCCCTCTCTCCTGGACAGTAAAAAGTCAACATGCACCACACAGACATTAAACACAAATAAACAAAGAAATTTTTAAAAAGTTCTGTTTTTGTAATGAGGATGCTTTGACAGGTCACAGGTATTCAGGCAATTTGTTCCACAGATAAGGGCCAAATAACCAAAAGCAACATGAGATCAGAATTTTAATTCAAGATATATTCTGCTCTCATTGTAGTAACTTACAGCAGAGCCTCGGGCAAACTTATATGCCAGGGTCTTACAAACAACAAGACACTTGACAGCTCTACATAGTCTGGTGTGGCTGCGATCGGGAAATATGTTTTCATTTTCAGATCTGCTTAAGTCTGTCTGATTCCCACACTGAAACGCTTTTAACAAAATGACATGCTAACGACAGCTAGCTATAGCGTTAGCATATTCTAGCATACAGGCGAATGACAAACTCTGGAGTTGATTCTCGACTGCTCGCAAGCAAGTAATCATTTAGCTTAAATGTAAAATTGGAGCATGCAAGTGTGAAAATTTTCTCTTATTGACTTACTACTTCTCAACCCGCACGTGTCTCCTGTTTTCAGATGAGGATGAACTTTCAACTTTCACCCCGCCGGCCAGGCAGAAGCAATCGAGAAACGATAAATAGTTCAATGTAGCTCCACAGTCGGACAAATTTCAGCTTTTCGCCTTCACTCAGCACAGACCGGCACAGACCCTAGAGAAAAATATGTTTTATTGAAATTTTGGTTCTAAATTTGGTTGATTTCAAAATAAATTAAAATTGAAAAATAAAAATAAAGTGTTCCAAATAGAAAATACCTTAGCTAATACGCCATGCCACCCAGTTATTGGGCAACATACGGAAGTTTATATATGATAAATAAAGAAACACATCAACCTTTATTTGTGCACAAATTCAATTAAAAAAAATGTTTCTGAAGCAATTAAGCGCGCATTCACCAAACACTTATAGCTCGGTGTTGACGATCTGGGTTCACTTAGTTCTGCCTGGTAAAGTTTGCTTATATCATCAGCCATTGAATTCCTCAGTCGAGGAGGAGGAATCGTGTGGGTCACCTTTCCTGTTTCTGTTCCTGGTTCTTTATGGGAAAATTCAATGTGTTTCTCAGCGTGGATTTTGGTGTTAGTAGGTCTTTGGCAGCTTGTGTTTCCACTTCACCCGCCTGACAACCAAATATCAGCGACAGATGCCAGTGACAGGCTGACAGGCAGGGTGTTGGTAGCTGCTCAGTGATAAGAGATAAACCGGGTGACGGCGGCTGTCAGACGCAGATAAAACGTACAATAACGGTCCAAATTCGACAATGTAGCGGGAAGAAGCTCTACACCTTCTCGGCTATGGACACCGTGCGTTTTCTCACGACTGGGGGACAAAAATGTTTCGCAGGGTGAACTTACTCTACAAGAAACACCTCGACACCATCTCTCACCAAGTCTGACCAAGGGAGATACATACATTTCTTTCACTTTTTTGTTGAATTCATTTGGAATTTTGTCAGTAACTGATAACCAGGACGATGCGGCTTTTAATTTGCATGTCAAGGTGCAAACATGGAGGGAATTTAACCAAACTCGAGCCAACACATCCGAGGATGTTTTGGCTTGAGCACCGTCTGACCCCCTCGGCTGCCCTCCGGAGGAAGAGACTGTCGACCGGGGTCAAGTCATCAGTTCAGCCGCCCCCTGCCTTCCCTCTGTCCTCAGCCAGGCCACTTCTGTCCGTCCGGCCTCGCAGTTCGCTCAGAGGTCTCTCCGTTCTCGGTTCACACACACCTGTTGCCTTTGCCAGCTCTTCAGCCGCCTCCACACCTACACCAGCCGAGTCAGTGAAGACCCAGACGGGCACCGAGAGCCACCAAACCCCGACCACGGTCCCGCTGGATGATGTCAAAAGGATTCTGCATCTTGCTCGCCCGGAGAGATGGAGACTGGCAGGTAAACTGCGTGTAAATACGAACGTGTGGACAAACCTTGAGATGTTTCGCTGATTAGGGAATCACAAAAGGCGTTTACCTTATTAATAGTACGAGACTGTCACGTTTATGTCATTTTATAGTAGAAAAAAGTGGGAAACATCATCAATGAGTTAACTCACAAAACTAAAAAAAAAGGTTAGATTCTTGTCTGATGAATTTAATTGTTGCACCTAATTATTCTAAGTTTTTGGAGCCTTAATCCAGTGTGCGGATACTTTTTTACATTTTCCTTCCTTAGATGTCTTGCCTTGCACCTTGCCTAAATTTAGAAGGGGATGTGCACACTGCATCATTTTCCATAATTACACAAGATGATAATTTTTGATTTAATCATACAGGGAAAAGCAAAACAAAACCGGAAAATGTTCTTTCTGCCTATTGCAGTTGGTGTAAAATGTTAGAAAAGTTGTAGTTTTCTGTTTTTATGCAAATTAAACCACAAGAGATGAGATAAAAGTCTAAACTAAATAGATATGCACACATTTTACTGTTGACACAAGGGTGTGCAGTCATATTTGCTCATGTTTTCTCATCAGCCACAGCAAGCCACCTCACTGTGCTGTGCTGTATGAGGATACTGTCAAAAAAACTAGTCAGATTTTTGTCATTACCTTGCAAAAAGGGGAGTTCATTTAAGCACTTAGAGGTTTGAAAATCACCCTCAGGTACCTTTCGTCAGGTCTTGCTGGATAAACCCTTCTAAACGTGAAGTTAAGACTTCATTTAAAGGATTGTAGCCTGGAATTTTGGATTCTGATTCTATTTCTGAAGTGTATCTTGTGCTTTGATTGGAAAACTTTTTTGTTTTTCTGTCTTTTCCTTTGCCCGACCCAGCTGCTGTAGGCTTCCTTACGGTTTCCAGCGCGGTAACTATGTCAGCTCCATTCCTCCTGGGTAAAGTGATTGACACCATTTACACCACTGGAACAGACACGGAGACCATGACAGCCTCCCTGACATCGTTATGTATCATGCTGACTGGAGTGTTCTTGTGTGGCGGGGCAGCCAACGCTGCCAGAGTCTACATCATGCAGACCTCAGGTGAGACAAAGAGGGAGATTAATGCTCTGCAGGGTCATGCGAAGGAAGAGACAGTTCATACATATGACTAGAAACACGTTAACATTTAGTTTATTTATATCAGTTCAATACATATCGAAAATCTGGGAAATATATTCCCTGTCAATGCTGAGATAAAGATGAGAAGGTTCATAATAAGTGTTAAAATGAAGCTAGACTGCAGTGACTGAATAACCTGCTGTTAAAACAAGTGAATTGCCCAACTGTGGATCACTGATGTATATCTAAGTCTAAGTCTGATCCATAGACAGATAGAAATGCTGTAATTACTTATTGGCGCCCAGTGACCAGACACAGAGACTTCCTGGCAACCTTATGGTGACACATTCTTGTTTGTGTACCGATTAAACACATAAGATATACTGTATACTTACTGTGGATGCATTTATTGTTAAACACTGGACAAGGTCAGGCTGACTCTTTCTAATCAACTGATTAATTATTTACTCTGCAGCATGCCAAATATAAAGACAAATAGCAATCGGAAGGTTTCAGACATGTATTTACATTTGTGCGTCTGTCTGCATTTCTTAATGTCTCGTCTCTTCTCTCCGCAGGCCAAAAGATTGTTCGTAATCTCCGTGCCTCCGTCTTCTCTTCCGTCCTCAGACAGGAAGTTGCATTTTTTGACAGGAATAGGACAGGCGAGCTGATCAACCGTCTCTCTGCAGACACGGCCGTGGTGGGTCGCTCGATCACCGACAACCTGTCAGATGGCCTGAGAGCTGTCGCTCAGGCAGCTGCTGGTGTCAGTATGATGGTGAGTACGTCCCTCAGAGTGGTCTGAATGAGGAATCGAGGGGTAATTTTTGTGATGCATTTATCTTGTGCAGTAAATGTAGTAGTTGTATTACCGATGTGTCTGAAATGCCTTGGAAATTAACAGAATTTTCACAAACTAAGGGCTGAGGCCTCTTAAGCCAAAGAAATCCGTGTTTCTCCCACAGTGCGTCTACTGTTTGAGCTTCACCAACTTAAACACACATCAGTCATCTGTAACACTTTTGCCGAATCTGACTTCAACCCCACGAGCCATTACCCCTAGCTTTGGAGTGCCCTCCAAAAAGTAATGTCCCTTCGCAACCTAGTGAGAAGGGGTAGAGCTGAAATCTTTACCGCAGTGATGGGACACCACTTGTTACATCAGCAGCAGTCGCAACGGCATATATGTAGCGTGACAGCGAGGGCTGTGGATATCAACAGTGCCAGTGTCGGTGGTCGTGTTACCAGGTGCGTGGGCTGTTATCATCATGCTCCGTCAAATGAATACACGGAGAAGAAATGAGGCGAGTAGAAGTGGTCTTTGATGCATTATAAAGCTGGTGAATTTCCATAAGGTATGTCGATTTTGGTGTCCCCCTGCATTCAGAGTCTGCATCTGAAAACGCTCGGTTTGGAGGGCTAGATCACCACTACCCCTCGGCCCCCGAAAGAAATGCGACACGCTACCCTCCTTGGGTGCACGCAAAACATAGGGTAGGGCCAAGGGGGGAATTGGGGCTGTGCCTTTACTACAGATCCCCCTTTCTACTGCTCTGCATGTCAAAGTGTCCTTGGGCAAGATAAAGATACTGAACCCCAAACTGCTCCTGATGGCTGTTC
>JAQLOL010000001.1:20229382-20246870 GCA_029783665.1 Naso thynnoides
CTGCATGTTGTAAAAGATCTAAGACTTTCTCTGTGCACACTAAAGGCTTATTTCTCTCAAAGTTTGAGTACAGATTTGTTGAAATCTGTGCTACTAACCATTTCACCTTTGCCAAGAGAATCCTTTCACATTTAAGGTGTGGCATTTCAAGATAAGGACAAACAGGATGATTTATGCACAGGTGTGCCTTGGGCGGCTCACAACAAAAGGACAGGTCTAGAATGTGCAGTTCAAATACAACACATCTACATGCTGACCACAGGATGGACCACAAGAGCTGTTATGCCATGGAATGAATTTTTATTTGACTGCCATTAACTGTCTCCAGTACCAGCCAACCTCACAACCACAGCGAGCCGCACCGGCCCAGGAGCTCTACATCTGGCTTCTTCACCTGCAGATGGACTGAGATGAGCTGCACAGACAGCTGAAACAACAACTGGTTTTCTCAACTTAATAACTTCTGCACTAACAAAACCTGTCAAAGGGAAGCTTGTCATCCTCAGAAGGGCTTTGACCTGACAGCAGTTTGTCGTAGAAACTAACTTGAGTGTATAATATATACACTCACACAAACTTATAAACACATGGAGGTTGATGTACTATGCAGCAACAGTATGCTAACATCAACATTGTGAACACAGTGCCCCCTGGTGTCAGTGGGGGTTATAATATGTGAAGGCCTATGCTACAGAGAACAGTTCATTTTATTTTATTAATGGAATTAGAGTGCACAGAGATACCATGATGACATTCTGGGGCCTTTATCGCCATCGCCTCATGTAGCAGCTTAATAATGCACAGCCCCATGTTGCAAGGATCTGTGCACTGTTCTTTTAAGGTAAAACCATCCCAGTTTTTGCATAATTTGTATATTCGCCACACATTTCACAACTGAGCACGTTGGGGATGCTCTTTGTGTACCATACCTCTGTATGTTCCAAGTCCTGCCAGTAACCAGCAACTTCTCACAGCTACTGAAGAGGAGTAACCCAACATTCCACAGGCTACAATCATCAGCGTGATCAGCCCTGTGTGAAATAGATGTGCCACACTGCAAGAGGCAGATGGTTTTCATACCAACTACTGACTGCACCTCCCAGATACATCTGCACATTTTAGAGAGTCCTTTATTGTAAACAGCAATCCCCAAAGCACACCTGTGCAATAATCAGGCTGTTTAATCATCATCTTAATATGCCACGCCTGCCAGGTGGAGGGATTATATTGGCAAAGGAGAAATGCTGACACATTTGATAAAATTTGTACTCAACATTTGAGAGGAAAGCGCCTTTTGTGTGCAGAGAAACAGTCTAAGATCTTTTACTTCAGCTCAAAAACAAGTGTTCCCTTTGTAGAATTTACGTTTAAGATGTAAAATAATCCAGTCCTTTTTTTTTTGCTGTTGAAATTCAATTTTCATTTCAATTCTCTGTGTTGCTTTTCTTTGCTTTACCCGCTACAGACGGCCTGGTTCTTCCACCAGATCAGCTGAAGGGTCAGTTGGAATTCTGTGATGTCTCCTTTGCCTACCCGACTCGTAAGGAAGCTCCTATTTTCCAGAACCTCAGTCTGCTGGTCCCAGCTGGAACCATCATGGCTGTGGTGGGACCCAGTGGGTCTGGAAAATCAACTCTGGTCTCGCTGCTGCTCAGACTGTACGACCCCGACGCTGGTGAGAGTGCGCTCGTTCAGAAACATGAACCGCTGCTTAGTACAGCAAGATTCTGTCAGACGATCGTTAACCGCTGAGAACCTTTTTCTCCAGGTGTCATCACTATTGATGGTCATGACATGAGAGATCTGAATCCCTATTGGCTTAGGAGTTTCATTGGAACCGTCAGCCAGGTAAAAAAATCCATCCTTTGTTTTTAATGTTATCATACAACAAATAAACTGAGCAGACAGACAATACAATAATCAGTATCCTTTGAATAATTATTGTCTCTGTCTCCTCTCCCCCAGGAGCCCGTCCTCTTTTCCTGCTCTATAAGAGATAATATAGCATATGGTGCTTTGGACCCAGATGCTGTGACCACCGAGGACATCTACCGGGCCGCCCGAGTGGCCAACGCATATAATTTCATCCAGGCTTTTCCTAAGGGCTTTGACACTGTAGTGGGGGAGAAAGGAGTGCTGTTGTCCGGTGAGACTCAGAGGCAGAGAGACATGACTGACGTACAACTACATCTGCGTCACTATTGATGCAAGAACTCATGTGTCACCAAACGTCTGCTTTCCATGAGATTTTGAAGATTTTAAACCAGTGTTCACATAGTTGAAAATATATGTTCAGTATTGGGAAGAGTTATTTTTCCTTTTAAGTCACCTTATCAATATTCTGATCAGTAATATGAAAATAAAGGTCCAGTGTGAAACATTTATGGGCTGTTACTCTTTTGGCATTTTGCAGACACTGTAGATTGTCTTGCACACTTTGAAGCAGACAGTAAGCAGAGAGGGTATTTATTTGGTTGGTCTGTAATGTCACTGCTCAAAACCACTTAATCCTACACACTTGATCTTTAGCTGAATAATGGATTCTTACTGTAATACCTAATTTGCTGGTTTTGAATTTTATATATGAAAAATCTTTTTTTTTAAAGACATTTTTATGTCACTTTTGTCCCATATTGCAATTATTTATTTTTCCCTTCTGAATATGAAAAGCTTTGACACTCTTGCCGTTTTTAGACGAAGGCTTTATGTATTTATGGCGAACTTGTGTGTTTGTTTTCAGGTGGTCAGAAGCAGAGGATAGCCATCGCCAGAGCTCTGCTCAAGGTGAGAACAGCAACATGCTCAGTAACAGGATGTGGATGTTTGTTATCGCTATCTAGCCAATCCATTCATTGCACTTAAAAAAAAAAGAGCCTAAAATGTCAATTAGAACCAGGGCTCAAGTGTCAGCTCTTCTTTTTCTGTGAGAAGTTAGTGTGTGTAACTCTTTGTGCTCTTCCTCCACAGAATCCTAAGATCCTGCTTTTAGATGAAGCTACCAGGTGAGGAAGACTGAGACAAATTGAATAAATTGTTTTAGAAATCTGTTATTAAAACTGTGTAACTTCCAATACTAGCCTCAATTAACCCCTGTTTATTGTAAGTTAGGGACACATCTAAGGTTATTGTGTTGAAGAAAAGCCTAAACAATTGTCTTTCCTTAGTGCTTTAGATTCTGAGAATGAGTTCCTGGTCCAGGAAGCTTTGGAGCGTCTGATGGAAGGTAAATCTTTCCATCTTTGTCTTTCAACTTGTATCCACATTTGAAGAGCTGTTGATATTTAATGTTTTCTTGTTTCCCATGTTTTGTTATTTCCTGCCCTTGTCACACAATCAACAGGGAGGACAGTGGTAATCATCGCTCACCGTCTGTCCACCATCCAGAATGCAAATGCTGTCGCTGTACTGGATCAGCGGCGGGTAGCCGAATGTGGCCAGCACACAGAGCTGCTAGGCAACAAGCAAGGACTGTTCAGAAAACTGATGGAGAAACAAGCGTTTCTGCAAGAAGAGCAGAAACGAGCGCTTCGCTGAGAGGACAGTGAGTACAGGCGAGTGGATTAGGAACAGGAGAAATCAGGAGGTGTTGTCAGTTTGCTTTGAAATTAAAAAAAAAAAAAGCAGGCTTTGTTCCAGAAGTGATGGAGGAAAAATTAATATGGCACAGAATGGGTGGAGAAGGCTAAAGGCTGAAGCAAAGCAGAATTTTTCTCAGGACCACAGATGAACACGAGAGAGAGAGAGAGAGAGGAGATTGAAAAGCCACTAAAAAAACATAAATAAAGGGGTTTTCCTTTCTCTGCTGAAGAGGAAACATACAGGGTAATCCACAGTGAAGGCCTACGACCTGAAACATAATCAGAGAGTTCCTAAAGGTGCTGAATTTTAAAATTTTGAATTCTACACAGAGACGAGGACAGAATAGAAGGGGTGAGTGTGGAAACAACGCATGATGGAGATAAGATGGATACTCCTCAAACAGTGAGCTCATAGACAGTATGAGATTTCTAAATCACTGTCACTACAATATTTTTGTGGGAGAGCTCAAATTCTGTATGAAGTAGTAGGGCCCGATCGATATGTGATTTTTGGGGTCTGATATATTGGCCGATACTCTTTGGTTATACTACTGGACAAACTAAGTAACTACACCAAATTAAGTGACTGGTCTGAGCATTTTTTTTCCAGCCTTGAAAACAGTTTTTTATGCCAGCACTTATTGGGGAACATATATGCTGACACGGATATGTCTACAGTAGGCCAATATTGGTGAACTGATATATTGGTCGGGCCCTCATGGTTCAGGGTGTGCAATGATATGCAACAATATAGATCTGTGCAAATGACAAATCTCTTTCATTCTCATCTACGTGACACTGTAGTCTGTTATCGATTTCTGATTTTCATAAACGATCCTAACACAGTATATGATGATGTATACAGAACAGCTAAATCTGTGTTTGTTTGTGAATTTGTGTCTATTTATTATTGACTTTTTAAACACGAAGCTCATTATGTAGAACTTTTTACCGTCATTTTAGAGTTTAAACAAGTCAAACGAAGCAGCTATTTGTGTTGTCGACTCTTTGTTGTGAACAAGACTGAACACTGTTCTAACGCATCTATCTGCACGTTTCCCATCAACAATATTAGTGATTGTCGCGTAAGTCACAGCAGAGGTCTTTAGTTTTTCTTACTTTGTATTTAATTGTCAGCACTGAAACCGCTTAATGTCACCATCCTTTTTATGTCAAACAACAGAAAAGGTGCTCAGTTGCAATAGTTGAGTGAGGTCTGAGCCTCTTTTTTTCTGTTTTGTTTTTTTTTTTTTTAAGCTGATGTTCTGCACTTGGGTAGAAAGTGTAGACATGTCATCTAAGCCAGGGTGGTCTCTGTGTCATGAGCACCCTTCTCTCAACAATCACCTTATTCTCCAAAATCCACAGTTTCTTCATCTTTCTATCAAAATGTCACAGTGTGAATCTGTCAGCTGTCTTGGTCTGATCTATAAACAGAAGAAAAACAGAAATCATCATTACAAGTGAAACGTAAGTTTGCAACGTTTCTGTCTGTGTGTCGCTGCTCCTCCGTGTCGCTTGGACGAGTGTTTACAGGATGTGCACCAGGCCGCCATTAAACTCTACATAAACAGCTTTAAGAACCACATGCATGTTAGCCACGGCGCTGTTGAGCCAGCTAAATATTATAACTGGCTGGAAGAGTCTGACTAAGAGCTAATGATTCTCCTCAGTAAATATTTGGACGGTAAATACTCACTTCACTGCTGAGGGGGAGGTGACTGGATGTGCACATGCCCCCAGCTTGAATTCCCCTCTGTAGTTTTGGTTTGTTTGCCGGATTGCCTGTGAGAAACCACTAAGTTCAACATCAGCCTCTGTGAATAAATTCCAAACTTTGTAAATGGAAATTCTTAGAAATTCTTTAGAAATGTAGGTTATAGATCTCAGATCTGTGCAGGGTGGTTGGGAGCAGTTTTGCCTGTGTGCTGGTTAAAGTGCATCGCAACAAATTTACCTGTTTGTATGAAGTTGTTTCGTGATTAGGACAATTAACAGATGTCTGATAAGGGCTCTGAGCAACAAGCAACACTGATATACAGTACAGAATGTATGAAAGTATTTACAAAAGATCATATTGTATTCTGATCAGCCTCTATATAAAACTACATTTCCTGTGTTTCTCTTGGTTGGACAGAGACTGGGGGTGTAATTGAGGAGCTTTGTGACACGTTAATTAAAAATTCTGAACTAATTTTAACTGGAACGACAACAAGGCTGCAAACTTGGGCATTTTTTTGAAAGCTTATGCAGACTTTTTTGTTTGTATTTTAGGTTTTTGAGGAGTAAAACTTGAATCATTGTGAATGTAACTTTTCATTCACAATTTGAAGGCAATGATTCATAGAGACTCTTTAAACAGTTGATTTTGTTCCGTACTGAAAATGAAAACAAACCAGTCTTAGTCATATTTTAACTGTCAGGGTAAATTCAACCATTGATGATTGGAAATTTTGCCTTTTGAAAACAATGTTGTCTGTGTACGATACTTGTCACTCTGCCTAAAAAAATCTCGAGGTATAATATATTTATAGCAGTGTACAGACTGTATGTTGGATATGAGCTCTGTTCTCTGTCTCAGCAAACATATTAAAAGATGTTTTATGATGAGCAGTTTTCATGTTTTATTAAGTGATATTCACTTGACTCCCTACAGGCTTTATTTTTCATTTCAAAATTACATTTTACTTCAAAAATTTTATTTCAAAAGTGATTAGAATGCCCTTGTTTTGTGGTTCCTGTGGAAATCAATGCCAATTACACAGAAGTGAACAAACAGCTCATGTCTGCTTAAAAATCAGCTCACCTCCAAACCTGCCGGTACAGACATTAATCACTAAAGGTGCTTGAAAGTTTGACAGTCAATGATGGAAACACAGAAATCTGTTGGAGTTTTTTTTTTTTAATTTGTGAGTTATAAATGACCTAAAAATGTTTTATAGATATTTTGGAATATTTTTGTGGTTGCTAAATTATTATAATTCCTTGTAAAGAAAAAATAAAGTGAAATTTTAATAGTTAAATAGCTTTTTTTGTGGGTTTTGTTGTTCAGCTGTTTTTGATATTTTGGCTGCTGTACAGGCACAAACACTGTACAAGAGTATTAAGAACACTATTAAACCACTTTTAAAATGTTTATTTATATGCTTGTTTTTTATCAGCAAAGGTGAAATTGTATCACAAAGAGTTGGAAACAGTTCAGGGTTTTGGAATGCAGAGACGAACTAAGGAATTAAAATTAGTTTTTAAAATCATACTCATATAAAATATTAAATTATTAATGAATTATTATGTGTTTCAAATTCAGTTTGAAAGCAATTATAATAACAATGCAATCATTGACATTCATCAATTCAAATTAGTTATATTATTAAGTTTCCAATGGCATATATGTCTGCCCATACATAGATAGAAACATAACACAAACTTCACTTATCTGACATTTTATTACATTTAATTTAATATAATATTTTTTTGGCATTTTGAATTAAATAATTATTCTACTACATAGACAATTGAAAGGATGGGAGGAGGAGACCCACTCATGCACCATCTTTTGCTCTATAACTTTAGATCATTTTTCATTGCTTCTTTTAGATCACATTCACTCAGTCAACCTGATACACTTACATTTATCATTACACAACAAACTGTATAATTGTTTCTTAACTTCCCCACAGATAACTTTGTGTTTCCATGCAGTGTGGCAGGCTGTCAACAGGTGGCGCTGTTGCTTCACACTTTGAGCTCCAGCCAGGCTCAGACTGTTTACTGCTCACTGATCAATGTTGATGTGGTCCATCAGACCCAACTAAAACCTGATGGTGGTGATATTCTATATTAATAATGTGTGTTCAGCTGTTGGGAGGTTGTGTCGACAGTGTGTTGAGCTTCTCAGGAAAACAAACACACACACACACACACACACACGTGTTGAATATGATCAACTATTTATCCTCAGTTGTAAGTCTAAGTTTTGCATGGGGGGCAGGTTAAGAATCTGTCAAGACAGATCAAGCAGACATCGGCCAGTTAAGATATTTCATTTGTTTTGTCTTAATTCTTAATTTCATAGTAGCCAGCTGAGATAACTGGGAAAAAGAAGAGGGAGAGAGAAATGGGATGACATGCAGCAAAGGGCCACCCACTGACTGGAATCGAACCCAGGCCGCTGCATTTAGGACACAGCATCAGTATATTAGGGTTAGGTGAGGTACCAGGATGCCTCATCCAGTAAAAACATGTTCAGTAGTGTGTTTGACATGATAGGAAATCATTTCAGAACAGTATAGATAAAAGGGGCAAGCAAAGCTTTAAAGTGCCACTTAAATAATAATAAGTTTTATTAAGAGAAAAAACTCTTTCCTTAAGATGCCTATTTTTACAGTTAGTGGTTAACAGAAGTTTTTTCTAAGCTCTAAGCCTCCGAGCAACATTCTCCTTAAAAACTAAACTACCTTCACCAGCAGAGGCAGCAGTTGTGCTCCTGGTCCGCAGAGGACGGCTCAGCTGGTTCGTGCAGCTGACCAGGTGCCGCTCAGCCCTGCAAAGGTTTCCAATTCCAGCTCCATGTGCTGCAGCTCCCTGCACTTATCCCTGTATCTACCCCGGGCTATTTGAGGAACTAGTGGAACTGAGGTTCTTTTCAGTCTTACATAATAAAATGAGGGCATCACACAACCTTATTTGTTCCTACATAGGAGAATAAATATCATTAAAAGCAATTTGGTCCAAAAGAACCGATTGACAGAACATTATTTTCAATAAGTTAATGCAGCATTTTGGTTAAGAACAACCGTGGAAACAATTTGGAGGTTTACTAGTGGAGAGCATCTTTGGCCTCATAATGCAGATTTGATATAATTTTGGGTAAATCTGACCTCTGCTTCACAGGCGCAAATGCTTCTTGTGTTTTCTGTGAAATGGAGAGAATTTTACCCGACAGCCATGATCCCAGCTCTGCCTCTCTGTAGTGAAACAGCTTCTGCTCACTTCTCATTTTAAAAAATAAAATAAAAAAAATAAAAAATGTGAACCTAAGCTCTTTTTTGCATTACAATATCCTCAGTGTCACTAGCTTCACTATCCTCACACTTTTCTGTAACACCTGAGAATCTAATTAAAACCTCCAACAAGCCTCCTGACTGCAGATCATCTACTGTACATGCAGCACTGGAGCCTCAGCCACTGAGCACTTTGCCACACTTAAAAAGGTAGAAACCTCATGTACCGTGAGTGCATTGGTTCCAGCATTTGAATGCTGAGGCTTGTGCTATTCTTACTTTCTCTGACACTCTCACCCTCTGTGCTCTCATGAGAGTGACGGAGAGAGTTGACTAAAATAAAAATCTGACTGAATATGTAGCAAGTTAGCCAGCAATTCGTAATAACTAAGCAAAAAAGAGGAAACATCCTTTTGTCTCTATCGGTCCACTTTTTGCTAAAATACTGACATGTGATCACTATAACAGCCACAATTTGAAAAAATACTGTACTTCTAAAACAAAAAAAGCACAAAAATTACTCTCCTCTTCCACAGTCTCTCCTTCAGGCTGGGTTTCATGTCTTCCGACAAACTAAACTCCTGTTTTCTGCCACCTGCTGCACTCGCCCTTTCACCTCCCTCTCTCTCTGTCTCTCTCTCCTCCCCTTCCCCAAGTCGACTTTCCAGGAGACTCCCTTGGCTCTCCTCCCCCTCGGCCCCTCAGCCCCTCTGACCTCTCCTCCCCTCCTCCCCTCCTCCACCCCTTCCCCCTTTCTCTCCCCGACAACTGCCAGCCCCTTTACATTTTAGGTGTTTTGCAGGCCCTCTCATTCCAAAATGGCTCACAAGTGCGTAAAAGTAGCTCTACCTCGCTCTGCAGCCCCTCCACCCATGACCCCCTGCCACAACACATACACACACACACACACCCTAACGCACACAGTATCCCTTCGTTCGGTTTACACTTGTGCAGCCCCGCCTGCAATTATCCCTCAATCTCCTTCTAGAGTTCGAAGAGTCTCCTCCTTCCTCTCTTTTTCTCGACTTATCAATGAACCATTAAGGACTCCCAAAAACGGTTTAGATTGTGTTCAATCTGACTGTCAAGTCTAAAAACAATATGAAAATCTGCAGGGCCAGTTAATGCATCTTAACTGCTCAACTGGCAACACCTGGTTTAAATAAGCAGGAGGCAAAAAAATTTTACTTCCTCATGCATTACTATCCTATTCCATGTCTGCATTTCCAAAATCGGTGTTTACACGGGCAGTGACTATGTCGATCCAATCACTTGACATGTAAACTGAAGCTGCCATAATGGGAATCCAGGTCATGACAGATTATACTCTATGTACACATTTGAAATATGAGCGTTAGTCACATGTAACTCCTAACAAGTTTGACCACTTAGAAGTGGTTTTGCTTTTTGTAATGTTAGGGAAAGAACCCCCCCCTCCATATTGTGTATGCCTGTTTTATAAAGTTTTAGATGATAATACACATTGTTGTTGTTTCATTTAATATGTCATATCCTTGCAGCATTAATCACTTTCAGAGAGGAATCCCCAGTTGTCCCCAGGTGTCATTAGAGTTGGCAGACTGTGTATCTCCTCTGTTCCTCAGATTCTTTCATTTACAAAATCAAGACTATTTTATCTCTCTGCCTCTTAATATTTCTGTTTCTCTTTGCTTCTTCCTGTTCTTTTCTCATTCCTCACTTTCTCTGAATGTGTTACACGCTCCTTTGCGCCTCCTCCTCTGTCTAGCCTCTCATACACACAAACATCCATGTGCATGCATGTACACACGCCAAGTTTCTTTCTCACTCCTACATGCACACGCACACACACATGCACATGTGCACATGTACACTAGCTCCCCTCCTCCAGTAGGGTTATAATTAATCCAACTGCTCCAGTGACGGTGCCACGCAGCCCCTGCAGATAAGGTTTCAGCTGTTGGCTGTTTCACTGGTTCTCTCCTTATTTATTCAATAAGACTCGTCAGGACCCTCGTGAAGATCAGGCCATGTGGTCTGCAGAGGAGCAGATTCTGAATTCATCTCACTGTTAAAATGAATAGAAAAGAAAACAGTTTTCTATTGGGTGTACAACTGTTGCGTAGACTCCCTCTGCAAATTTAATGCTTTGCAAAATAACAGAACCTATGCAAAATCATCAATAATCATTAAGATTGATCAATGAGTATTGGTTATTTATGAACATAACATGCATTTCTGTTGGAGATGAGGGCCAATAATGCAAAATGCCTCCAGTTTTCTACTCCTGACTTCTTATCATTCTCATTTCTATATAAACTCGGGTCAATCAATCAATCAACAGTATTCAATACAATCAATTACAATTTCATCCAAAATGTATTTTTAAAATGTCATGGCTGGACTGATGAAGCACACATATTCAGCTGCACACACGCAGAATGTTCCTCACTCTTATCAAATTCTTTTGTGTTATCTTGTATTGATCACCGATGTGTATCGAACACTTAATTGACACTTTCAGACAGCGCTGTTCCTCGTTGACCTGGAGGCTGAAGTTTGGGTTCTGGCTCCCACTGTGGTCTAAATCTGTTCAGATGAGGGCAGCATTTTCCCATTTTAAGGTTGGATAAGGCCTACTAGGAGCAAACCTATAACCCTGGTTGGTAGCAACTGGCGTCTCCCCTAGAAAACCCCCCAGCGGCCCGCGCGCTCCTTATACGGCCCTCGAGGTGGGACCGCGAGGCTCGATGGGAGGTCAAAGCGACAGTTCCATATATGGCACGCGCTCTCTCCACGTCGGGTGCGCGCAGCGTCACTCCTGGATCCTGACGGATGGTGCTCCTTCCTTCACTCAGCGAGGCGCGCCTCCTTGCTGAACCCCCCACCCACCCACTCCTCATCCTCGGCCTTCAGCGTCCTAATATGGCAGAGGGCCGGGATGGGGGCCAGTGCTGAGGTTTGTGAATGGTGGAGGTCGGGTATATAAGGCGGACGGGCAGCAGAGAGGACCGTAGCTGGTTCAGCAGCAGCACTGGTTGGGTCGTTCTCTCCGAGCCGCAGACACTCCCCTAAGGTAAGAACCTGCTAGGATCGGCCTCTCCTGAAGTCACACTTCCAGGTTGGGACATCAGACTAGGCCGTAACCAGAACAACACTGGAGCATCTACTGAAGCAGAAGTTAGGCAGGAAAGCCAGACTCGGGAGACCTAGGACCAGATACTACTGGAGGCAAGATGGGCAACTCCACTGGAGGACAGACTAGACTTTAGGAGAGCAATTCTACTGAAGGAGAAGGAAATTATTTGTAAATAGAAGGCTGAGATATAGAAGCACAGTACTGGACGGGAGAAGTTATAACCTGAGCCTTCAGATCTGTAGAGTGGGGACAGACACATGGACAGACAGACAAATCAGATAAATTTGACAGATTTCAGCATCTTCTTTAAATGCAGCACTAAATCCTGAAAAGGCGTTGATACAGCAAGACGAGATGCGCCTTCAGACCGGTTACAGAGCCAGGATAGTTTACCTGAGAAAGGTGACAATGTAACAGACCGACTGCTTGAAAATTTACCTGAATTTTAGACTCTTAAGAAG
Organism: Naso thynnoides; assembly: GCA_029783665.1. Lineage (NCBI taxonomy): Eukaryota > Metazoa > Chordata > Actinopteri > Acanthuriformes > Acanthuridae > Naso > Naso thynnoides. The sequence continues at coordinate 20,241,543 of JAQLOL010000001.1, forward strand.
TTTGGTTTTGCTTAAGAATTCGCATTTGGGTACACTCACCAAATTGGAAAGAGATCATTAAACCTAGGCGAAACTTTTCAAATTCAGATATCAGGAGGAAAATAGTCGCGGAGTTTTAGAACGTTCGATTTTAATGTGATTGTTTAGGTTTATACGGGCTCATAGGCCTACGTCATGCGTAATGGCCTAGTGTCAGTGTGCCATGTTGAGCGCAAAATATGGGTCTGATCATGCTTCAGGAGGCCTAATTATTATAATTATTACAGTTTTTACAAATTAGTTTTAGTGAGAAGGGTGAACCAAAATTAGCTTGGATGTCATTTCTATCATACAGAATCTGTCGCCTTGTGAATTTGGTGAGCTGAACTTCTATTTCTCTCCCTTCGTCTCTAACAGAAGCCATCATGTGTGACGACGATGAGACTACCGCCCTTGTGTGCGACAACGGCTCCGGTCTTGTGAAGGCTGGCTTCGCCGGAGACGATGCCCCCAGGGCCGTGTTCCCCTCCATCGTCGGCCGCCCCCGTCACCAGGTAAACAGAAGAACCAATCATCACCGGTCATTAGGATAGACTAATTGGAAGTACAACTGAATATAGTGGTTCACAAAAAAAAGAAGAAGAAAGAAAACAAAAATCATAGTTATAGCAATTATTCAAATTAATTACATTTCTGCCGATTCGTTGTCAAATGTAATAAAAAGAGAAAAAAATGAAAAAGTAATAAATAGGCTTTACTTAGGCTACTTTACAAAAAAGAACGAAAAAAATCATGATTTTTTTTTAGACAGGTGTACATCATTTTGACAGAGGCATCCCACTAGGGTGAAAGACATATTTTACTGAGATTTTAGTATTTTAGTGTAATTGTTCAATCAGAAACTGGATGTGATAACAGCGTGGCATTGTGTATCCTGAGCCATGGAATTTTGGCTCCTTTTACCAGAGGCGATGTGGCCTTTAACTCTTTGAGACTAAATTAGTCACAGATGAATTGACAGTCACACAATTGCTCTCTGTCTGTCTCAGTGACCCACGCTGTTTGGCACATTCACGCAATGGTCAGCGTGCCTTTTGTACCACACAGTAAAGACTTTAATCTGGCCTGAGGAAGGTCATACCTCTGTTTGGAGTATTTGACGTAACCTTCCTCACCTCCTCCTCCTTCAGGGTGTCATGGTCGGTATGGGTCAGAAGGATTCCTACGTCGGCGACGAGGCCCAGAGCAAGAGAGGTATCCTGACTCTGAAGTACCCCATCGAGCACGGCATCATCACCAACTGGGACGACATGGAGAAGATCTGGCACCACACCTTCTACAACGAGCTGAGAGTTGCCCCCGAGGAGCACCCCACCCTGCTCACTGAGGCCCCCCTGAACCCCAAGGCCAACAGAGAGAAGATGACCCAGATCATGTTTGAGACCTTCAACGTCCCCGCCATGTATGTGGCCATCCAGGCTGTGCTGTCCCTGTACGCTTCCGGCCGTACCACTGGTAAGACTGACAGCCTCGAACAGCTGCAACTCATAGCACAGGTGCAGCTTCCTGAACATACAAAGAAACAGAGGCATTTATTGTTAGAATATGACTTAACTGACAGAGGCAGCTGCTAAAAATACGCAATAATTACAACACATAATATTTACTGAGCTTATAATATGTTAATTCTCCAGTTTCACCATGTAGCCATTTTGCGCACAACTTTTACGCACGGCCGACCAGCATTTCTGGGGCTGCTTATGCCGTGATCTTGGCCTTTATTGTACATATATTCAGTGTGTATTTATAAACCATCTTTCAAGCACCCACTTTAGCCACAAATTTACACACCAAATAGAAATGTTTTCGGACTTTGTGTTGCTTAAACTCTCACCTCTCCTCAGGTATTGTGCTGGATGCTGGTGATGGTGTGACCCACAACGTGCCAGTCTATGAGGGTTACGCCCTGCCCCACGCCATCATGCGTTTGGACCTGGCTGGTCGCGATCTGACCGACTACCTGATGAAGATCCTGACTGAGCGTGGCTACTCCTTCGTCACCACCGGTGAGGAACTTGGCCTACTTCGCTGACAAAGCAACTGAAAGGCAGAAGCAAAGACCTTTTTTTTTTTTTAAAGATAGACACTTTCTAGAATATTAGAACCAAATCTATTATCAGAGTGATTCATATTGCCATATGTCACTTTATAAGCAGTTTGGAACATTTTTCTACACATAGAAAATCAATTTAATCTTAATTTATTATAATGGACACCGATTGTGTGACCTTTTTTTCGAAATTTAAAAAGAATCAATTGTTAAAACTTATTCACAGGCAAAGTGAAAAGGAAGTGTAACTTTATGTCTGAGGACATCAGACAACCTATTTTAACTTTCAGACGTTTCTGTATCTTTCGTGGTTGAACCCACATATTTAGTTTTGCCATCAGGCACACTGTGTCTGTGCTCTCAGCTGTTTGCCTCTCTGATCAATATCAACTTGTGCCCCTACAGCCGAGCGTGAGATCGTGCGCGACATCAAGGAGAAGCTGTGCTATGTGGCTCTGGACTTCGAGAACGAGATGGCCACCGCTGCCTCCTCCTCCTCCCTGGAGAAGAGCTACGAGCTTCCCGACGGTCAGGTCATCACCATCGGTAACGAGAGGTTCCGTTGCCCCGAGACCCTCTTCCAGCCTTCCTTCATCGGTATGTCAGATAACGCATAATTTCCTCCCATCTATGACCGGCAGTGAAAACACTGTGCCGAACTGTACAATCCCTCCTCCTCTTAACACTTGGGCCTCTCACCTGACCAGGAATGGAGTCTGCCGGTATCCATGAGACCGCCTACAACAGCATCATGAAGTGCGACATTGACATCCGTAAGGATCTGTACGCCAACAATGTGCTCTCCGGTGGTACCACCATGTACCCTGGTATTGCTGACCGTATGCAGAAGGAAATCACTGCTCTGGCCCCCAGCACCATGAAGATCAAGGTACATATATGAAACCAAACATTATAACGTATCCTAAATGGATTGGATTTTTGCGCATTAATTGATAATTACGCACAATAATCCACTTAAGATATGACGCACCGGCACTTCACTGATCTACCCTCTCTCCCTCCTTCTCCTCCAGATTATTGCCCCTCCCGAGAGGAAGTACTCCGTCTGGATCGGTGGCTCTATCTTGGCTTCCCTGTCCACCTTCCAGCAGATGTGGATCTCCAAGCAGGAGTACGACGAGGCTGGCCCCAGCATTGTCCACAGGAAGTGCTTCTAAATCCTCCGTCTTCTTCTCCAGCTTCTCCTTCATCTCCATCATTTACAACACCAGCTATCAGGAGATTAAGCGAGAAGGAGGATCAACCTCTGCGGCACAGCAACACTCTGCTGTCAATGGACTTTCTGTCTGCGCTGTTGACATTCATATGCATTTTGATATCTATTGAAAATGTGCATATTTGTAGCTGTCTGTTGTCTGTGTTGCACGGAGAGAGGCTGTGAAAGACCACCACTGAACCATGCATCCACCCAAAAAACTTTAATAAAAAAAATAACAACAACATGTTGCCCAACACATGTGAATGTAAGTGTATATACATATTGATAATTTATTAAAGTCCATTATTTGGTATTTCTGATCCTGGCCTTGTTTTTCTATCAGAGGGAGGATAGTAAATAAAGAGTTAAAAAAAACGGAGCTTTGGAGAAAATCAGGGCAAGAACTAGAACAGGGATTATTTCTAGCAATAAAAAGTTGAAAATTAAAAAAAAATTCCCCAACTTGCAAATACAATTGCAATACAAAATACAATACAATCAGGAATCCCATCATGAAAAAATGAACAGAACTCAAACAAGTAAACCCAGGAGAGGCTTAATTGACACAGCAATTAAACCCACTGTGTGATACACACACAGCAACACACACACAGCACCAACACACTCCTGTAAACCAAATCGGGGGGAGTTCGTAGAGGTCGTTTGGGTCATACAGCCTAGCTGTGTGGATGGCAGGGAGGGACTCGGGGTGTCTCTCTCACCCATCAGCCTCCGCTGGGTGACAGGAGCGGTGAAAGGCGCGCCCTCCAGCTCTGACAGTCGCAGCTTGACTTGCCAGGAATTTGCCCGGGCAGCAGCAGCAGCTCCGCTTTAGACCGAGCGGATCAGTAGCATGAGACACCTGACACCCGGCTCTGAATCCCGTTGAGCTGACTGACTCCCCCTGCACCACCAAACGCGCAGCCCCGGCCCCCAGGCTATCTTTAGACAAAACTAGACCCCGTGGGCATCTTCGCAGCCCTATACCTTATATGCATAGAAGCTCATCGGGTTATGGGCGTGTGGGGTTTGGCTTTGGGCTTAAAAAGACAAAGGAGCGTGCTGGACGCATCTGAGGCGCGCACCGCCCCTACGTCCTCATCACTCAGACCTGCCTCATTCATCACCAGACTGACACACTATGCAGCCCATAATAAGACACCTGTCAAGATGTTTCTTTAGCACCCATGTCATTCTCAACCTTTAATGAACAGGTAGCAGGTAGGCCTGCAAAAAAACAAACATAAGTGCATACATCGACCAATCTAAATAGCCTATTCAGCGGTGTATGGCAGGCCTATCAATTTTTTTTCTTTTTTGAAGCAATTAGTGGCCGAGCAGAGCACCACGGCTTCACCTAACAAGCAAAGAGTTGCCCAGTTAAGCTCTTTCATGTGCTGGATCTGCGCAAAGTGTCTGAACACAATGAAACAAACAGGCTTAGTCTTTTCATCCCATTTTACCATCTGATAGAGATCATTATCATCCAAATGACTCATAACCACCGCGTTCCTAACATCGCGGTCCCGGGCCACCTGTTGCGGGTGTGTTGGGCTTTTTAAAAACGTCCCCACGCGGGCGGAGCTAAGAGACGCAGCCAGCGATTACAGCAGCGCCGCTAACGCCATCTGTTCCGCTACGCTTCCGCGAAATCCGACCTCAGTGTAAGTATATTTACTGTACTCAAAATTAGACTCCTGCAGCACTAAAATTTCTGCTGTCGAGACTCGCGCTGCTGTGGGTGACAGTAGATGGATGATCGGTGAGATTTACAGGCTGTGTCTGCGAGCGCTGACAGGTGATTATCGATTGGCTACTCCAATATTATCTAACGATTAACAGATATTTAGGACATTATTAGCATGGACACATTCGTCATGACGATGAAATGTGGAGCAACTGACAACTGATTGACCTTTACCTATACACTGACAATAACTATCGTGTAACAGCCTAATATACAGGCCGCGATTACGATTTGATATTAATGAAGCTTGTTTAAAAGCATTTTTTATTTACG
>JAQLOL010000001.1:20256461-20267322 GCA_029783665.1 Naso thynnoides
AGGTAGTGTGGCTGTGCAGCAAAAAATCCCAACTACATTTAGAAATCACCACCATCCTTGATGTAAAACCGTGAAGCTACATCAGTCTCTCCCAAATCTATGTGACAGGATATACAGCACAGGCAGATCTTCAGGTCAGCTCCATCATCCCCAGCCCTGTCCCCTACGTCTCAGCTTCCTGTCTGTTCCACTAACCTCAGCGGGATATAACCTATTTGTATTACTTACAATACCCACTGATATGGCATATCTAAGGCCAGCAGCCTTCAGCAACGGCTCGGTTAGCCTGTCAGCTATCTATTTACGATGAGAAAAAGCTCTCTCGACACACCTGCCTCATCCCATGTCTGTGGCTACACGAAAACGTCAGTGGTGACTACTTGTCGAAAAGCATGCTTACCGTATGACTCCGACATCGCCAGTTTGGCGTTTGGACAGTAAAAAGATAGAGAAATAGAAGTTGACAGATGGATAGCTAGCTTAGTAAAGGAAAATAGTCCTGTTGATGATTTCCGCGGATTCCAGCTGATTTTCCCCTCCGACTTCCCGTACGTGGATTGTATTTTCAAAATAAAAGCCACTTTAGCGGGACGTCCTTTGTCATGTCAGTAAACTGCCACTGGGTGGTGCTATTTAACAATTTAACAGTGGGTAGGGGCTCTTGAGACAAACTTCTTTCAGTCACATTAAAGGTTTGTGATAAGCATTTCTTAAAATATCATTTGATTAATAATATATGCAATAAATGTAATGTATATATGTAATCAATATAGTTTTGTAAATTGTATACTGAATTTAAATCACATGTACAACTGTGATGTAGCACGATAGCCCTATAATCCCAACCTGCACTCCAGTCCAGAAGGTGGCGACCCCAATGATCGCTAACCACAACTCAAACTGCACACGAAGAAGAAAACGAAGAAGTGGCTAGTGAGCTAGCCTAGCTGCAGGTGTAAGTTAGCGAAATATGGCTGCTGTGCTCCCCGTTAGACCGCCCTGCGACAGCAACCCTGGTACTCCTGGAGCACAATCCATAAAGGTGACATTTGTACTTTGCAGAAATCATGAATAACAACTAGCCGTGTTTACGGAGTCCTGCAGGGCTGCTTGTTAGCCCAACGGCTAGTTAGCTAGCGACTGCCTCCGTCCGTGAGTGACAACTGCTAGCTCGTTAGCGTCACCTCTTTGTTTTCAAATGTGTGTTAAATGTAAGCAATGGCCTGCGTTTGTGTGTTGTGTTTACAAATATTATTACCTATCGTATGGCCATTTGAGAAACATTACGTGAAATTCTGTAGCCAAGGTAATTTTTGGATTGTCAACGTTAACGCCATTATTATGCTTAACGTTATTGCTTTTCTTTCACCACTTTCTTATCGCCAACTTTCTTAGTAACTCATGCCTGTGCCTTTTTTTTAAATGGAAGTAATTTTGCTGTCTTTTGTGACAGAATTACATAATATTTGATCTTACGAAATATTGCTGTGAGTAGTCAAAGATCCCCTCATTCTATCCCCACTCCGCTGCAGACTGGACCAGATGTCAAAAAGTGAACACACTGATCTAGACCTGATTTTTTTTATTTTTGAAGTTTTTTGTCGCAAAGGAATTATGATGTAATAACTAACGTTACGTTGTAAAATAACAGTGCCATTCTTGAAGCCTTTTGGACCAAGATGCTTGAGGGGAAAGAAGTCAAGTTGAAAATGCGCACTGTCCTTTAAGGACAAATGCCATCCTTTTTTTTCTTTTCTTTTTCCCCCTTTTTAATGATGGCTGTGAAGTGATGCTGCAGTCTGAGGGTGTCCTGAAATGTTTATTCCTTCTTTATACATGTCTGTGTGGTACTGTAGTTTAAAGTACTTAAGATTTTTCTAAATTCTATTTTAGTTCTTGTCTTATGCACAACTTGTGTGTGTGGATTGATGTGGCTGCCAGTTCTTCTGTTACTTTTTCATTCCTCCACAGCTGCCCAAATGGTATTTGAGTGATATTATTGTTGAGGAATCCATGGGCAAGACAATGGGTTGTACATCTTATGGAAAAACATGTCTAAGAACTGTAAAGCCTTATTGTGAAGAAGAAACGTGTCTGCTTAAGCTAGAAGAACACGCAACAAAGTGAACTGAGCTCTCACTTTCACACTTCCCACACTTCTGCTCTACAGTAGCAGGTTTCCTCCTAACTCCACTCTCCTTATCCCCTTTTTATTTTTCTATTTTCTTTCTTCTTTCTATTATTTCTTTTTTCTTCCTTCTATCTGTTTGTCTGTCTGAATATGTGTGTGTGCGTGTGTGTTTGTTGTTAGTCCCTGTGCGGTTATGACCTGAGATGGGGTGGGTTTTTGGGTAGGGAGGGGTAAAAAGAATTACTGTCATGCTGTTGCACAATTATGTCGTATCTGTCACAACCAGTTATCGTTGAATATCACGATATTGAGAAACTTATATAAAAAGAGTTAGGGGGGAAAAAAAGGAGAGACAACGACAGTGAGGATATCCTTGCAACATTAACTTTAATATTGTTTTTTCTTTTTCTCCATAGGAGGATGTAATAGAAGAGGAGTCGAATGATGGCAGCCAACCTCCCAAGAGGAGGAGAATGGGTTCAGGAGACAGCTCTCGAAGCTGTGACACCTCCAGTCAAGACCTTGGGTAGGTTGGCTTGATTTTTGTCTGGGATCAATAAATCAGTATTTCCAGAATTTGTTGAAACCCATGTGGGTAACCTCCAAGCTCATAAGGTTTTATTATTATCCTGTAATATAATTTCTCTTTTGCTCGGCCCTCATAATATATATGTATATTCATGTTTGTGTAAACTGAAAAACACATCAATTTATGATTTCTGCTCTTGATGGCAGGGTTTAGTGTGGCTCTCTTCCATCTCATATGCTCCCTTCGAGCATACTTAATCTTAAAATGCTGAGATGGATTAAGTTCGCTGTACACCCGCTAAGAGCCTGACGGTCCATCCCTCCTCCTGTCATGTTCCTCATGCTTAAAAAAAAAAAGAAAAACTCAGAAGACTTCTCTTTGAAAAGGTTTTTATCCTCTGCTCCTGTTGTCCCTGCATCTCCCTTCAGCCCGACATATTTCCCAGCAGAGAACCTGACAGAGTACAAGTGGCCTCCAGATGACACAGGAGAGTACTACATGCTGCAGGAGCAGGTCAGCGAGTATCTGGGAGTCACATCCTTCAAGAGGAAGTACCCTGGTAAGCCTGAAGCGAAAATATAAAATTGTACTGCCTGATAAAGCGTCAAGGATGCAAGGATATAGTCTTTCTAAAAGATACCATTGATTCCATACTAAATTTGTTTTGATGATCCAGAATAAATGATCAGTTACTTAATTTTTGTAGATTGTGATCCCAGCTTGAAACAGGTGGAAATCTGTTTTACTCTTTTGCATAGTAACTATGATATAAGCCAGGTAAATCTTTCTTTTTACTGTGTATATTTACAGAGGAGGCCCTGATAATGATAATTTCTGTTCATTTACAAGCATTAATACTGGAAAAAGTACAGTAACAATTCATGTAGGCATTGAAAAAAATGTTGGCTATTGATGCTGTTTCTCTATCACTTTGTAGATATGGAGAGACGAGATTTGTCCCACAAAGAGAAGCTTTACCTGCGTGAACAGAACGTCATTACAGAGACACAGTGTACTCTGGGTAAGAACCCCACCATAGATATTTTCAGACTGGTTAGAATTGTTTATTACATGGAGCAGAATCCCAACATTTGCTTAGCTCAGTGCAATTATAGGCTTGTACCTTGTTGTTTAGATAGTATTTGATTATGTAAGTCATCAATGTGCTCAAAGCAGTCCAAGTGTGAGTGTGTCTCCTGTGTGTTTCCAGGTCTGACAGCTCTGCGGAGCGACGAGGTGATAGATCTGATGATAAAGGAGTATCCCACCAAACACTCCGAGTATTCAGTTATACTGCAGGAGAGAGAGCGACAGAGAATAGCTAAAGAGTACTCTGTAAGTACACCAACTAAATACATTTTTATCTCATCGTAATGCATTTAATAAGAGTACTCTACAGTCCACATACATGTATGTGGGTGTCACATTACAGCCCTGTGTGTTGTCTGTCATAGCAAATGCAGCAACAGAACCCTCAGAAGGTGGAAGCCAGTAAGGTTCCTGAGTACATTAAAAAGGCAGCTAAAAAAGCTGCTGAGTTCAACAGCAACTTCAACAGGGAGCGAATGGAAGAGAGGAGAGCTTATTTTGACCTGCAGACCCATGTGAGTTCAACCAAGGAAAACAGGATTTACTCACTGACATTCATACGGGACTTCAGAAAAGAATTTTGTGTGAGTTTTGTGTTGAACTGTATTGAGTTTTGGTTGTTCTCTCAGATTATCCAGGTGCCCCAGGGCAGGTTCAAGGTCCTGGCTCCAGAGCTGACGAGGACCGGGCCGTATCCTGTGGCTCTCATACCAGGACAGTTCCAAGACTACTACAAACGGTATATCACACACTTAAATACCTATACCTGCTCTTTCTGGATAGACTCTAGGCCCATAGTATCTGTTGCTGTGTTGAATTTTTTAGCCCTGATGCATCATTGTGTTGTTCTTTACAGATACTCTCCCAACGAGCTGCGGTACTTGCCGTTGAACACAGCTCTGTTTGAACCTCCTCTGGATCCAGAACTCCCCGCGCTGGACTCAGAGCCTGACTCAGATGACGCTGAGGATGGCAAGGATGACAAGAAGAACAAGAATGCATCTGTAAGATATTAGACTGCACTAATCTAATAATCTGCATGTGAGTCAAATCAAAAATCTATCCTGGATTAGTGACACACATGCTTAAAGGACAATTCCGGTCTATTTTTGACTTCTTGAAATTAGCAGAGATCACCCCTATCTTCTACAAATGTTAAAATTTGACCATGTGTATACTTTAGTAGATCTCAGACTGCATTTTAAACCCCGTTTGCCGCCATTCATGTTGAAACAGGGTATAGAAACACTATAGGACATGTGGAAGTTGTTAAATATAGCTAACTCATCCTTCTAAGGCGAACGTCTGTGTTTATTTGGTCAGAAATTGCTAAGTGTGAGAGAGAGAGAAGCTGAGAAAAAAAGACTGAAGTTGTTACGCCTGGAAAAATAGTTCTTCCAAGAGCTGCTATCCTAGCTCAAATATTAGCTTGAAGAAAGATGTCGACACAAACGTTTTTTTTAACTAACGTTGTCACACATTTTCAGGTACTTTCTGTAACAGTTATTGACTGGACAGAATGTAGACAAACACAATATCTCAGTAGTTAGGTTCCCATCCGAATGTCTCGAAATTTTTGAGTGAATTTAGTGAAAATGCGCAAAATGAAAATGCGACTTTATGCCCGTTTCCATTTGTTATTATTTTGCGATCTTTGAGAGGAGAATGTGCCATGAGATGATGTCATCAGAGAGCGTCTCTCTGCCACAAAACAAACAACACGCTCTTGTAATTCTTGATAAACTGTTGCATTTCTTTGCTGTTTTCCATCGAGAATAGCATTAATGTTCGCTTCTTTTATTAACTCGAGAAAAATTTCAGTTTCTTCGTCCCCCCCAGACATATCTTACTTTGTCATCCGCCGCCATTTTTTGTGTGACCACAACGTATACGTGTGATGTGGTATCCGCTCCAGTCATCGTTTATCCACAAAACCTGTTTCCATAGTGAAAAGTCGTACTTTCCTTTTATCAATACGCAGACAAATTTACCCCCTCCAAGTGTAAAATCTTTTTTGCGAATATTCAGCCTTTTTTCAAATTTCTAGCGTTTCCATTAATGTTTATTTTCGCTATTTTTGAAAATTCGAACAAGAATAGGTGGATGGAAACCCTATTATAGATAAAGGTATTTCAGGGAAAATGGTCACGTTTATGTAACCGATGTGGCAGTTGTTGACAAAGGACAATGACATGTAGTAATGCTGGTGGATGCTTTAATGGTTGATCTCTATTATGCAGCCATCAAGCAACTACATAATAGATTCCAGGTTCCATATAAGATCATCACCTCTACTAAACTGAACTCTAATATCTGCATGGAGATGCTTTATTGTGCCTCACTATTTCTCCCTCTCTGTTCTTCTTTACAGGACAGTTCTTCAGGCAACACATCAGACGTGGAGAGCCAGGAGGGAGGAGGGGGACACGGCCACAAGTCCAAAGGCAAAGACAGGACGTCCACGCCGGGCAAAGATGGTAGCCATCGCCATTCTGCCTCCCACAAAGCCACCCCAGGGTACAAGGTAGAGGACAAAACCAACTGAACTCTTCTCCAACAACAGCAGCAGCACTTTTCTACCCCCTCCTCCTCTTTTTACTACTACCACTCCCTTACTCCATCCATCCCGCCACCCCTCCCTAGCTTTCCTCACTTTGTTCTCCGGCTTCTACCGTTTGTCAGCTTTTCAGCTGGGACTGCCTGGTACACACACACACACACACACACACACACACACACACACACACACACACACACACACACACACACACACACACACACATGCGCACACTGGTGGTCCTGTCTTCTGTTTTTTGTTTTTATGGTTGCCACGTGACTTTTCTCCCCTTCTTCGTACCAGACTGTGAGCAATAAGAACATTTTAAAAGAACAATTGACTGCACTTTCACTTTTTTGAGTTTTCAGTGAAGACAAATTTGAACTTTAAAGGTTTTTTTCCTTTTGAATGTCTTCAGTATACCTCTTGTCTGTCCTCACTTGTCATAAAAAAAGATACTTCAAAGACAAGTAAGTGGATGTTTTGGCTGCTAGTTTTCCTTTTTCATTTTTGAAAAATAAAAGTCTTTTTGTGATACTGATGTAGAAGATATAAACCACATTCAATATGTGGTTGCTTTTAAAAAATGGTTGATGTTAACACTAGAGAATTTTAACATTTATATCCAAAGTGTAGAATGCACTTAACCCTAATGTTTTAAGTGTGTATTGGTATAATAATATGCTTTGTTTATACACCATGTGATGTACTGTTAAAATAAAAGTAAGTATCAGACTGCTGTTTGACATGGGGTTTACCTGTCCCTATAATGTCATTTTGAAGAGAGGATGACTTGCTGACTTTGTTCACACTGTTGCTGAGCTGAGCTAGTTGTAGTCTGTATGCTGTCTGTCATCAGCTTATCTTTCTTGAACACTTTGGTGGCCATTTAAATGAAAACAAAAGCCATTTCATCAAATTGTTAAAGGGACTATAAATTGTAAAATAGTATTATTATTTAAGTGCACCATTTGTTCCCTACGGCCCACTTTGCAACCTCGTTTTTTTTATTTTTCAAACCCTTAGCCTTTCAGAAAAAAAAAAATCAGACTTTTAAGCATTAAAATATTTTGGTATATCATAATTAATGTGAGTATGATGGACCCTGGTTCAGTTTAGTTCAGCTCAGCTTTGCCGTGTGGGTATGGTCCTGTCCTGGTGTCTGTTTAGAACAGTTACCAATGTCAGTGTTTAAGTCTGATTTAACTTCACTTTGACCTGACCTTTTCTAATCAGATAATTTTAGGTGTGCTTTTTTCAATCCTTAAGAGACGGCATGGCATAATGGTAGCCAGAATTCACTAGAATTAGTAACAAGATATTTCTGAACTGTGGAACCTGAGAGATTAAATTTCTTTCAGGCATTTCACCCATAATTTTATTTCAGACAAAGTAAAATGCCCCATACAGTTTAAATGTAATTGTCCCCTTTTCAATGTTTTTCATCTATTCCTACCATTTTCAGAAAATATACAAAACAGTAAACCAAAGGGGTTACTGATTTACGACGACTTTCATTTCTCCTCAATAGTCACCACAGTGACAGCAATACACTCAGTCAGGACAGCGGTTAGCTAGCAAGCTGATTAACATTACTTTGCTGTGACTACAATCTCCAGTGTGTGTAGGGGTTGATAATGACCTCATGACTAGTTCATAAACAGCTGTTGCCATGCCAATAAAATCAAAACCAAGGTGTTTATACCTCTGATATAAGATTTGTGGAACCCACTAGCTGTGGATGAGTGTTTGGTCAGCCAGTATAAAGTTCCCACTTAATTGTATCTCTGTATGTTTTTCTCTCAGTCTGAATTTCACATAATGTTAAGAGCTATATGACGCAATACAAAATTATATAAAAGCAAACATGCCTGAAAGTGAGCACTTTGAGAAAGTTTTTTTTTTTCTTTTATGTGTACGTAAAACACGGTAATTCTTGTGTTGACCAAATTAGGTACTTTAGAATCTAACTCACTGAAACTGTCTGGATTGAACAACCTCATGAATGGCTCATTTGAGTTTTTTCCTTTATGCATATTTTTATATATGTTGATGTTTTTACCAGAGAGATGGTTTGACTGTAAAGACTTCAAGCAGATTTATTGGACTTCATGACCTATTGGTTGAACAGTGTTTATAATGTTAGCATTTCATGTGACCACAAAACATTTAAGTAAAGAGTCAGTTCACAATAATAACAGGAATAATCATTTGACTAATGATTTCAGTGATGTAGCAAGGACAAAGGACTGAAAAGTAGACATATAGGTACAGTATATATTTGCATATGCACAGGGAGTGTGTATGAAAATGTTCGCTCGTTCCTTTTCCTTATTTCCTTCATCTGCTGCTGTTTTTCCTTTTAGTTTAGTTCTCTGCTTTGCTTCTGTTTTTAGATTTCCACCCTAATCAAACTACGACCTTTGCTCACCCATAGTTTTGTCCCCATGGCTGTTTAGTCTAACCTGCTCACTTCCTGTCAGGGGACAACTAACGAATGATGTCACTGTTATGAGGCCTTAGAAATACCTGGACATGATGCAGACTAAAAAGAAAAAAAGCATGCTTAGCCAATGATTAACAGGAAAACAAACTGATTTTATTAGAAGTATAATATTGTGTTAACTTGGGCTGTACTTAATACACCTTATACTCTTCAGATCAATATTTTTGCACAGATCCTGTTAACCTAGAAAGTTTGAGTTACATTTTTCGTTTTAGTCAAGTTTGAACTGTTGCAGTCCAGATATAAAATCATGTTTAATGTTCTCTTTCCTAATTATGTGGCTTCATAAATTTTACTGTTTATCTGTGTGGCATCCTGACTTAAATGTCCCCAAATCTCCTTTTCTTTCTGTTCTGGTTCTTTTCTCTTTAATCTGTTTTGAACTGAAAGGTACAAGCACAGAAAGCAACTCCTCAGATATCCATATCCATGTAAAATAACAATGACCATTTGTACATGATAAATAATGGATATGAAAGATATAGAGTTTTTCCTAGTAAAAACAGCTCTCAGCTTTCTTAAAGTCAACCTGCAGTCAATTAAGCAACTATTACATTTAGGCAGAGAGAAAAGAAATCTGCCTTCGACCACAGATGCCAAATAAATGCAAGAGGCTCTTTTAGACGCCATACACCTTTTAGGTGTTGGTACCCTAAGATATATTTTCATCTCCTTGTAGTTAGCGTTTGTCTATTTTGTCAATGACTGCAGGATGCCCGTGGTTTTTATAGCATTATTCTGCCCTTGCAGCCTAAAGTCATTCCCAATGCTATATGTGGCATTTGCCAGAAGGGTAAAGAGGCCAACAAGAAGGGCAAGCCAGAGGCTCTCATTCACTGCTCCCAATGTGATAACAGCGGTAAGTTCCCACTGTTGATTAAAGGAAAGTTTAGCCACTTGTAATGCCAACTGTATGTTTTGAGTTAAACTCATCAGCATGAAAATAACAGAAGTAGTACTGATAAAAGCAGCTGTTCATATGACTCTCATCCGTTTAGCATCAATGAGGAATAATATTAACAGATGAATGAAATGTTAAATATTGATTTCTATAGCTGCTGGTCAACTGTGTTAACTGTGCATTCACAATATTCTGAAGCTGATTTTTGGACAGGTGTGTGTAGATTTGTTATATTACTTTGTATTAATAGTGATGTGTCAGTGAGAGCTTTGTGTGCTGAAGCCGCTGAAACAATATCACAGTGAATTCACTGTAGATTTGGATGGGTAAGCCTGTTCTCCTCTCATTATGTCTGTATTTGTGTCTGTTGTGTTTTTGTCTGACTTGCTTCCTCTTGTGTCTGTGCACATTTCATGCACTTACTTCAATGTGTGTATGTGTGGCTGCACGTCTCTGCTCTGCATGTACACGTTTGCCTCTGTGCACGTCTTCTGTGTCCATTAACTTTAGGCCACCCGTCCTGCCTGGACATGAGCGAGGAGCTGGTGTGTGAGATCCAGACGTACCGCTGGCAGTGTATGGAGTGTAAGACCTGCACTGTGTGCCAGCAGCCCCACCATGAGGACGAGATGATGTTCTGCGACAAGTGTGATCGAGGATACCACACATTCTGTGTGGGCATGGACTCCATACCTACTGGTGAGTGGATAGACACACAAAATAACAACACATTGTATGGCAGATAGAAAGATACACGAACCCTTTGAGAGACAGCACAACAAACATAACAAGTGAGACACTGCTGACGTGCGCACACAAAATTTCCATTTGTCATTCATTTAGTTGCCCGCACTCAAGTATGTGGCTTTGTATTTTTGTATTATTTTTTTTTCTTTTAGAGTTCATAACTTATTCTGTCTCTCGTCTCAGGTCTTTGGATATGTGAAATTTGCGACAAAGATTTCAACACACCCAAGAAGAAGGGAGGAGCGAAAACCCCAAAGAAGTCCAAATCAGCGAAAAAATGATCAGCAGCATCATTAACTGCAGTAACTCGTCCAAATTCTGCCCAAATGCACAAATGTTATTTGTCTAATCATTTGCAAATACCGAAAAATGTTTAAAACCTGATCATCGTGATCCAAAAA
>JAQLOL010000001.1:20284837-20303422 GCA_029783665.1 Naso thynnoides
TTGTATCCTTGATTATATAGATATACATACACACACACACACACACACACACACACACACACACACACACATATGGATATGTATGTGTGTGTGTGTGTGTGTGTGTGTATGTGATGTCACAGTGAAGTTTACCTTTGACTTTTCGGATATAAAATGTCATGACAGCATCATTTTATCCTATTAGAATTTGAGTTACTGACACGAGGAAGATAGCAGTGGCCTTGACCTTTGACCAACGAATGTCCAAGGAAAAGTTTGTCTCAAAAAAAAAAAAAATCCCTCCAGGCATTCCTGAGTTATCACATCCACAAGAGCAAGCAGACAGACAACCTGGAAATATGATGCCTCAGGCCACGGCTATTGCCCGTGTGAAGGCATAAAATTTTAATGCAGAAGAGATAAAAAATTAAACACACCTACTAATTCCTTCAAAAGAGGCCTCACGACAGGTGCTCCCACTGTCTGTATTTTGTCCTCGCTGCAGGAAAAAAAAATTTGGTCGGTGATCAGATTTTTGAGGTTGAAAATGTTTCAGATTTCAGATTCAGATTTTTGGCAGCTATTTTGTGCTGATATTTAATGACTTATACACAAATGAAATAAGCCTTTCAACTTGCGTGAGCTGCCAGCTGACCTCAGATAAGGCGAGGCAGATTTGCCTCAATCTTAAAAAAATACTCCCTGTAAAAAGACATTTCACGGCACAATTCTGCTTTGTATATCAATTACTCACCCCTAGATTTTATTAACTGAAGAATTTTTTTTCCTTCCAGGGTTCTGCCACGGTATTTGAAAAATTATCCGTTTACTACTGTGTACTCCAGCTTGAATAAATATGGCTCTGTCAAAAATTGCAGAAACTCCTCCCTTTGAACCAGCCATTTCCTTTGGTTTATCACTATGTTTTTTTTCTAAAAAATATTAAGTTATCCCCAACTTGTAAGCGAACAAAAGTGGCTGGTGCAGAGACAGAGGAGGAGTTTCTGCACTTTTGACCGAAGTGTATTTATTTGAGTAGCACTACACCGACATTCAGAAAAACGTATGCCACAACACCAAGCATTGAACTGGGTGTGTTGGATTTCAGTGGCTTTCTAGTTGAAATGAAGATTTTTCTTAAGTACTGAGCATACAACACGCCGAAGAAGACTTGGATTGTACTACATTGAGCTGTTGAGACTTTGCTTGGTTTTTAGATAGTTTTAATATTTCAAAGAGCGTACCTCTATAGGCTGCCAGCAAAAGTGAGCACGCATTTTTGAAATCACCCGTTAACAATGGAGGAATGCAGAGGGGAAAAAAAAAATCTTCAAGAAATGTAAGGGTGAATGACGGATATTCAAATTTTTAAGTGAAATATCTCTTTAAAGTTTGGTCACTAAGTTCTCCCACACCACAGCTTAACGTGGTCCTGGGATCAGCAATCTGATATATATAAGTAAATAAAAATCTATACAAGTAGCTGTGATCAGGTAGGAATAAGTGAAGGACTGCTCTGACTACACTCTGCACTATAGAGAAGCCATCAGTGTACCAGTGTGAGGAGAGTTGCTGGTTTCAGGTTAGTCAGGACATCGGCAATCTGCAACGAAACAGATAGGGAGCAATTAGAGGACAGAGACACACAGAAGAGCAGCAGAAAAAAAAACATGCACTGGCTGTCTGCTCTCAGTCTGCAGAATAAAGGTCAGTCTGGCAGACGCTACGTGGCCTCTGCAGTACTCAGCAGCACACTAAATGACAATCCTCAGGCGACTTTATTACTCCTCTGCCAACAGCCTAAATGTCACATAACAGATCCAAGACTCACTGTTTACAGACGATGTAGGGATGTTTGTTATTATAAGTAATACCTTCTGAAACTGACTTGCCTAAACTCTGCAGAGATGGAGGGAAAAAGCCTCTGCTTAAAACTTAAATGTAAAAGTCTGCTTCATTTGTTTGGACACTGGAATGATTGCTATATGCCGGAAAGTTTTACATGCTGCTGTAGGGACACCATTCTCATTTAAACATCAGTTCAATGATTAGCTGAGAGACTAACTTCAACCTAAACCATTTAATCAGTTAAAATCTGATATTTTATCTTTATTTTTCTTGAAAGAAAACACTGGATAAGAGACATTTGATATTTTAAATGTATTTTTATGCATGAATAATATCTAATCATGAGTAAACCACTGGAGTAAAACACATTTGTTGATCAAGTAAAGCCAAATAAAAGACATTTGCAAAGTAATGATTTTTTTTCTGAGATAAAAAAAACTTGGAAAATCAATGATATAAATCAACAACAACAACAACAACAACAACAACAACAACAACAACAACAACAACAACAACAACAACAACAATTTGCATGCCATGGGTTTTACGGAATTTAATTGCAGCTGTACAAGACTGGTTTGTTGAAACCAATGTGCAAAGCAAGTTTTCTTAAAATATCAGCACGGATCCAAGAATACAGATACCAAAAACACCCGATGCCAACATTAATCACAAAGGTATGCACTAACCAGATACTTAAATAGGTTATACTGCAGTATCCGGCAGTATTTAACAATTTAAAGGTGAACTGTTTGCATGTTGAGCAGTGCAATGCTGATATAACTGTGGATCCAACACCATTTGAGTGTTCAAATATTTATTACCCGGTTCTGATAAAACATTGTTTTAGGTCCTCCTGCACGTAGCATTGCCAACTGAATGCTGAAGACCAAAACTGAACAAAAACAGATTTCTTTGTCTGACACTTTTAATACCGCAGAGGCAATGCTAAAATAATTCAGTGTTTTCTTGCAGTGTTGAGCTGCTCTTGCGTCACAGAAGAGTTTGCTGTTAATTCAAGTGATAATTTGAATCACAACTTGAGACTACTTAGGAAAAGCAACACCTCAGGTAGGTGTAAAGACACAAATATACCTAAATAACGTCAGCAGGATGAGTCATGAGCAAAGGGGTTACAGCACAAATCTAGATATTTATGTAAAACTGTAATTATTTCAAATTCAAACATGTTGTGATTTGTTGGCTAATCAGCTATTATGTTAGAGTCAGATTATGTTATTTTTAATTGTCAATGTGTACACCTCTAAAACAGCCCTGGAGTTGTCAACCTTTCCATATAGCTCCCCTGAGAATCTGCTGGCAACACTGATACACTGTTTATTCTACTCTGCAAATGAGCAATTGCCGACAGTCTGAACAGGAACAGAAATTTAAACTTGGCTTTGAAATGAAGACACTGGAGATGCAGGTTACAAATTAAATATTAAATTCAAAATAAAAGTCCCAAGAGACTTTGAGGCGGTTGATCTCTGTCTGCGGTATTTGTATGGATTCATTGTTCTACCCAAGGAATTAACAGTATGACGCTCCACAAGCTTTGTGTGAGCCTAACTAATGTACACAATCTCTCAGACAACAGCAACTGATGTTATGGCTATAATGAGTTTTTAAATCCTCTCACAAAAACGTGTGCACATCCCCCAAACATCACATCATGTGCAAACTGAAACCTTCTTAAAATGCTCCTCGTGTGATGATTTGCATTTTAATCCCTTTGAAAAACACACTGCTACAAATATGTTTGGCAGAAAAAGGATTGGTGATTAAGTTTTACTTTAAACATTTAGCTGCTCTCCAAACTCGAACTGGAAACTTGTGCTACAATCTGGCACACACAACTTTGCCAGGAGGTTTAAATAATAAGAATGATGCCTTTCACTTGTAAAACAGCCCATGGAGGCACTGACCTCCTTTCCACTGAGGGGTATAGTTCGGTTTGGTGTGGTATGGCACTCTTTGGAATGGTACCTCTAGATCTGGCTCGTGTTTCCACTGCCGACTGTACCCTTACTTGGTGGGCAAGGTATATGCTGGATGCATATGTGCTGCAGGATAGCATGGTAACAGCACTATGCCACTTTTTCTGATGAAAAGATTTCACCTGCATAAACCAGTAAGAATTCATGCCGATTAAGTGTTTGAAAATTCAGTCATTACTGAAGCATATGTCACCTTAAAGGAAAGGCAAAGCAAATGATATATGGTTGATGTTCACACATTTTACTACCATACTTGTATGATACGCATGTGTGACAAATAAATCCTCATAAAACATCTTCAAGTTGTCATATTGGCATTTAGGGAGGACTGATAAATTCATGGCATGTAAGGCATGGAACAACATGTAAGAACACCTTCCACATTAAAAGATGCGCCTCTGAGCCGCACAGTGAATGAAATGATTTTTTTTCCCACCAGTAACATAAATTTATGGCAAGGAATCAACATGTAAAGGCAGCAAAGCATCATTTTGCTTCTGCATCATGTTTTAAAATGCTACAGAAACATTACGGCCACAGTTAAATCTCCACACAGATCAACGGCTCATTGGTTAATTTTCTCTCCAGGGAGACAGTGTAAGGGGACGGGGGGGCTGCAGTTGCGAGCAGACCGGCAGGTCTCACACATGAGCTGCAGCTCCTCGCAAATCCCAAAAACTTTGTGACGGATATACAAACGAACAATTTCTAGATAAACTAAGAATATTCAAAAATGACTTAAGTGATATATTAACAGTCCTACAACAACACTGAAAACAGCTTTTTGCTTGCAGTCAAGGGACTGCAGTGTGGGGAGCTCCTCCCTCTTAGGCCCATCTGAGACTGCTTGGTACCCCAAAGAAAGGTTGGCCAAAATAGGTACGGTATGGTACGGTTATTTGGTACCCTTCTGACAGCGGAAAAACAAATAATTGGGTATCGTATCATACCAAACCGAACTGTACCGCTCAGTGGAAACAGGGCTTAATGTCCTTTGCTCTAACTTCAAAACTCTGTGACTGTTGTCAAGGTTCAGTCACTGCAAAGAAAAAAGGTCACATGCACAAAGGCTGTAAAGACCGGCATCAGCACAGACTCACTTACATCAGAGGTGTAGTGCACCTCATCAACAGCATACTTCTCCTTGAAGTGCTCTTTAGGAAAGATCCTGTCAACACATGCAAAACACACAACGGGTAAAGAAAAGTGCAGTCAACAAACAAGAAGATGTGAACACGCATTACGTTTTTTAAGAGGTTCCTCTCTAAAAACATGACTTTGCAGAACTGAAGTAATCTGCACAAAGATCATAGGGAAACAAAAAAACAACCTAGTACATTTCGGTGCTGATCAAGTAGCTCGTAATCTGTCACTACTCCTTATCTTAAACACAAAAACTATGGAGTCTATATCATTGCATGCACCATTTATTTTAATCCAAAACCTGTCAGGTAGGGCTGGATGATACAGCTAAAAAGTACAGTACAGAGCAAACAGCAGTGACTTCACATTGCACGTGCAGGCACATCGCCAGTCAATGGGCTGTTGGTGGCTAGCTTGAAAATTTAACATACCACCCAACTCCACTGCACGTCTTCTCCCTCTGCACACATACTCTCGTTTCTGTGTTGTTGTTGTTTCATGTGTTTGGTGCTGTGAAAGCAAACTAACTGGCTGTTCACGTCACTAGCACTGCGCATCGTTCAGGGACTCGATAGGCTGATTATGAGCTGGGGAGGGCGCACGCTCAGGGTTTGTCTGTTAAATTTATTGGCTCTTTGCCTGTCATTCGAAGCACACTCCATTATCTAGGGGCATGATAGGCTGTTTGAGATGCAGTGTGGAGAAACACTATGGTTCTCTTTTAGTGCAGCTGCAAGCTTAACTATCGAACTTTCCATCAACTTGTTTTTTTATTGTAATGATGACGTGTCTATCGTCAATATATATCACTGTCATTTTATCACTCAAGCCTACTGTCAGGTTTTGAACGAAAGCAGCCGAATGTGTAAAACACTCCACAAAATCATGTAATTTTATGTCATGTTTTTATTGTCAACAGTGTATTTTTGCGTATTTGCAAAAGAATTAATAATATCAAAGACATAAAATGAACAATAGCATGGTCCTGCACGCCAAGCTAGTTAATGCTGGGTGTAAAAACTGTGCAGCATATGACTTTGTCAACCCTTTCTTCAGGTTCTTGCTCACAGCTATGGAGCAGCTGGTGATGACTGTTGGCCATGCACAGTACATGGCTCTTTGAAGATTAGTGTGACTCACTCTCCCATCCAAGTAGCATAGCTTTCAGGCAGTTTGGGAACAAAAAGGATGGATTTCCCAGAGTCCACATCAATGGCTCCGTAACAGTCAGGCTCAGTTACTCCAAAAGCCCAGTGGAAGAAAGACTCCTGCAGAATGGAAAGAATCAGCCAAAACATTAGTGAGGGAGATTATGATAGTCAGCTAGAAGAAAAAGTTATTCTGCTCAGATTATTTCATAAGAACAAATAAAATGTTGTCCTTGATTAGGTCAGTTACATCAAGAGAGGTGAATACAGAGCTTGACAACAAAGCAAAACTTTTAATGTGCACTTAGATTTTCGTAGCGAGCCACAACCTCAGGCAGGAACGTGAGGGAAACTCAGACCATTGAAAGAACTGATCTTCTGCAGGCTGGCTCATTTGCATATTTTCCCGAGTTAGACAAAAAAGCCAAAGAAACTAAAAACTGGACTTGACTTTAGAAGAGGCTGAATGAGCTTATGGTGGCACTGTGACAAAACGCTATGAGCCTAATTCAGTTTTGCACCAATCCCAGAGCATACTAAAGACTACCTACCTGCCTGAAAAGGACATCTGTGTCCGTGCAGTACCTCTGCTTCTGCTCTCCTCCCTGCAGCACCACCACTGACTGCGGCACCACTCCATCTTTGGCTCTTAGACCATTGCACAGTCTTCGACGGTTCTCTGCAAACAGGGCAGCAGACACCCTCAGGGTGTCATTACCCAGCCAGTATACGGATCTGAAAGGACAGCAAGATGGAGAATAAGATGGAATATTGGCTAAAGTGACTGACCTTCAATTAAGGAACCCCGGGTCTGGACGAGGATTGGCCTGTCAAGATGCAAAAGCCTAAGATAACCTAATTTTGTCCAGATTGTCACCCTTAACATCATTCAACTATTCCCTCATGTCATAGTGCTTATTCAAGTATAAAGCAGCTGCAGTGGGAAGAACTTCATTTAATGTCTTCTGACTTGTTGAGCTGGAGATCTGGTTTTGGCTTGCTCGCTTGCACATCCAAGTACACACATACACACACACACACACACACACAAACACAGCAAAAAGAAGGGACCCATTATCTTTCTGACTCTGTAATCCTCAGGATTTGATCAGAGCATTTAAGCCTGAAGAGGTGGATGAACCACAGCCCAGCTCTGAGACAGAGTCACGGCCTAAATACAGACAGATAGACATTCTTTCAACCAATACATCAATGTAGTAAATCTTTGACACTGGCCATGGTCTTGGTGATAAGATAGCAAACAACACATCTGATATTGTCCACCCTGTGCCAAAGGTTAATCCATAACCTTATAGCATATCATGGCTCAAGGATTCGGTTAGTATACAGGTGTAACTATGTATCTATGAGGACAGATCATTCCCAATGAGGTGGAAAAAGCGGGAACAATGCACTAATCCAAATACCATGGAGACATTAATTCTCTGAAAGATCTCCTCCACTCCTCCACTCTGAAAGATCTCCTCCACTCTGAAAGATCTCCTCCACTACTGTATATGTTCTCCAAAATGGCAGACCTTGCCTAGGCTGACTTTTATCTGTGCAAAATTCGGACACAATAGGAGTTTTCACTTTCCTCAACGGAGGAGGAGTCAGACGTTGTCGATGCACTTCCCAAAAATCTGAGATTCAAACATACCTTTGGCAAGCTAGATTTGGTACATCTCAAATAAAACAGAAAACTGCAGGCATCAAAACCTGAAAGATCTACTAACGCTGTGTCAGGCACCAGTTACAAGCTAACAAGATATCTAACAACATAAATAACGGATGCAAACTAGGCGATACGTCTGATACGTCTGCTGGTCACAGACTGATGCAAAACAGACTCATCACCTTAGTTCAATGCATGCTTGAGCCTTAGGCTGAGGCCGAAGCTCAAACATTTGTGGTTAAATCCCTCCAATATTTCCACTGTGCTAACTGTTAGCCATCTTGGTAAGCACTGCTCCTTCACCAGTCAACTTGGTTGTGGTGGGCGGGGCTTGATGAGATTGTGACTGAAAGACTGATCCTGAAAATCTAAGTTAAGGGGATGTAGTAGGCTTGAGGTTGTCTCCAACCCCTTTTCAAAAGGTTTCTTTGGCTTGTTTGTTTTACTTTTTACAGAAAAAAACATGTTGAAGGAAATAGTGACCATAACACGGTATTTTTAAACATATTTTAAAATGCGTCTGGGAGGAACTTTAAGATTGTGTCAGCAAGCTACTGATTAAACCACAGTTAGTCAGTTATTGAGGGAAGAGTGTCTTGTATTGCACTGATTACATAATGTCAAAGCCGTGCATGATGGTCCCTTCAATCCTCAGCAAAAATGACTGATTACTGATATGCTGAGAGCTGCAAACTTTATGATTAGCACAGCACATTACTGACCTGTACTGATAACAAGAAGTGTAACTGGGTTGTGTCGTAATCACAAGAAAAACAAATCTTTTTCCATTAAGATCACTGGATTATTCTTCACTTAACATAATTGCTGAGTGATCTACCACATGTCACACTGACACAAAAAAACCTCACTTTAACATGAAAATTCACAACACATAATTGTACTGTTGAGCATTACACTTCGTAGATTTTAGTATACGTTTCCTGTAGATTTTGCAGTCATGCATGTTTACAACTATATCAAAATTAAACTACAATACTATAAATTATGCAGTTTTGATTATCTTTCTGCAGGTCCCGTTATTTGAGTTGCAACTTTGATTAATCCATTAAAAACATTACAGTGAAGGGCCAAAGAGTCACACTGCTAATTTCAAATGCACACCAACTAATAATACATGACACAAGGATGGTGGAAGTGCATTCATAAATTACTCATAATTTAGCCCAGTGATTCCCAACTGGGTGTTTGGATCCTTTTAGATAAATGTGATATGTCAAAAAAGATTAAAGACATAAGAAAAAAATAATTGCCGCTCATTATCATTTTACCTTGTTAGTGCAAAATGCTGTCTTTATGCCTTCAAAAATACTTTGTATGAAACCACGATAAGACGTCCCAAGTAGACATTGCTTCTTTTTAATGTGCCCAGTGGCCAACTTGCTAAAATAAGCAGAAATAAATGGGTTTCACAGAGCAGTTACAGACATATTTACTCCAGTTTGTTAAAATATTCCTGAGCAGTTTAATTTTTTACTGAACGCACTTACTGGCTCTAGTTTGTAGTCTAAAGAGGGGAAGTAATCATTAAAGTGCATTTAATTTAGCTTCTGGCCCTTTTTCTCTATCTAGCATGCATCTTAATTTGTTTAAAAACTTTTCTACATCCTCACGAAACTAAACGCCACATCATTTTAGTATTAGTGACAGAATGAAAAGAGGTGACGATAACGGTTACTCCTGCGTGGCAAGCTAATATCACACGAGCTCGCGAGCTTAGCTGAGTAACGTCTTTCAGTTGCAGCAGACTGAAAGTAACATTAAACGACTCTAGTCATTACTACAACTAAAAAGGCAAATGTTCTAGTCAGTCAGAGGACTCTCAGGAAACAGACGACAGAACTCACTGTGGTGCTGCAGCCATGTTGACGTTCCGGTCCGGACTGTCACGCGCCCGCTGGAGTCACGTGACTTGTGTGTCGCTCCCTCGCCAATCAGCTGACGTGGCTGTGTGCTGCGTTCACATGTTTAGGAGGTTTAGGATCGACCTCAACAGTGAGGCTGCGTTGAGAGGCTTCTTATAATGTCGTTATTTCCCAAATGATGAAACGAAAAAAAAACCCCAAAAAAACAACAATTAAACAAGTTGACAGACAAAAAGAGTAAAGGAAAAATAAACTTTTACCGGAAACACTGGTGTAAATCCTTAACCTCATAAGTAGGCTATCTTATGTTATATTCAATTCAATATAATATAGCCTAATAGTAGGCTTAGACTAAAGTTTCCTGTTTAATTATTAAATTATATATTTAAAAATGAGCACATTCAAAATAAATAAATAAAATGAAAATAAAACAGTAAACAACTACATCGAATAATAGGCTACTATAGGCGGGCAAGAACATGTTTATGCTAATATAGGCTAGGGCCTATGTGGTTTATGGTTTTTGCTACATCATTATTTCTCACAACCCCATTAATTTTTCCTTTTATGGCAACAATTAAAATGCTCTGGTAAGATATAAAGTTAACTGAGTCAACAAGTTCATATAGAAGTGGAGTCCACTGAGAGCCTCCTGATAAACATGCTGTTGCTTTGAGCTGTTAATTAGATAAATGAAACTAAAACAACAATTTCAGCTTTTAAACACTATAATACACAGAGTTAGCACACAGATACATGTACAGACACCATCCAGCTTTCAGGTCTCTGTTTCATTATCATTCAAGCAGGTTTATATTATATTATTTGATTAAAAAGAGGAGTAGTACAATTAAGACACATGACCTTGCAGAGGCACAAGAGGGATCTACTTTAGCTTCTTTTTTTGTCATGTGCTGAGGAAGTAAAATTTTCCGTGGTCATGAATATAAATGAACCCACACTAAGACAATTAGAACATGTTTTATAATCTACAGGGAAAACACAATGTGCTTATACTTTCAAAAGCATACGTGGTGAGAATGCAGTATATAGTAATTATTTATTCAGATTTTTTTATGCTGGCTCCACGCCTATGAGTTTGTCTAACAAAAGGGCTTTGTTTGTTTTTTAACCAGTGCACCAGATTTCACTGATAACAAGTTAAAAGCGGACTAAAAAGCAAATAATGTTTAATCTATCAAGTGCACATGGGTCAGGAAACACCATTAAACACACAGGACAGTTTACCTTTTTTGTGATTTGAATCTGCTGCAGTGCTTTTACAGTAAAAACAGTAGGGGGAGATGCAACTCTCCTTTGTCTCAATGCAGGGAGAGTTTTGGAAATAATTAAATATTATGAGTGACTGCAGATACATGAGGCAGGTAACTTGAAACAATGTGTCATAAAAGACAACATCCAGGTATAGATGATGGACTGTCAAGAGCTGGCACGCTGACAATGAATCATGAGCAGTTTTCACTATAATGACAGGTAGATGTATGCTAACATGATATTTTGACACCTGTCAATTTTTCTGCAGAAATAAAGTTTGGAGTTTCACAAACACTTCCAGCACAGGTAGATGGAGGTTATCTTTAATGTTTATTTCAACCTTAGTGGAAGCAGATGGAAAATTTACCATATACTGTCAACCAGTACTTACCAGCAAATGTCAGCTTGTCCATGACTAAACTCTTTTAGTGTGTGCACTCATTATATTGACTTAGTGTTTTGTGGAAAAATGAGCACTGGGGACTTATGTAGATTTTCAGATATTATTAACAAGGCTCAAATCTTTCTACAACCCTTTCAGCCAGTGTGGTCTCAGTTAAATGAGGTCATTTCTCTCAGTAAGTTGAGCGAATTTGAACTGGAGGCAGTTTTACTAATTATACTCGTATATTCATGTGAATAAATTGGCCACTTTTGAAAAGACCACAGTACAATCCAATTAAATTTGCAGTTGTTTGTCTTTCAAAGTATAATAAACTTGCAAAAAAGTCAGATTACTTCTTAGTCAAATCAATGGCTAGAACACACTAGTCCCTAAAATACCACAAGAATGTACTCACAGGTTACACACTCATAATTTTGTTGTTCTCCCTCAGTGGCCACCTGGCAGGAAGTGTTTCGGCTGGAAGTACAAAGGAAGACTCTGGGCCACAAGGCGTCAAGCCACCACTGTCACTGCAGACTGAGTGCCAATTCCCCTCCATCCTAAATTTTATCTCTCGTGCCAGCTGTAAGTTCTGCTGATACAGTTGAACTGCTCAGCTTTGAACCCTGACTTCCCTCCTTGCGGGCATTGGACTACTTGCAATGGAAGGAGGAGCGCCTTCAAAGACACTAGAACAGAAAAAAGGGTAAAAACAAACACGAAAAAGTACGGGGGCTGGGAACACTCCTGAAAAGATTTTTAAAAGAGTACTTTTGTAGAGAATAAGTTAAACAGCCACGGCTGATGACTAGAAAGTTGCTGATTTGTCTGCTAAAACACGGCTTCTTCTTTGAACAAGGCACCTACATAACAAGCAAAACTGAAATTGCCGAACGCAGCCTCCACATTGAAAAGTGTGTATATGCCAGCTTCTCGATCAAACTGCTTTGAAGATCATTTCTAAAAGGAAAAGTTGCTCTCAGTAAACATTTAAATAAAGTTTAACATGCATGCTGTGAATTCAGAGGCAAAATATTCACAATGTTTTCTTGCTGCCCGCAGGAAGGAGAGTGATAGTGGAACACAGTGGTAGGTGGAACAGCAACTTTTACAACTTACATACTGACTGAGACTAAAGCATGTCATCAGCTGTATTTTGAAAATATATCACCCTTTGCATGGATGGAAAACAAAGGTGTGGATTATAATGCAGGAACAAACTGACAAGGTTCTGTAAACATTGTGATACTTTTGATTCATTTTAAATGCCTTGTCACTACTAAAATCTACTTTACTCATCATAAACCATGCTGACCATTATACAGAGCCTTTAAATAGGTGAGAGTTTCACCAAGAGTTTTCCCAATGCATGTCCTAGAGAATACTTTTGTCGGTTAGCACATAGTGTTTTGTGGCAAGAAGAACAATTGACCCAGATTATTTCTTTTCTTCAGAAGACCAGAAGAGGGTTTATTAAAACAAAAAGCTGCCTGGAGGTAGATGATCTGCTGAGTGGGTTCCTACAGCACTATCAGCTGGTGAACATGTCAAAGACACACAAGTCTGTGGCAGGAGCAGGTCTCCTAAAAAAGGATTATGAACCTGACTAAATTCTAAATACCAGGGATGGCTGTAGTGAAGTTCAAGGGTAAGTTTTCAGTTTTATTGTAAAAGTTTGAACTGAAGGTGCCTCCTAAAAAAAAGGTGATTTTTTGTTTGTTGGAGGAATAAATAGGAGACCTGTACTGAGAGAGTGCAGAAATCAAACTAGTGTAATACACTTGGATAGAAAACGGGGTGCAAGTCCATGTAAAACCTTAGAAGTTTGGAAAAAAAGTTACAGGTAAAATCAGGTCCAGCACCCATTGGGAACTACTGAAGAGAGGTTATGATAGGTGTGATACATGAACAAGCTGATACTGATTAATACTGTAACTGGGAAGACCAGAGAAAGGGACATTTCAGTGATTGAGTCTGAAAATTACAATTGCATGACTTATGGTTTCAGCATCATGTAATGATAAATTTAGTCTGATTTAGTCAATACTACGATAAGATGAAAAACTGCCGTCTTGGTGATAGCCTTAATATGAGACTGGAATATCAGATTAGAATCAAGAATCCATCAATCACAAGGTTTGTGATAGCAGAGCTTTTAAAAGAAGTCATCAATGTTAATACTCAGATTTTAAAGCAAATGTCCATATTTGACTGGTTTCACAACTAATAACCCTGTTTCATCAGTGTTTAACAGCACACAGTTTAAACCAATGTACCTCATAAATTTATTCAGTCATAAATTTAGCCATACTCCCAGTCCCGCAGTTTTAGTAAGTGCATGACTATTAGTCAGTTGAAAATAGAAATGTTCCCTTGTTGGGTAACAGTGTAAAGTTTCACTTGTAACAGAGAGCTAAAGTGTAAAGGCAAGAATGTGTGGTGAAGAATGGATGTGAATGAGGGGAGTGCTGAAACAGATGTTAACATAGAAAATATTTATGAAAATTAAAATACATTAGCTTGTTGGCACAAATACTTCTCTACTGTCAAATAAATGACATGGCTGTTTTTGTTAATGTAAATCTTAACAGTAAGATTTCTCTTATACCGTGGGAGGTAAAGGGTGCAGAAGATGCAGTATATGTGAAGCACAGTTTCTTCATTATCTCTCCTTTCTTTGTCTGCAGCTTGGAGGTTTGAGTTTTATTTCAACATAAGAATGAGTGACATGCCCAGTCCCTTTGCTTGCATGACCTTGGAATCTTTCCACTGTATTTAAAACAAAAAGCTGCTATTATATTTGTCAGATTACATTTGAAGTGACTGAGATAAAATAATCAACAAAAAAGGCGAGATATGAATACAGTTTTACAACATGAGGCCCATGGGTTGTAGGTTAAGGCTAATTACTGAGATTAATTATTCTGATAAACTAACAGTTTCATTGTTTAATGATTTAAAAAAAACAGGCTCCACACAGTTAGGAACAAGAGCATATCTGATTTGAAAATTGGACACTATAATGCCTAGAACTTCACCTACATGAAAAAACTGATTACTATCTGAACAACAACGCAGAGGGCTAAGTTAACAGAAGAAAAGAAACTGCAGATGAGGCTCCCTCAGTAGGGGGTCTATTTGAGGTAAAGTAAAACTGATAAGTAGCTCCTGAAGCAAATGAGCAAAAAGGCTTACTACTGCAACCACAACACCGTTTACTCCAGAAAGAAATGGAACCAAAGTTGTTTTAAAACTCAGACATATGAGAGTAGTACGGGGAAAATCACACTTGAAGCAAATGAAAGATATTGTACTTTATTGATATATTTGGTATGCTGCATAATAAAGGAAAACTGCACTTTTTGGGGAGTTTAGCCTATCATCTATAGTCCCTATGTAAGGCAAAAACATAGACACCTTTCCCTTCTTCTCTGTGCGTTCAGTTGGTCTCTGGATAGCCACCTTGCATTGGCAGTTTAGCACATTCAATGGAAGTAGTGGGGATACAACATTACCACCCTCTAAAGCCCTTAAGACACACCCAAATAATCTCCAGCATGCTCAATTTATGTGTTGTAACCTGCATATTAACTATGCTATAAACACATTGTCACTGTGGGAGTAAGTAGCAAAGAACTACTTTTCTGGGCGCAGTGGGTCACAGCGCCTCGGTTACAGCACCTCAGGTAGTCGAGGGTACTACCTAAGGTATTGCATCTGCTACTACATCACCGTTGCAGTCACCACGTGTTCACAGCCTGTCGATGGAGCGTTTTGGAGATTTTCAGATGTGTTTAGCAGCTTTAGAGGGCAATAATGGTGTATCCCCACTACTGTCATTAAACTTGCAAAACTGTCAGCACAAGGCGGCTCTCTGGTGACCTACTGAATGCACAGAGAAGGTAAAGGCATCTACATCCTTGTCTTACATAGGGATTGTGGATGATAGGCTAATTCCCCCAAAAAGTGCAGTTTTCCTTTAAATGCTTACAGACCTTTTGTGAGTGTTTCATTGTGAGGTAGACTAACTTTTTATATTCTTTAGTTCACTCTATTGCATCATTGTTGTTTATGCATTTCAGTCTCTTTTGGTTTCACTGGTATACTCTGTCTCATTCAAAGTTGTGGTGTGCCACAGGGGTCAGCACTTTAACACTTTGATTCCATGTGGACATACTCTTCTGTCTCTTGGCCAGAGAAGGGTAAAAAACTATCATCTTTGCTTCA
Organism: Naso thynnoides; assembly: GCA_029783665.1. Taxonomy (NCBI): domain Eukaryota; kingdom Metazoa; phylum Chordata; class Actinopteri; order Acanthuriformes; family Acanthuridae; genus Naso; species Naso thynnoides. The sequence goes on from JAQLOL010000001.1 coordinate 20,300,401, forward strand.
CCTTTTTGATAAATTTGATGAACTTTTATTTGACTGAATCATTACTTTATGAGTCACGTTGCTTCAGTATCAGCCTTGAAGAGATAAGCTGATAAGCAGTGAAGCTGCAATGAAGTGGCTTTTAATTTTTTTATTATAATGCAAAAATTTAAAACACTTTTTTCTATAACTTACCTTTTAGCTTTCTATAACTTACCTTTCAGCTTTTACCTGACAGATGCATGGCTGTAGGATTGTGAATGACAATCCAAGTCAATGTTGCTTCGGCAGGTGGAATTGATCTGTTGTGGCCACATGTACACTGGGTGGACAATGATGACTACAAGGTAAGTGTGCTTATATCTTAATGCACCTGCTGGACAGAGTATTTACTCATGTATGGCATGTCCTCATTGCATGCCTAAAACCCTAAAGAAAATAATTTGATTAATTTTTTGCATGTTTTTAACCAGAAAGTTAGTTATAATGTTTTTTAAGCCTAGGTGAAAGAAAATTCTGTATATACAGAGGACTATTTATTCAGACATTTATAATGATTTATAACTATCCATGAAGTCACCTTGGCAATTGCTAGAATCATCTGTGCAGACAAAACCCCCAACAAACTAACACTTACTTATACAGAATTCTCTGAAATGTAAGTCTTACATTGGCAAACACCGTGCACCGTTGTCTTTACCTTTACAATAAGACTTCTATCCCTCAAAGTTTCACAGGCATTACGTTCACATCCCCATGGGTGCGATGCTGCTGGCACACGCATGATGTGCCAATTCCTCTCCATCTGCCGAGATGCCGGAGTGAGAGATAAATGGTCCAGTGAAGTCAACTCTGCCTGTTTCCATCTAGTTAATATGCCTCTGAGAGGCTGGCTATAGACGGGAGACTCACTAGTGGCTGATCTCCAGAGAACTGAACAAAACAAACATGGCTACAGGAAGCAGTGGAGACCATCAGAGTGGCGTAAATAACCTTGGATGGAGTAGGGGACAAGTTTTTCTGCTCTGCTCTTTTTGCACAGAGGAAAGTGCTTTGGGCTGCATTGCTGCAAGCTATCAAGCAGACTAATGTGAGATATTCAAGTTCTTTGTAAATGTCTTGTTAGAAAACACATGCCAACTTAAGGATCAATTAGAAAAAGAGCAACACTGTCTGAGTTTTCTCTCTGGCCATCTGACTGAAAGTTGAATTTTCATCACCCTTGTATGCTGAAAGTGGCTGACAATGCAAACAAGATACTGCATTTGTGATTCTCAGTTGGATTAGCAGCCTCACATTAGCAGTCGATGTGGTTAATGTTGATGAAAATACTGCTCAATAGACCTATAACTCTGACTGATTTAGCTATCCAAGCTACAAAATGGAGTGTAGTATCTGTTGAAAATTAATTGCAGTGTTTGGTAGGTTCCACACGTGGGAGGTGGCCAGAACTAAAGCCTTGTGTAGTCATATTAAACTTATCACTCTATTTCTTTGTCTCTGGATGTAGTACAACCTGTTCAGAGAGTTAAATATACTTTACATAATCTCTTATATTCTGTTTTACAAACCTGCTATTTCTTAACAGAACCTCTCATCAAACTGTGACATTTAAAGCATTGCTGAAATAGCAAAAATAATTAGTCAAGTTGTAATGTAATTTATCTTGATCGAAGTATTTAGGGATGTTTTTCACTTTTTGGAACAATGCGAACAACATGTTCCCACTTGCAATGAAAAAAACAAAACAATACAAAACAAAACATGGTCACGTCCAAAGGTGTTTCTGGTCCTTCTTTCTCTACACATCACATTTGTGTATCTGGTTGTAAATGAAATTCTTTCTTGTAAAGTGTGTTCGGATTGATCTTTTTTTTTTTTTAATCAGGAAATGATCAAGATAACTTTTAGAGAAAATCAAGCATGATGAACATAATCTATCCACTGTTTAAGTGATTGCTACGTTGTTTATTATTAGACAATGTAAAGAGATTAACCAGCCTTGCTGAAAATGTCCAGTTAAGGTTGAGATGACTACATCAGGTGGCTTAAAGCTCCTACAGACAGTTTCCAACCTCCCCCTCTTTGTCCCCTCTTAACAGTTTGAAGTGGATATTATTTTTGTGCCAGGTGTCACAAAGCCAACTGAATCCCTTCCCAGCTCCTTGAAGATTCAACAGACACCACAATGAAAGAAATAAGCATGTCCACCAAAAAGATAAATAAAAATTGTTGCAGCTTAATATCAAATTTGTAAAACGAAAAAAGCTTTTGTCATTATGTGTATTGTATAAAACATAGTTTGAGTAGCATTATTGCTTTACAATCTAGTAACGTCAGTACGGTCAGTAATAGAGTTTTTCCTCAAGGACAAAAATGTTAAAAGTAAACAGGAGAAAGGTGTGAGTGTGTGAGGTTTACTTTAGTTTTTCCTGTAATTCTGTCCCTCTTCCTCTTAGCTGTGTTTGCCTCCTGTATCAACAGGGCTCTTTTTCTTTTTCTGCTTTTGGAACTTCTGCTGTTCCACCCTCAGCCATTGCTGCTACCTACAGGACATTGCTAACTTCCTCTTCTGTGGATATAGCTGTGATCCTCTGTTTGCTGCGCCTGCCATAAAATTGTTCTGAGAACTTCCTTTCTGACCTGGTGGCAGACGGAGATTGCGTGGTGAAAGTTCAGCTTGTAGGGTTCGAATCTAAATGTGGATGGTCTTACTTTTCTACAAAAATTAAGTCTGTAGCCACTCTAACTTCATCATGCTGAAACAATTTTCTTATATATTGTATCTATCTTGTGTATTCAGGACAAAGATATTGTAAACTCTTCATCTCATCTGACTGGGCCTGGTTGTTGGGGCAAAGAAGATTTAATTCATTACCTGTTGCTTTTCAGGTCTTTTATACCTTCTTGGTCTCTAGACCCTTGACAGCAGAGAAGAATTAGAAACCAGAAAAAATAACTTTTAAGTCTTATTTCTTACAGAAGCCGAGAGTGGCCATGGTCGCTACTATCTTGTTTCATTCTGTTATCCTGAATTCATGAA
>JAQLOL010000001.1:20336586-20366312 GCA_029783665.1 Naso thynnoides
TTCTGATGATGTGACAGTGGACATGTGCTTGACATACAAAGGAAATTGCAGTGTACATCACATCTGCTTTTATTGACCAGAAGAACAACAGCATCAGTTGTTCCAGTATGTCTCCCAAAACATGTCAACACTGATGTGACAAAGCCCTCCAGCAACAGAAGTTTATATGACTGGAAATGTAGCAGGAGGTTAGGTGGCGAAAGTGACAGTCTGTATTGACCAAGATCTTTTCTATAACTCTATCTGTGTTTAATGTCATAAACATGTTGACCGAGGTACCCTGATCTTACCAAAGTATTAATTTCAACTTAGACCACAGAGTTGGTGCAAACTATTTCCATAAATCACACATTTACCTAAAACTTTTTTTGCGCCTAACCTAACCAAATCATAGTGATGTAACATCACAAAACAGATTTATTTTTCATCAGTGAAATGGCTTTAATGGCTCGGACAAATTATGTTGTTGTGCTGAAAGCAGACTCAGACCAGGAGAGGCCTCTATGTGCTGTTATTATGGGTATAAACACACAGCATGTGTTGTTGTTTAATTTGGAGGACTGGCTGTGGTTGTATGATTTCATCACTGAAAGTCTGGACTGATCTTAAAAAAAAAAAAAAAAGTCTTATGACGCTGTGTATTCCTACGCAGTCAGCAACAAAACTACTATTTAAATGAAGGATCAAGCTGGCTTACCTTGCCACAATAACAATTATCATCTTTTTTTTATTTCAAGGACCAAACTCACGCCAGTTGCTTCCTGAAAACGGAGACAACTTGAGGATCAAACTGAAACACACTGGTATATTTGGAAATATCTCTGTAACTGTATGACTGCTGGCTCTGACGAAAGACACAAGAGCAACAAGTGTAAGACCTTCAGGAGGTTTACTCAGCAACCAGTAATGTAGCACTAAGAGCTCACCTCCATGTCTTTTTCAGGATTACTCTATCAGCATACTTAAAAAAAAACCTCACAGGGGGGTTGTGTGCATGAGAAAACCACGGCAATTAAGCCGATGTAGGAGGGCAGTGATGGTCATTTAATTCTGCTAAAATCACCCAGAGGGACTCAAGCATACGCCATCATCTTGTTATGTCTCATCCTCAATCTGAAAGCATGCTGCTGTGAGCAAGACTGAAATCTGTGTCTTTGTGCCCCTTTTTCACAGCTGACAAATGGTTATGAATCCATTCGACAAGTGAATCTGTTTGCATTACCTGAATACTTTAATATTATACATTTACCAAGTGGTTAGAAAGAGATTACATAATTTAGTGTCACTCTTATTGCCACTAATTCAGATCTGACCTATGACTTTCATCCCAATATGTCCCCACACTTAATGTTTACTTTCTATTTGGTGCAGATGCGAAATCTGGTGAGACCTAAAATCTACAGAAAAAACCCTCTGAAAAGCCGATTACCAGTTAAGTGGAAAATGATCATCATTACATGCAATCAAAATGGGCTTGTTTGCATATTGCAGATAAGTTAAGCAGCTGTAATTACAGCACTGGGCACAGGGGCTTTTCTGCAGAGATTACATGCAGTAGAAGAGGATGATTCAAACAAGGTTTAATGCTGGAACTGTCAAGGGCCCAGTTCCCTTTTTAGTTTGCTCTTATGTAATGTACAGAACTTTTAAAAACACAAGCCACTGTTTTGTTTTAATGTATGCAACTTAACAGTGTTGGCTACTGTGCTAGTGTTTTTTGTTTGTTTGTATGTTTGCTTGTTTGTTTGTTTTTTTGTTTTTCACAATTTTTTGTAAGTAGGCAGTTATTTTTGGCATTAATGTTATCACTATTAATACAGCATGTCATGACTGCTGCTGCTTATAGTGCGAATTTGCTCAAGGGTAGATATTGCAGACAGGCGTCATAACTGAAAACAATGTTTTTCCTCTTGATTTTGTTCATTAAACTAAAAGAAATGCTGCAGAGTCTCTGAATCTATATCCAACATGTTGCCTCCCAAAAACAGCATAGATGTATGCCGGGTGAAGATCAGAAGTCAGTAGTCAGTGTTTTTTTTTCTAACTTTGGTCATTTTTCTTGCAGTTTTTTGTCTCAACATGATTTATTTAAAATCACAACCGGAATAACATATATGTGCTGTCTGATGCTGGGAAAAGACTACAATAAACAACAATAGAAAATATTTTTGTGTGACTTTGTCATTTAGATGTCACATTCTTTGTAAAAATGTCTTGTTAGCTTGCAGATGTGTTGCAAACTTTTGTTGTAAAACTTTCTATAAAGGTTGTCTAATTATTATTTAGAACAAATTATTAACATATATAACACATTATGAACACACTTATAATACGCTATATGTGGTTAGGGTTAGGGTTAATCCTAGCCCTGCTTATAACGATGATCGTACAGCACTATAGGTGCATTATAAGTCATTAGAAATATGTTCATGGTGCATTACATGCATGCTTTAAGTAAAGTGTTACCCATTTGTCAGTCACGTGTACTATAATTTTGTTCTTGGACATATAACCCCAGTTATTCCCACTGGTGTTATTATTATTATTATTAGTGATGTGAGTAAGCTGTTGCACTTATGGCAGTAGTATTATTATTTCTGTTATACTAATTATGCTGAATAATGTCCCTGTAAAGGATGTATTTCATGAAAACCTATAGATGGATGCACAGTTTATATATGCCTGCATTGATGGTGCAATTATTAAAGAAAGGTTCACTGTGTTCATTAAATGGTTGTCTGATTGACAGTCTTACTACAATAGGACACAATTACTGCTTGTTACCCTTGTTGGGTAACATTTATGGGCCACAAGTAAATAACTATTTTAAAATAAAAAAGAAACAAAACAAGAAATCTGTTTTTTATTGTTGGAAAGAGCCAGAAATGAATTTTTCTTCAGTTATAACATCTGTGTGCATTATTTATTTATAATGAGCTGCAATGGATCATCATGAATTGCCCAAAAACAACAACAACAAAGAAAATAAATTATTCAGCATTAAATATTTTATTATGAAGAGTGTTTTTGGTCAACTATTTTGCATAAAATCCCTCCAGTGTGACCATGATTTGTACCAAAGGACAACATGTAGCATCAAAACAAGATGTGATCTGTTAGGTAATGTCTTAATAAGTTCTGCAGTATGCATACTCCATAGTTCTGTAAGATGCACTGCATCTAAAAGAGCCCTTCTGAAATGTGAAAAATCATGGGGTAATTACCAAACTGAAAATTCTTCACAATCTGCAGTTGTTTAACAAACAGCGGCACTCTGTGTTTTCATATTCACAGCAGGGCTTTTTCCCCTCATATTGCACTGCTTACATAGCAGGATCAAAAGCTGCAGAGGGGAGATATCAAACCATGCCTGAATCTGTGTGGTGAGAGAAGTGTTCACCCTGGGGGCAGAGCAGACAACACCTCCACTTTCATCAGCAGCACAAGGCTCCCTTGGAGCGCAGGATGTCGAACAATGCTTGTAAGAAACCAGCCAGCCCCTCTTTTTTAGTGGTGCCACAAGAGTATTTGTGCCATTCTGCAACTGAATACTTTAACAGCTGTGCTCTCGTTTTAACAAACAAAAACAAATCCGTAACGAATGTGCAGCCCTGTAAGGTGGGAGCAGACTGCTTTAAAATGTTTCCAGCCGCCTCCTACAGTGAGTCAGAATACCCTCTTACAATGCTGGTGAATTATTGACGAGCCAATACAGACTATTCAGACGAGGGTTGGTAAAAAAAAAAAAAAAACTTTTAGTGATAGGAAACCTGACGTAAAAACCATGCTATTTTCAGGCTGAGCTTAAGATTTATTTTTGTATTGGCAACAGTCCCTGCTGGAATTTAATGAGTCACCTCTGAAGCCCTGCTGTTTCAGCCTGATCAGATGGGACACAAAATTAAATGTGTCAACTTTGTATCTTCAAATATTAAACCAAACAGTTTGAAAAACGATTTACTGTTTAATTTACTTATATGAAATGAACCACCACCATCCCAGCTGACCTATATCCAAAAATGTTGTAGATGTTGCTCCTTATTTCATGAACAAGGTGCACTAAACCTGTGCATGTAGGGTTGGGCAATATGGCAGAATTTTTTTCATGGCAGAATCATGATCTCAACTTTATCATGATTCTTTATTTTTTTACATATTGATTCAGACTATTTTACAAGTCACAGCGCATTCAGCGCCATAATTTTGCTTACAAACATATGGTAGGACTATATTTGGTTCCTGGTTCATCAAAATGATTTCATTTTGATTTATGAATTATGAAACCATAAGGATTACATGTAGAGTAAATGTGTTTTGTTAACTAACTGCAGGCTCTGCAAAGGTAAAAAAAAATTAAAATTAAAATAAAAAAAAGTATTGAACCCTTCAGGTGTATTTGCATGACGATGTGTCACGACAGGCAACCAGTGCTGACATTCTCTCAATGTCACTAACATCCTGAAGGCACGAACGTCTCAATGTCCAGATGTTGAATCAGACATGGCAGTTTAAACAGTGCTGTGTGTGAATACTCTGAGCTCCTACAACACAATTTCACACACCCTTTAAATATATACACTGACACGCTGTCATTTGGTTTTCCAGTATTTCTAGGACTTCCACAGCTGATATAGAGAGGAAATGATGAATACACCAGTTGTAGTTAATAACAAGAAGTGGCAAGCCCCCCTTCCTCCTGACACTAATGTCCAAACTGTGGCTGTGTGTAACTTAACAAACCAGCGGATGATTTTATTTACCTAAACACGATGTCGGCAAGTTTTCCAGTCTTTCTGGGACCTCCAACTGATACAGTGCAGCAAAAATGTTTACGACTATAGTTAAAGACAGAAAATTCCAAATCCCTCCCCCTCCGAATGAACTAACATAAGCGGACTCAACTCCGACTTGTTCATGTTGCTTTCGTTTAGTTTTACAGGACTACATTGTAAAAGGGGAGCGAGGAGGGCAAGTCTTTGTCTGCTGTGTTTAGCTATTATATGTGTATGCATTTATGAGAGGCATGGAACGGAGCAGAGTAGCAAATAGTATGATTTTGTTGAGAGAAAAATGCATTGTGTGTCTGAGCCTAGAACTGCAATAGATAGAATATGCACTGATGCACAATTTAATCAATCTCTATGTAACACATTCTAATTGCTCACAGTCTAATATCGTCATATCGCACACTCCTGTGCACATGTAGTCATTTCAATTTTTCTTTATGTTGTAGGCCTGTTTTTGTATCTCTGTATTCTCAAAGAGGGGACTCATTGACTGCACCACTAGGAAGACAAGTTTTTGTTTTGTTTTTTTACCCATGAAAGTGGATAAAATGATCAGATCACTCTTCTGTACTTTCCAAATGTGATATGACTGAACAATCAAATTCTGTAATTTCATGGGGTTGAGAAGCTTAGCAAAAATTTATCCACAGTTTTACAGCCAGGCCTATGTGCATTAGGCTACATGACGCTGTAATTATACAGTTTGGCCACTATGTAAATTTGGCTTTAAAGTCTGGCAACCGTCTGATTAGTTGGCTTCCCGCAGGAAAGCTCTCCCGGTTGGGCTCCTAACAAGCAATGCAAATAATACAAATGACATCTACAAACAACAGCAACATGTCAAACAAAAATGGAAGCACATGGTTGTTGTTGCTAAGCGACAGTGGGCCAGGGGAGCTGAACAGTCTGAACAGTCTTTTCATGCAACAAAACACCAAATGTAGAAAAACTGTGAGTTCAATACAATTATCAAAAGGTAATATTATTATGAACAAAGAAAGTGAGAAATTCATCATCAAAGGAGAATAAAGACCATTTTAAAGATCCATTCTTTTGGTTTGTTTTTCAAAATTTTACGTCTGCCTGTTTTGTTTTCTTTTAGTTAATTAAATCTGCTCTTGTACTATTTGTTTATAATTCCATTTCCAGTCAAGTCATTTGAAAAACTCACCTGCTTCTGATTTCGATAAATGCCAATTTTGTTCTAGTTTACTTTGCATTCTATGTACAACACAAATATTCCTCTTACTGGAGCTTGACAGCTCATTTAGCAAAACAATGGTCTTTTAAGCCTAACTACTTTATAAATAAATTTTTCATTTATTCAGGAACAAAAATTGACCCCCAGGGAGCAGCAGTCAATATTGAGACAAACTTGTGTTGTAATATAGAATAACAAGCATGAAATCAAATCAAAACTTGTGATGTTTAAAAAAACAAAATAATTATTCAAAATGAAATAAAGTCTGTAGTATGGTTTAAAAAGCATAATCAGAATAATGAAGAATTTTACTTTGTCCACCTCAGCTCATTTACTTACTGTACATTCTCTAAAGAAGCAGGTGTTGCATCTTAAGATACATCGCGGGTAAGTGTCAAAGCAAAGCATGCATATTTAATCTTAATGTGCCATATGCCGGAGAAAGACAGCTAACAAGGAGCTAATTACCATGCAGGTCTGCAGGGATACAGACTGTTTCCATGGACATAGAATCCTGAGGGTGTTGTTCTCTCATAGAGGAAAAATGAAGACAACACAGATAGAAAGCCCGTTGTTAGAGATAAGACAAACATTGGTATATGGGATTTAACTTTAACCTTAATTTTAAAATGTGTCTTTTGTAAACACTAGAAATAACTAAGTAAAGATGAACTCAAAATTTTTAATTGAAAACTGATGTGTTTGTATGCTAGTGATTAGGTCAAGTGGCATCACAGAAACAAGACATTAGCTGAGACAAAAAACAAACAAACAAAAAAAAGCCTACACTCATTTATACACCTGACAGTGTTCTTCTTTGTTAAGTTATTCTGTGCTCACATGTTGCAGCCTCTGTCAACACGGGCAAACATGACCTTTTCTAATGAGCAGGCCATGGGGAGGTAGTGGTGGAGCCTCTACAAAGTGAACTGGTGAGTGTGATGGTTAGGCTGTATCCCGTGGGTACTTACAGCCACACTGTCAGAGCCAAAGTGACTTTGTTTCCAAGGTCAAGCAAATGAGTCGGGTTGGATGGCTCACTACAGGGAGAAGAAGAGCAACTGTCCTCCATCCGTCACAGCATAATACAGCTTGACTGTGATGGCATAATGCCACTGAGCCATTGTGGCTCTGTGGTTAGCACTGCCGTGTCACAGCAAGAAGGACACAGGTTTCATTTAGCTTCTTTGCGGAGATGTATGATCACACAGTAACCACCAGTTTCGGGAAGGTTACTTTCAAAATGTAGGTCACAGATTACAGTTAAGAATGTGTTAAGTGGTGTAACTTTTTAAATGACTTCATACAAAATAATAATAACAATACAAAATAACAATAATGAAATGTAGTGTTTAGTTACTGTATGCCTGAAAAGAAAATACGTTTTGTAAATTGATTAAAAAATTGATATGTTCAATTAAAAAACAAATAAAACAAAACTGTAATGCACACTTACAAGCTGATTTTCCCATGTATACCATGGTCATTTCCAAACAGTATCAAATAAAAGCAGTCACAAATTTTTGTTGCAATTTTTCCTAAGGTTACATGACAGAGTTTACCATTGTCATGGCAACCACATGTTATGGTCCCCTTTACAATTTAGCAGTTAGTCTCAAGCTGTGTCTTAAATCAAATTCTTCCATCAGTAAGTACGCTAACATGTAAATTAGTAAACTGTGTACACTTAATAGCGTAGTACGTTTATTTTATCAGAGTAGTAGCTACTATCTAGCACAGCTGCTGCGCACTTACCAGGAATGACAATTCCAGTCTTTGGTTGCTTCTTCTTCTTTTGGTTACAGTCTGAGCTTTATCTGTTATTTAAATTAAATCTGATAGCGAGTGTCACCTGCTATCATTTGAACTGGCTTAAATTCAGTTGGATTTCAATTAATGAACTTGCTTTTATATGTTTTACGCTGTCACTCTGCAATTGAAAAAAAAAAAACTAACTACAAAAATCTCAACTACAATCTCCACTAAAATCTCCACATTGGGAATCTATGTGGTTACATTCTTGCTTAAAATAATTTAAAATTTAGACCTAATGAAATGATATATTTACAGTCATGTGGCAGCACTGACAAACAGCTTCTAGCCTGCTCCACTAGGTTGTTGGCCCCACCTTTTCTGCTATGTAGCGAATTTGGCAACAGCAGCTGTCCTCTTTCATGTTGCTACAGTCACAAGTTGGGTAGTGAATTAATTTTGAATTGTGATTAAACTTCAGCCAAACCACATGTGTGTTAAAAGGTTTTAACGCATGCCTGTCAGCCAATCAGAAAAGGGTATCAGACCATGATATTACGTTTTTTATCCTTTGGGCCTTGCACGGGCACCCCACTTTACCAATATCACTGATGCTTGACAGATTGGACCAGTAATGTTATTTACCCATCACAGAGCTTTTCCTTTCTGGGCCTTGTACATCCCATACCAGTTACACTTAGTGGTAATGTCTCCAGTAAGAATGCTCTGTGTCCCATCTCTGTGAAAGTTGACAAGAACATGACAAGGAAATTTGCCCTGTTATATTTTCCTGAAAAGAATGAAGAAAGTCTTTTTCTACAAGGGTGGAGATGTGTGTTGTACACGACAGACTCTCTGCAATGGTAATTCCCAGGAACCTAAAACTGTTGACCTGTCCCCACTCAGGTCCACTGATATAGACAAGGATGTGTATTCTTGACTCATTCTGCTGAACATCAACATTCAGCACCTTCTTTTTACTGCCATTGAGATTTGGGTTGTTTTTTGTGCACGGCTCTGCGAGATGGTTTTTCCCCGTTTAAACACATATTGTTGTTTGAGTTCTGGCCATTGTTGGTGGTATCATTAGCATACTTCACAATGAAGTTCATGGATTCCCTGTAGACAGTCATGGGTGTACAATATGAAAAGGAAGGGGCTGAGTTCACAATCCTGGGGGACTCCAGTGTTAAGCACTAAAACGGAGGAGGTGTGACTGCCAATCCAAACTGTCTGGGGTCTTAAAGATGTGTGAAGACTTAATGGAGGACAGTTGAGATAACATTACCAGCACATCTGTTGGTTCTGAAGGCTAATTGGTGATGGTCTGGGGTGGCTGGGATGTTGGTGGGATTATTCTGGAGAACCAATTTACAAAGTACTTTGTTAGAATATGGTGAGTGCCACAGGATGATAGTTCTTTATATTCAACAAACTATTTATATTCAGGGGTGACCTTGAGGTGGGAGGGATCACTCTGCAACTGTAATAGTGATAAATAAAAATTGTCAGTAACGACAACCACTTGCTGATTGGCATATTTTTTTATTTTTTTTAACAACCACGGATGCTATTAGGCCCAGCCACTTTACTCATGTTCACTCTCAGCAGGGTTCTTCTTATATGCGCTGTGGATACTGACAGTGGACAATCCTCCTGATGTGGAAAAGACGTCACACCTGACTGTTTGTGGAAGAGATCAAACTAGGATAAGAGTTAAGATAATTTTCTGACGTGTTGGGATGCTCCTGTTTTTGTTTTTGTTTTTTTCAGCCTGGAATGCTTTGGAGTGCTTGCTACAAATCTTTGGTGTTGTTGGTGTTCGGGTCTCTCTCCAGTCTCTGCTGTTGTCTCCACTTTGCCCCTTGGTACCAGCTGTCAGTTTTGCTGTGGCAGTGCTGTACGCTTTTTAGTCACAAATGGAAGGCATCTTTTGTGTCTTCATAGATAAAGCCCTCGCTTCTTCATTAGTCCAGGCTTTTAGGTGTGAGAATGGCTTTATTGCATTTATAATTAAGGCATAACAAACACATAAACCCATGTAATTTGATCATATTAGATAACTTTAAAAAAAAATGTGTTAAACTTAGCAAAAAAAAAAAAACTTAGGTACAATACCTGTTGATATTTCCTTAGGTTTATGAGGGAAATACAGTTGTCAACAATGTAAAAGGAAGTGCAGGGTCTGAATTAAGAGAAAAGGATTTTTTGAGATGATCACTGCCCATGGCACTTTCTGACCACCCAGCCAAACCAGCTGAACTGCTCCAGCAGGAGAGAGAGGAAAGCTGGGATAAGAGCCATTAGCCCAGCTCTCAACTCAGTCATGGGACTCTTGCTGGCCAAGCAACAGAAAAGTCTGCTGGGCTTAAATCTTTCATCCTAAATTAAGTGGTTACAATGTATTTTACATCAATGATGTATGGTGCCTGAATACATTAAAATTTATGGACAAATCTTTCTCAATTTTCTCACAGATTTTGAACTTTTAATTTTCAGATGTCAATATTTTCATCGCTGTTTTGTTGCTGTTGTTTCCAAATCCCAGGACATACAAACCAAAAATTCACATTCTCACATTCAGCAGTAAAGGCAGGATTAAATGAATGGATGCTAATATTAGCTGGCTAAACTTAGCACTCACTCGTAAAGGCCAAAACCTTTTGTTCATTCACTTAACTTACTTCATAAACTGCAGCCATGTCCTCTTGTCTTTCTCATCTCTAAGAAAGCAGCAGAATGAAAGTCTGATCGTTATTTTTTCACTCAGTTCTGTTTAAATGACATTGGACACAGTGCTGCAGCATATTGAAAAGAAGGGGCTTGGACCTGGATATGGTACTTTAAAAGGGGGTTATGTCAAACTTAAAGACCGAATATTGTCTATTGTGGTATTTTGGTGGGACAATATCAGCATATTAGATTGTGGATATTGCAAAAGCCAATTGTCCTAACACAAACACAGCTCCTGGTAAACCATCAATTACTTAAACTTGTTCCAGTGACTTTGCTGACCCGCATTGTCAAAAATTATTCAAAAAATTATTCAAAAAAAAAAGCATCAAAAAAGATATTTCTGCACGTGAAAACATGCACAGCAACAGAATCAATGTTATATTCTACACAAAAGTGTAAAAATATTCAGACAAACACTTAAATTTACAACTGCAATTCATTTACATATTTCTGTCAGCAACAGTAAAGCATTACAATTACATTTGTTTTATAATTTGACTACATAGTTACATGTAGCTACTTACTCCTGAACTCTGTTGTGCAGGTACTTCACCCAGATGCTCAAGTTTCCTCCCTCACACCAAAAAGACATGAGGCCAAATGGACATAAATGGACCTGGAAGCTCACATAAAGAAACTAAATAAGTGACACCACTGAGGGTAATTCATAGAGTTCAAGGAAAGATATAAAAAAAATTAGAGGCTGTGTGATGAGGTTAAAAGCATGTCTTGGTTGCAAGCTTTTTCCCAACCAATGCACTAAAAATGGGATTTAAAGATGTCATATGTGGAAATGACTATGACCATGACATACTTTCTTTTATTTTCTAAGCCTCTCTCACAGCATGTCATTGGGCAAGATGCCTCACAAGCTGTTCAGAGGCAATTAAGAATATAACAGCTTATACTTTACTGTTGCTCCCATTACAGCTATATCAGCAGTGATATCTAGGGAAAATAAGACGCTTACTGTGTGAGAAACAGTGTGTCCCAGTAGGCAAGCTTCCATAACCACCACAATATTCGAAAGATAAGCCAGCACAGCTCTAATTAGTCCAACAGAGAAACTTTTAAGGTTTACATCAGAGCCCGGAGCTGAATAAATACATATAAATCTTGAAATAGAGAGAAGCAAATTCCTTTCATAGTGATCATCCTAAGCTGAAGCATTCCTCTACAGAGCTGCAGTGTGTGAGAGCCCTTTTCTGATAAGCTGGATACACCTATTCAATTTGCTGATTAAAGTCATATCAGGCATGGCTCCTGACAGCTGAGCTTGTGTGAAAAGATAAAAGTCAGACGTCTATGGAATCCGTTTCAAAACACTGCCATTTTTCTACACACCAAAGAGGATGAATGGTACACACATGCTTCAAAAAAATGCCTCCATATCCTCACTGGAATGTTTTCATTTAAAAATGAGGCCACTCCTTTATGGCGTGATGAAGCTGAGGTGCCTTGAATGATTTACTGTCTGTTGCCGCTCTTAGGCCGCCTGGAGTAGGAGAGGCTGCTCCATCACTGCCTCCATCACTCTAAAAGCCCAGTGGATGACCCTCGTAAAAACACCCATCAACCGTGTTCCTGTTTCTTGGTCCACAAAGTATGCAGATGTCTTTTTCATGACCCAAAGTCATCTCCCAGTGTCAGAAACATTGTGTACATACTTTAAACCAGAATTACTGAATTAACACATAAGTAGCTTTCTGTATTATGTATATTCACTAAAACCTTGCGAGGCAGCTGGACTTGCAATTCTGAGATACCAGGTTCCAAACTACTTGTTTCTGGTTGTTCGACTGGTGACTGGACCAGTCAGCATCCTTTGAGCAAGTACTGGTATTAGCGATGGGCTTGGTTTACGTGTGTGATGCTCAGAAAACAACAATGGCATCTACAGACGTGGTTAGTGTAGATGCTGCTGTAGCATTAGTTCTATCAGAACTGGAGAGTATTTCTTCATTGAGAGAAGAGCAGAGACTGACACTGAGGGATTTTCTTGATAGAAAAGATGTTTTCGCTCTTCTGTGACTGACTCTGAGTTTGATTTGTCAAGTAGCTCCACTGGTCATATGGTTTGTTGATCTGAATGGTCAAAGTCTGTCCACGAAAGACCTTGACAGACAGGTGGTTTATCCAATCATCAGCCAAGTAATTTTTTCAAAGTGCCTGCCCTTTTCAAATAGTTTTGAATGGAGCCTTCCCAGATGGTTCTGTGTAACAGACCATCAGGCACAGTTACATTATATTCACCATTTAATACTGTGGCAGCAATGATACTGTAAACAACAAATGGAAAAGTGATCCCAGTCAGAACCACCATTTTCTTGAATAAAAAGGTGTCCCATTTCCTTCCACACTGTCAGCTTTCTGAATGCATCGATTGGTTGAACTGATTTATTGATCAACCTGCAGACAGTGTAGAGGACAACATCACTTGAAACAGTTGAGTAACCTTTCACTAAAGATATGTACCATGGCTCTGTGGTACAATATCTTTGGTTTAAGAAATGTTATCAAAAGTCTGTTAAAGAATTACATTATAATAATTGCTGTGTGCTGTTTATAAAATCGAAGCCCCCTTATTTCTGATTGCAGTCATCTTCCGTCCTTATGAAAGATGTGTTTGATACATTTGTTCCACTGCTGCACTTCCATTGGTGTTTTTAAAGACAGAATACCACCAATGAAATCAAATACACAAAGTGCATGTACTGCACATTCACACGTAGGTGGGAGACACTGTTTTATTCAGCACAGAAACACTGTAAATGAATAAATAGACTACATTATATTATATATTTTACATGTTGTTGTTGGTGTTGTTTTTTTGTAACATTTTGTAACATCTGTTAGAAGTGGTGGGCATGGCCTTTATGTAGTGCCAGAGGCTTCAAAAGTGTTTACTTCAGATGCATGCACTTTGGAGGCTGGAGAAAACACATTCTTCTGTGAAAATAATTAACTAATATGAAACTCTGGAATGTAACCCCTGCAGCTAAGCTAACATAATTTTTATGAGTGAAGTTTAATTTAAACCCAATTTTGCAAAATAACGCTCAACATAATATAAGGAAGACTTTAAAACCCTTAGTTGCTGTTACTTTCATCAGTATGCAAATGCACACATGTAAGAGACTGGAGACAAGAGCGTATTTCGCAGCTCTTTCCACTTTATGCAGGTTTATTTTTTCCTGACAAGTTCATTTCTTTAAAAGGATAATACTCACTAGAAATGTCAATATTTACTGCCAGTTCACATTGATTTAAGGTTTAATGATGCATGTAATTAATCATTAGCTTTGATTTTCGGTACATGGTACAAAGCTTCCACAACACCACCAACAACAACAACTCTTAACTTTATTGGAAATGTGAGCTGTGGTGAATGAAAGCAGAGTAATAAAGTCATACAATAAAATTCCAAGCAAGGCCATAAGTGAGTTTTATTGAAACCTGTTGTTCATAGTCTAAATTCATTACCAACTTGAACTCTGCCTCACTGCCTCAGGAGGCTGATAGATAGGATTTGCGCTCATTGCTCATTGCTCTGTGCCCACACCCAGAGGACACAGTGATGGATGATTGGCTTAGGACAGCTGCTGCTCTGCCTCTGAGGGAGCTAACTAATGGAACAGGAGCAAGTAGGCCGATGCAGCGAGTAAAGAACTGGACAGATTGCCCTCAAGTACAAAAAAAAGATTTTATCTGTTATCGGTGGGTAAAAGAAACCCTCATACCTGAGAGTTTCATAAAACTTCCTTTCTGTCTATTGATATTTCAGACAGAATATGTGACGAAAAAATGGTAATGATACCTCTGAGGGCATGTCTCAGCTACATATGGTGTACATCCCTCCTACATTTACACAAAAAGCCGTATCAGACACTGTAATGAGAAAAAAAGCTAAACAAACAAATTAAAGGTATTTCTTTTCAGTTGGCATGGGATATAAAAGATAATGGTCAAAGCCTGCTTATTTAATGAGCATCACCTCTCTTTTGTTTTGCTCCAGTCAGTGAGCATGATGCTTCACTGACATGCTGGAATCAAATTGTTTGAACAAGGAGTTTTTCAGCCATATCACAGTATTGGTTGGTGACACCTTTGAAAGTGAGTTTGAGGAACATGCAACCAGCTCCTTCTGTGGTCTGGTGGTGTTATCTCTCTGTCGTCAGTTCATTTCATTAACATTAACATGCAGCATTGAAAGGGGGTTTTCACAGTCAACAACTTCCCCTGTACCCTCACTTCCTCGAGCAGCTGATTTCTCATTCATCAACTCCGCCCCACCTTATAAAATCCACTGCGTAGGCCCACCCCCTAGCTGGACAGCCATACAGGACAGCCAGTCAAACACAGCACCATGACACAGCCTACACACAAAAGCAGCAACACAAATCTCTGCCTTATTTTGCTATTTTAAAGTTGTAGTTTTCCCACAAAACTTTTTCTCATTAGCTATCTTACATCACTGTGCTGTTTAGAAAGAATGTTGCATCTTAGAAAAAGAAGTTATGCAATCCTCAGGAAATCTCAATACCTGAGAAAGAAATACTTGAATAAAGGCATAACAGAGGTTCATGCAACATGTATCATGTTGGCAAGACATCCTGGTATATTTCTAGGAAGTGGAGAATGTACAAGCCAGATCAATGCCCACAGGCGAATCAGGAGCAGGGTCAAAGGTAAACTGGAAGGAAGGTAGATAAAATCGGTGAGACTTGGGGTGAAAGACTGAATAGAGTCTGGAAGACATCAAAGAATGTTCATCTGATTTTTCATGGTCGTGTGAGGAGAGATGGAAGACAACAAGGGACACAAAAACATTGCCAAAGCAGTGAACAACAGGTACCAAGGCAGAGGTCACTAGGACTTGATCTCACTGCAGACCTGGGTGCATTGTGGGTAAAGTAAGTTCCAGATTTTGGCAAAGAAAGCCTGGAATAGATAAGACAACATCTATGTTTTTGCTGCATTGATTTTGATCTTTTTTTATCCACTGTGAGTTCAACAATGTTAGAAGTGCAGTGCTAAGGCGATGAAGTACATTCTGTTGATGTTGCAATGTGTCCAACTATATAATCGTCCAAAGGTAAGTATTGAGACATTGGGAAACTCACTTTGCAGCCTGTTTTGTTGGGAAGAATCAACATCGGACACTAATGTTGCATCTGCAGCTCACTAGTAGTCCTGTTAAAATAATTTGCTTTTAAGTTTGTTGTGTGTAATTGCCACTAAGCTTTATGGCCATACCTGCAAGCACATCCTTAACACCTTCAGTTGCCAATTACAACACTTAAAGCCAATTTATACTTCGTCGCTGGACACATTTGATAGTTTGACTTGACAAAAATGATGTAATTTCAACAGAAAAATATGTCGTTAGAAACAATATGGTTGAGTAGTACTAATGTCGCTATGGAGATAGTTTTAACTGAACTTGCTTGTTTATATTCTAGCATTAGTGTCAAATATGATTACCATAGAGATGACTGAACCCCTTCATGCAAGCATAAATTTAAACATTGCGCACTCTTTCATTCCTGTCGAGTGACACTTATCAAATGTGTCAAGTGGCAAACCATAAATTTGCCTTCAGGCCTTACCTGAACCTTGATGAGCTTGACTTGTTCATGGTCACTTTCCTTCCTCCAGCACAGCAACTTTGGCACTCTTTGGCAACTGTGCACTGAGTTGAAGCTGTTTTAAGAACATTTAGGTGGAAAAGTTGACTCAGACAGAAACAAAACATAAAAGGGAATGAAGGCTGTCATTCATACTGTTACACACTTATCAAAAGAATGTCTCGCTATCAGCAATCGGTCACAGTCCTCATTCTTCCTGCTCTCTTGGTGTCTACTCACTGACAGACTCATATAGGTTAGACTTGCCTTTTTGACATTTGGCAACCACTCAACAGAACAAATGACAACCTGTGACTGTGATAATAGGATCTTTCAGAGGAATGGTGACTCCAGATGCTGACTGAGGAAAATGCTGGCAGTTGAGCACTTGAGAACATTAGTGGTGTACAATCACACAAATTTATACTGCTCTTGGGAGGATGTGGAACTGACCCACAGTAACAA
Organism: Naso thynnoides; assembly: GCA_029783665.1. Lineage (NCBI taxonomy): Eukaryota > Metazoa > Chordata > Actinopteri > Acanthuriformes > Acanthuridae > Naso > Naso thynnoides. The sequence goes on from JAQLOL010000001.1 coordinate 20,353,155, forward strand.
TCTTGGCAGCAGAGGTTGTATGATAGGAATGACTGATAACACCCATTACAGCTAAGCTGTCTTAAAAGTGGGTTCTTGCTCTTGAAGTATCTCTGCTTTCTTCCTATAGGATTCAGGAAGGAAACATCCCCTAAAATGATGTTAAATTTGCAATTGCTAAATGTATCCCACCAGTTGTCGTCATACACATCTCTAACAGCACTGAATACATTTATCACACAGACGAGAGTTACTTTGTAAAACTTATACATGCTGCATTGAGCTCTTTGTTTAATCTAACATGCATCCACATTCTCTTAAGGTTTAACAGTCCAGACTGTAACAGCAGATACTTCACTGGGTGTGGCTGGCTGTATGATGCACCCAATGGCCGAGTTTTTATTTAAACTGCATCATCAGCTGTTAAACACTGTATCAACACAGTTGACCTTACCTCAATGACAAAGAGACAAAACCAGGATTGCATTAGAGATCAGAGTTGCACAGCTTGGAATGCCAGTGAGCTCAAAGGGCCTGGAAGTCGTGACTTTCTCAGCAGGATTTGTTGTTGTGGTTCCATGGGGAGAGTTGAAAGGATGGAATGGTTTCATTTGGGTCAGGTCAGCTGAGCAGTTTGAGCCCTAGAGTACATTAGAAAGAGCTGAAATAACGCTCTTAGACAGAGCAAAGAGCTGACTTGAGTGCCACGGCAGCCCGGCAGTGCTTTTAACATGCCCTGTGGATCCTTTGGGTTCATTAAGCGGTTTGGGGTTTGTGTCAGAAGCCTCTTCATAACGTGCTGTGACATGGGGAAAATGCCCTTGAAGGATAAAGAAGGAAGTGCTACAGGTAATGCCAGCAGGGAATCCTGAAGGGCACTTCCTCTTTAAGCACTTTACAGAGTGAAATATGTAGTTAGAATGTAAACCTGGGTGCAGAGGGCCAAGAGAGAAGCATGGGTTCATGTAGGGTTTTTCATAACCAAGCAACAATATGAAAAAACTACATTTATAGCATTTTAAATATGTAGCAAAGAGTAAAACTTTTTCTCAAAAACTTAAAGTATCCACTGTCTTTTAAAAGTTATACTTCTGCTTTTAGTCATCTTTTCTCTTTAATAGAGGATATCTTACTTTGTAACAAAACTCAGCATTTTTTTTTCTAAATCCCAGGCTGTTGCTTCTTAGAGCCCCGTGTGTTCCAGTGATCAGAGAGAATGTGATTTAAGGTGATGATATGCAGAGGCACCTCCCTCGTCTGGCAGACGACTGCTGCAGTGGTATGAAAGTGCTCCCTTCAGCAGCAAGCACGAGTTGCTCTGTAGCTGCCTCCAACTTAGAATTCACTAGAGATAGACTAGGTCCGCTGGCACAGAACCTCACTGCCTTAGATATTTATACTCTGTTCAATATCCGGCTGAAAAATGGTGAGATTCAATAAATGTATTCTTGAAGTGTTAAAAAGACCAAGGCTGTAAAGGATTTATAAGTATATGGGAGCCTGCTCCCAAGGAGAATTAGTCATTTGTGCTCAGTATAACGAAAGTTTTTGGTCTCACGGGAAATGAAAAATCTAGCAACATAATTAAAAAAATCCACAGCTTGCATATTTGAATCAGCAAAACTAGAAACTGCCAAATTTTAGAGAGAACATAACAAAATGCTTGGTCCAGTTTTAGTATTCTAGTCACTTCCTGCCTGAAATAAGAGGTAATAAATGAACAGTTTATTGATTGCCACTGAATTAACAAACGAGGTTATATCATGTATTAAGGCACCCCTGTAGGTGAAATCAGATGGTACTCTGCAAGTCAGGTGGTCTGCAGCTTTGATTTGAAGCTGTAGAGTTGACTGTAGCCTACTGCGATGTCAACACTCTAGTGGGACATGGTAACATCTGCAAACTAATGTGGCTGTTCCTTGTTGTGTTTCTTTACTAGCTTCCTTGACGAAAGCCCTCTATAGGAAACTCTAAGCCAGCTACTTCAATGACACAGCTGCACAAAAACACTGAGGGAGGAGCTCTGTTTCACATCCACAAATTTAATTTAAAACACATTGATTCCGTCTCACCTATGATTTGGGTGTAGTACAAAATATCCTCATGCATGATAAACTGTAAAGATTAAGGCTTTGCTTAAAAAACTTTCAGGGTTTAGGCCCCATAAGCCCAGCCGTTGCTCCAGGCAGCCTGAAATCAATATTTAATGTTTATTTTCACCCTGTCTCTTCCTGAACTATAGCAAATTGGTCGCTGGATGCCAGGTCGAACCTGGCAGATACTGGAGTCAAATATATGACTGCCGGACAAGTGAAGTCACAACTCATCATTTTATACTTCTCTGGAAGAGACAGGTCATCCTGTGGTCCTGACACAAACATGAATCCTCCTAACCCAAATAAAGCCATCCCAAAGCACATCGCCAAGTCTGCAGACAGGTGCTCTGAAACAGATACCAATGCTTAGAGCCGCTGAGGCCGTTTATTTTCCTCCCTGACAGAAAAGGCCAAAGAAAAGATCTAAAGTTGAGAGAAAACAAGGCTGTGCAACACTAAAGAAGAAAAGATAACGTGGCACAAAAACATTGCACCTCACAGACAACAACGCAGTTTATTACCCACAGCAAAGTCAGCTGCATTAATGCTGTCTGCATTTTTAAACATAAGCCTGAGCTGTGCGGGTGAGTATTTGAAGATAGCTGGCAAACAGAAAGCCTAAGGTTAGAACATCCTACACATCTTCACGCATGGCCTAATGCTTTTTGTCCACACCCTGATGCTGGAGTACTTAGCCAGGGGATTGGCTGCCCACACTGTGCCTCGCTTGTCAATTGATCAGGGCCTAACTCTGGCTTAGTGCACCATCACTGGAAACCTCAAATGAGGCACAGCACAAATGCATTCATCTTCATCAGAGGATCACAGAATAACGTATCAGGGAGTTTCTGTGCAACAGAGACGGTTACATGGAGAGCTGAGACACGAGTATTTTTGTCTTTATTTGTGGCGCTTCAACTGCCATTGCTATCACATAATATCTCTGCTGTGTCCTTGATGAAGCTGTATTGCAGGTCCTTTGCTCTTACCTACAGCTTTCATCACAAAGTGCTTCTTTCTATTAGCTTTTCATAAGATGTGCCAACCATAATCTTTTGCTGTACTATCATTTGCAAAGTGTAGCTTACAAATGCGTTTTTATTTCAAAATTAATTTCAGCTAAAGCTTGATGCCCGGAATTTTTTGGCAAGTCCAATCTTTTTGACATATTACCTCTCTGCCAGATCTCCCATGAACCCATGAAGCTTTGACCTGTGCTGAAATTGCAAACGTTTGTATGCTGTGAGCCAGTCAATACCAAGGAATGAAAAAGCCCACTCAGATTGAGAATCCTGGATTTATTCTGGCCAATGTAATTCATTAAACTGTTGTTCACGCTCATTTATCATTATCAATCAAAGGGCAGCAAAAGAGCGATTTAGAGCACTGCAGAGTTTTGCTATTACTGAATCTGTAATAAGTTTGAGGGAGATTATATAAGGCAATATTGCACCTTTGGGTACAGTTTGTGTCAGAATGAAATTAATCATTTATTTCTGAAGATTCATAGCATACGAATTCATCCATGGGTTAACAGAAGAACTGACAGTAAAAAGATGGAGATCAATTAAGTGTGGACATACGAATACATTTAGAGTAATAGGGATCAAGTAAGCTGGATGTTGGGAACATATGGAGGTTTGTGGCTGACTTTAAATGGAAACCACTGAAAATGGTTTTTTTTCAGATCATCAATGTAGCATGAATGACAATACAAAGCTTTAAAAGGAAAAAAAAAAGACAAGCTTTTTCCATGACAGTGACAATATTTTGTGGGTGCTATATAGTAATTGGCAACTGCTTGCTCTGGGCAAACTCTGGATCCCAACACTATTGATTATGGGTAACACCAGACGCCAGAGTTGGATGAGCGATGAGCAGCGAGAGGATGGAACTGATGAGTGCGCCACGAGGGGGTTGTTTGTCTTTTGGCCAGGGAATTGTGTCAAGACTCACAACCTGCAAAATCCATCAGAAAGTAGCTATCCAACAGACTACATGTTCATCAAAGCGTATTAGACATTAAGCAACTTTGTCTCCAAGATGCTGTCAAATGACCCTTTTGACTTTAAGTCTTTGTTTCTTGAGCAAAGTCCTGAAAACGTTAAAATAAAGAGAAACACTTTAATTTGATAGTCCCTTGTTGACACACCACAACTTATCATTAAATATTTAGTTGCATGTCAACAGTGTGTCAGTTAATATTCAACAACACTCTTTCAACAGACATGTAACATGCATTCAAATGATTGCCAATTGACTATAAGGTGCATTTGAAGTGGTCTACAGATTTGAGAAGGGTCCAGCTGAAGAATCAGATAACATGTTACCACAAACCACTTCACTTAGAACAAGACACGCCCCCGATGTCTTTCCCTAACCCTAACCAAGCAGTCTTGGTGCCTAAACCTAACTATTTCATTTAATATAAATAGTTACTATGCATGTTACAATAAATTACTCTATGAATGTGTTCTGTTAGTAGGTTATAGAATTTCTACAATTCTCAGATATTTTTAATTTAATTGGGTATTCCTAAAACAAGTCTACAAATGCTTAGTGACAAATGTCTACTAAAAGTCTGCTGATAGTCAGCTATAGATTACTATCATGCTCTTGATCATATGGTGACATCACACTACTGACTTTTAACTGACAACAGTTGATAGTCAACTTAGAAAATGTTGACTCAGTGTACAGCTAATTGAGCATCGGTTAATAACCTGTTGCAACAACACATGTTGAAAGTCAACGGACACTTTTGTGAATATTAACGGAAACAGTGTTGACATGCTTCAACTGTCTAGTGATAACCTTTAGAGTGTCAACAGATGGTGACCAAATAAACATCTCACTGCTCTTGCACACAAAATAATAGAAGCGCATCACTTTTCAATAACTCTTATATTGTTCTTCTCATTTTATGTCCTCAATGAATAATATACAGATGACACATCACATTTTAGAGTATAATAATGCCTCTATGGTAATCTGATTAGAGTCTGCCTCATTTGTGATGAATTCAATCAGTATTACTTTGTTAATGAGGCCTAGTTAAGTCCCATTCAAAGCACATACAAAGATGTCACACCCTTACTGAAGCAAAACAGGCAACACTGATCCTTCTCAGCTTATTTTCTAGTCAGGACTGCTGATACCACACGCAGTGAACGGTCCACAGTCCCAGCAGAGACATGCTGCAGCTGCTGTGCTTGTGCCTCTCAGATCTTCAGGACTTGGGCGATGTTTTGCCCCACTTACATGCAGCAGCTTTGTGATTTGAAAAGACTCTACAATAAAACCCTGCTTGTGCTGCAGTGGATAGCAAAGCCTTCTTGTGGTTCTGAATTAGTGTTCTTGGACTTGTACCCAGAGTCCCTGCAGCCAAGCAAAGCAAAGAGAAAAGAATTTTCTTTGCTGCCTGACACCAGCAGAGGGGGGTGTGCTCAAGTCAGGGGAAGCATGTGAGTGTGTCAGCTGTGTCGGCTGAAACCTCTGATGTTTTTCAGCAGCCACACCCTGAAATAAGACTTACTGGAAAAATCACAGTGACGTGCAATGATGTGTCATAGTTTGAACATAACCACTGTTTGAAGAAATGGACATTTTCAATATTTTACATGTATGACTTTTAAACATAGAAAGATTATCTGATTATCTGAACATAAAGCAAATATCTCTTGTCTCAACATAAAAATACTCTTCTTCTTGAAAGCATTGCATGGCAATTAAATATTATATGAATTCTGAACAACTTTAATAGCTCATGTAATAGGGATAAGTACATGGCAGTCTGAGTTCTTGGCCATAGACTGATGGACTCTCACAAGGGTTCAGGATTGAGGTGCACCGTCACTTAGGAAACCAAACTAACTGCCTCAGTAGATCCAAGCTGTTGGTGTTTCTTCTGCACATTGAGGGCTAATATTTGAAGTTTAAAAAATAAATAAATAAATAAAATAAAAAAAAAATAAAAAAGGGTAAAAGAAAAACCTTCTGCAGGGCTTTATGGAAAAGTCTGAGATGAATTATGCACATCCACTGGCTTTTGATATCTATCCCACAGGGCCTTTTCTCTTTTCATTAAAGTTCTTTTTCCAACTTTGCAACCCTTTTTAAGAGAGAGAATGACAGGGCAAAATCCTTAATTTTAAATCAGTGCAAAATTAAAACGCTTATTGTGTGTGCTTTTCCGGGAGTGATGGTTGTTCACTGGCTGGAGGCCAAATTATTTTGCACTGGTTTAATTGGATCAGGGCAAGGTGTTGAAGTGGCTCTTTGGTCATTGAAAAATACGACATGACCTCAAATCAATCCAGTCACAACTAAACTGAAATCAGTTTTGCACTATATAGCAAGTCTGTAGTGTTTGAATGTCTAAAACAGTTTTCTTACAACAGGGCTCATTGTCTGTTTTTTCTCTGTCTGGAGACTAAAGTGGCTTGAAACAGCTGAAAAGTCTTAAGTGGTTGGAAATGACCCAACCTATGACACATTATTTCCCCTTCCTTCTAATAAGATATTTTATTCTTATAGCTACATTCAACATATGAGTAAATGATAGGCCAAAGTGCTGCTGATTGCAGTTGGGGAAACAAATTGGAGACGCTAACTGTCCAGTGAGATGCGCCCAGTTGGTCTGAAAGTCATTCTCCCGCAACAAACATGGACATGAACACCCATAGCACTGATTTCAGAAACAAATTAATCATTTAAAGCCTGAGTGATTTATGCCATTGGACTTCGTTGAAACGCTTTAGGTATCTGTCTCTCACATCTCTGATAAAAGGACATGTGGTTAAACTCTGCCGCGTATGCTGTGGCTCAGCTGCATTTACAGCAGTGCACACGTTTCAGTATCCACTTCAGCGCACCAAGATCCCGTCATTTGGAGAGAAAACACGGGTTATAATAGCGACGGGACACGAAGCTCATCTATATTAGGAGAGTCTTTAATGAACTCAGACCGCACGAGACACTCCTTCTGTTCCCGGCTCCGTCCGCTCCGCTTCCGCACCCAGTCGACGCGCGGGAGGAGATTCACAGCCCCATCTTTATATCAGTATCAGCATCGGCTTGAAGACAAAGAGAGCGCCGCAAATGAGGATGTGCTCCAACAGCGGGAGAAGCCAGTCTTTAAGTCACTATTTCTGCAGTCGTGCTCGCCCGTAGGAGGAGGAGGACAGGCACAGGTCCTTGGAGACTCTTCTGGGATGCGCAGCGAAGTGAGAGTAAAAGGCGAGAGGCTTTGTGATTGGCCATACTCTCTCTAAAAGCATCAGGCACGGCGGGTCATGTTTGCTCCATCCAAAGCAGCGAAGAGGTGGCCCCAAACTTGAAGGCGACGTGTTCTGTCTGCACAGCGGACGCGTCCTCAGCGACAACGATAAACTTGCATCATTTCCCCAAAGAGGCGGGCGCGCTTTCCGTGGTGCTGAAACCCAAAGGCGACGCTTATCAACTAGTGAAGAGGAGGAGGAAGACACTCTCACTTTGCCACCTGCCTCTGAGCTTCGAGGTATTTGGTAGCTTCAGCAAGGTAAGTCCAACAATAGATGCAGTGTACAGTAGATTGCAGATGAGCCGTTTCCTCATATTGTATTACAGCCTCTAAATCAAACTGTGTCCATGCTGTTAGTTCTGTCTCTGCTGTGCTGTGTATGTGTGCATGTGTTTTATTTTAAAGTTTGGTCGTATAGATTGACTGCAGTTACAAAGTTAAGAGTGCCAATCACTCTTGGGCTTGTTTTAGGTTGCAGCTATGGGACAGTGTTGACAGTGTTTTACTTTTTAAAAAGCTCCCCCGTCCGTTCAGCTGTTTCCCCCTAAACAGACCCTTTCTTCCTGTTGTGGCTTTCAAACGTTTTTGCACAAAACTTTGAGAATTAGAGCAGAACTATTTTATTTCCCATTCAGTTAGTTTTTATTTTTAGGTTAGATCGTTTTACATGGAGTTCATGTTCCTTAAATTCAAAAAGTTCAAACAGTTAATCAGTAATTAGAGAATAGGGTCATTGTGAAATTGTCAACTTCATAGGTTACTGAGTGTTACTGCACTTATGCTTGCTGTGCTGTTAAATCTTATCACACACATGACCAAGGACATTTGCATTTCCTTTATTGGTTTCTGTTCCATGCAAATAAATTATATAATGTCGACCACTGCTGTTTGCAAAATGCGACACATTTGTATAGTACAGAGTGCTCTGTGAGGAACATTTCTAACAGTAAAGGCTTTTTGTATTGGAGCAGTGACTGAGTGAGCCGGTGGTTTGTGTTGGTCTCTCACTTCGCTGCCTGTTGGTACCTGATAACTTCATGCAGCACACTTGCTGCAGTTTCTTTGTGTATGTGTGTTTGTGTGTATGCTCCATGTCCATGGGACTCCAAAAACGATTTATGTTTGGTGTCTAAAAAATAAACAACTTTGTAATTGTTGATAAGGGTCAGTGATCCATTTCACAGTTAATAATGGCATTTATTTTTTTTTGTAGTCTGGCTAACCTGTGGCTAGTGTACAATCAGAAAACAGAAATGCTCAGGACAGCATTTGTGTGCACTGTTGTTTGGGTGTGGCTTGGAACTGGTGTGTTTACTTGAGTATAAAAATAACCACTGCATGCTAACTGGCCTTAGGCTTATAATTTGGGTTATGCCATTTCTGTTGCGCAATTGATTTTGCTCCATTGTCTTAAACACAACCTTAGGCTTCTGCAGTGTTGTCCAACAAAATCCTAATAACAACTGCCAGGGCCAGATCAAGCTACTGAATTGGAGTTAATTGGTTATCCAATCATTTAATATGACCATTAACACAAGATTTCCTACTTGTTTTTCTCAGATTTTTTGCTTTCAGTTTGTCGGTTGCGGTCAGTTAAAAAAGATTGTTTCCAAAGCTTGAGGATTTGGAGAATCTTAAGCAGTGGTGTAATAGCGAGTATTGTGTTGTATGTTGTATGGAGGCCCCTTTGAGGTGAAAACTTGTGGCTGAATGACTTAAGTTCCTATTAATTTTAAAAGGCACGCCGTGATTAAAAAAGGAGTTTTTATCGCCTTTAATATTGAGATAAATTTGGTATTTTCTATTTCAGTTATTAAGTGAGTTATTTCCAAACTCTGTTCACTGGCAGAGGAGTTTTCTCAGAGCTTAAAGCTGCCGTAGACAAGCTTGCACATTTGTGGCTCAAACCCATCCAGTCTTTGAACTTAATATTAAAGTACAATATTAATTTAAGTCTGAAGATCTAATGTGATTTAATGCAACTTTCTTAGATTCTGCTGCTGTTTAGAATGTGGTTGTATTGTTCTGTTATGTGTAAACATAACATTTCTTTTGGACAGGTGAAGTTTTCTTTCCCATTTTATAATTTAACTTGAGTTTGCCTGTACTTAAGGAGATAGATCTTCTTCTTGTCCAGTCAGACTTTGTTTTAAATAGAACACAGGTGTATGTTTACCTGAAAAAAGAAAAAAAAAATCTGTCTCAGATACTTGACCTGTACGCTGGATTTTGATATTCACTCCAAATGCAAAGACAAACCCTCCACAGGATCATAAACAGAGCTGTAATTGCTAGTAAGGTTGCCAAGTGGCTTTAATCAATTACTGCGCCATCCTCCATCCAGAGAGAGATGGGGAGCGCAGGTGCCATCAAAGCAGAATGAGGCTCCTTTGAGGTGGGAAATGCGCGACTCAATGACTTCACTCAGCTGGGTCACTGGACACACAGCAGAGCTTTGACGCGTACAAATTGTGCTTGAAGATGCTGTGTTCATCCTGGGAGGCTCAGCGGCTGGCAGGGGACCAGCAGAGCGGGGACATTGCACTCCAGATGGCCCAGAGAGGCCAGAGGAAGAGAGCTGTCCAAGCCCAGCTGGGAGTAAGGGAAGCTGGACTGCCGGTGGTGTATCAGTGTTTGTGTGAATGTGTGTGTGTGTGTGTGTGTGTGTGAATGTGTGAGGGACATGAGATGAGAGAAACAATAAAAGGCAGGGACAGAGAGGTATATATTTATATGTCTTATGTGTATGTGTTGAAAGAGTAATTGGGAAACAAAGAGTGGATGAGAGAGAGAAAATTCGAGCAAATGAAATCGGCACCTCCAAGTGTTTGTGCGTATGTGTGTGTGTGAGCATGCATGGAAGTAGTGATAGAAAAAAGTGTGGGAGAGAGAAGAAATAAAAGAGCAGATGAAGGATGTCTTTGCGCTTGTGCCTGCGTGTGTGATCATATATTTCTGTGTGTGTTTTTGTGTGTGCACCGAAGGAGTTACAGGGAAGCAGAAAGCAGGTCTGAGACACAGCAAATGAAAGAGAGAAAGAAACAGGCGCATGAGTGTGTCTGTGTGTGGGAGGTAGAGAAAATGAAACTGGAAGAAGCGTGCATGTGTGTGTCTTTGTGCTTGTGTGTGATTGCAGAGAAAGCATTACTGGGAGAAAAAAGGCAGGAGGGACCGTAAACAGAAAAGAGAAAGAAAGATAGATAGAATGTGTGTGTGCCCGGGAAAGAAGGTGAACAAGGGTTGAGAGACCAATGAAAAACAAGGAGCTATGTGGGAAGCTTGCTTTTGTGTGTGGAGAGAATAGCGCACACATGTTTGGATAATGCTGACAGCGGTGTTCCCTGATAATATTAAGCAGCAAATCAAAGCTGCGTGGAAAATTACACATAGAAGACAAGGAAAATGGAGGGTTATGTCAAACAGAAATAGTATTTCAGTTTTTCATGCAGTCAGCCAGCTCTGACCTCTCTGACTCTGCGATCCACTTTATTCACTTGCTTGTACAAGAGCTGTGCGGCATACAGCAGTTGTCATGGATTTGCTTTATGGCGCATGGTTTTCAGGCGCATGACTTCCTGCTGTGAGCTCAGGACCTGATATTCACTCCTCGCTCTGATTGTGAAGACGTGTTGCATCTGGGACACCCTTTTTTTTTTTTCTCGTTGCTTGTTACATCTTGGAGGCGTTTCGCTCCTTCTAAAGTGAAGCCACCTGAGAATGAGCGCAGAACACATGACGACACCCACAGCAGCTTCACAGAGATAACTTCGCCTCACTGTTTCCATTTCGAAAGCCGCCGGAGAGCAGACTGAGAGAAAGCATGCTCTTCTTTTCATTCTGCCACATCTGCTCTGTGATGGAATGGAGCATGATCTGCACTTTGATCACAATGAATTATTCCTATCTCAGGCTATAAATATGGTCTGTCTTCAGAACCCAATCTCTCTCTCTCTGTTGCCTTAAACTAGGAATCTGTGCTTGCCTCAGAGAGGTGCTCTCCTGAATGTGTCACTGGGGGCGTACTGCAGCTCTGGTTTTCTCCCTTATGCTGTGAAGGAACCAAAAACCCTACTGTACCCCAGTGAAAGCCTTTTCTGGAGAACATTGATGGGTCTCATCTGGAAAATGAGTAGAATAAAATTAGGAAACAAATGACAAATTAAGTTCTTGAGGATGAAGCCAATGTTGTTCTATATTTTTCATCCATAACAACAAACATATCAACCACCAATACGTTCATTTTCATACTTAATAAGTCACTGATACTTCTATGTTTGACAACATCAAATTTTCTCATATGCACTGTCAAGAATGATGGTGGTGCCGAATGCGCACAGCAAAACCACCGACCCAAACTTTCACTTTAAATGTCAGAGGAATACAGATTTATAGAAGAATAGATGGAAACATCAGACTTGTCTTTAATTGGCTCTGTTTAGAAGTGCACCGCTAGTGGAATTTTATGGACCTTTATAATAACAATAGACCGGAGAGGGAAAAAGCCAATAGTTGAATAATTGGCCTCACACATACACACACAAAGCCTTGCACAACTGTTTTTATCTGGACCCACCCATCATTGACATAATGCATTCCCTAGTACCTTGCCCTCATCTTAACCATCCCAAACGAATGTCTAACTTTGACCCTCATTCTAATTCTAACCATACCCTCATATTAACCCAACCAAATAACCAAGTCTCAACCCTGAAAAATTTGTTTAAAGTTGTTGGGCCAAATATTTTGGCCACCACAAAGCTGTTGGAAACCAAACAAACATAGGGGGCTCCCCATTTTCACACCTCACAAATATAGTATATAGTAAAAGAAGACTTCACACACACACACACACACACACACACACACACACACACACATATACACACATTATCTTCAAGCTGATGCATCAGTGATTCAATATTATAGGTTAACCATCGACCTGCATGTGATGCAAAGAATAAATTAACTTATGTAATGTGACATTAATGATGTAATGGCGTAATGATGTTACCTTGACTTCATCCTTACTTGACTTGTGGAGGCTGTGGAGAAGCTATTGACCAACACTGGAGCCAAATTCTGTGCAGTTTAATTGGCCGAACCAATTAATCGATACATCTCTAGTTTTGCATTCATTTGATATCACTAATTCTCCTGTTGTTTCAGATCCTGATTTTTCTATTTCCTTTACCTGCTTTTCACCTCTCATCTCCTCACTAACAGCTCATTGCCTCATTTGTCCCTAAGCATTTACACCAGTTCAGTTTCATTTACTCCCTCCCTTTTCACTCCCTTTTTTCTTTTGCCTCTTTCCAGCATTTTTAATTTCTGTTTTGTCTGACCTGTCTGCTTGACCTATTTTCCCTGATTACTGGACTTTGAATTTGTTAGGCTGCAGACTGTCAGATTTTGTTTGTTTGATCTTCAGTTGGGACCAGATCTGAATGAACTGACTTTTCTTGCTACATTGTCTGCTTCTGTGTTGTGCTTTTGACATATAATCTGCCTCATCAGAGATGTTAGAAGACTCATATTTGACATTAATAACATAAGTTCAGATCCTGAGAAACAAAAGCTTGTGTCAAGATTGAAAAAAAAAGCCACAAGGACTTTCAAGTACTTTGTTGTCAATGTTAGAGCACCAACATAAAAAAACAAAACAAAACAAACCCCCCCCCCCAGTAATTAACAAATCAAAGGAGACCAAGAGTACATCCACCAATTTGTTGAAAATAATGTTGATTGATTTAGATTATTTTCGCACCTGATAAATAGTGCACATCATTAAAGATACATTACATG
>JAQLOL010000001.1:20382996-20416205 GCA_029783665.1 Naso thynnoides
CCACTCTGTGTCTCTTTATATATATATATATATATATATATATATATATATATATATATATATATGTTTGTATTGTATCATGTATTTAGTGTATTTAGTTAGATTCCACTACTGCCAATTACTAGGCAGTAGGAATTTTGAAACTTGTAGTGGCCAGGGGTTGCAGAGAAGAGATAGACTGAACAAACAAACCTACCCTACCTCACTCCTCCTGTTTTCTGGCTTCCTCTCCCTTTCCCATTCCCCGCATTCTTTGATTTTCTCCAGATTTATAACATAGTGTCTGACTGTGCTGCATCATGCTGTGGATGAAGTGGAAGATGGTGGTGGACTCCCTGCGTGGACGGAGAAGGAGGATGCCCTGTCCCCTCTGGTTCCTCCTGCTATTCGCTGCTGGTGGTCTGGTTCTCTTCATCCACCAGCGGGATCTGTCAGAGATGGTCCAGCTACATGGCCCAGGTTAGTCTCTCTCTCTAATTCTTGGCTCATTCTTGTATTGAGGCTTCCCCAAACATCACAGATATTTGGTTCTAGTATTAACCTTCTCTACTTTGTGTAGTTTGCAATGAAATATCCTTAGCAGGCTTGGAGAAGCTCTTAGATTAGACAGTAATTCATGTGTAAACCGATTTAACACGTTTTGGCAAAAATGCTGCCAACAACGTATGATTAACACAGCATAATTTTAAAACAAAAAACTGAAACAAAGATAAACTAAGTTTACATTTAATTTATTTTTTCCCTGACGTAATTCACACAACTGCCCAAACTCTTTGCAATTCAACACTGTCTTTTCCATGTGGCTGATGAGGAATAAAGGAATTAAGTAATTGTTTATGACATTAAACTCATTTGTTATGTTATTAAGAGGTTTATCATACTCATCAATAATTGAACCTCTTTTCTAAGCAAAATATGTTACATTAACAAAACTGGCAGCATGTCAAGAAGATTGATATTTTGCTGCAAAATCAAATACATCTTGGATATGAAGTCTGCAGAGACAGAGTAGAAATTATCTGTCTGAAATACTTTCATGTTGCATTAAGTTCTGTCAAAATATTATGTCTTTCCTTACAACACATTCTACATATACTCTGATCCATAGAAGAAACCTGAGCTGGATTATGATCTATTGTCAATGTATGATGTAACAGGACACAGCTTGAGTGGAACTACAAGTGTGTATCATTGCAGCTCTATAGATAACTACTGGAGCCAGCTAACAGAGCTTGTTTCCCTATTTCTCTACTGACTGGGGCTGTTGACATGGCTGTTCTTTGGTTTCAAGGATCATGGCTGTAACGTATCAGTTTGTAAAGCGAGTAACTCTGACTTCATGCAGATGTGATGTGTGTGAATTAGATTTATATGGTTCTGCAGGTTGAATGTTGTTTCAAAGTTATGACCTCTTGTGTATTACATGTCAGACATTTTGGATCAGTGTGGGATCAGATCCGATATGGACAGATTTTCTTGGCTAATGTTGATAGGAGCAGTGAAGAGTAGTCACAATACAGCTACACTAGCTCTGTCCATGTTATTACCAGATACAACCACAAATGCAGCTAAAGCTTGAGCAACAATAATATTCACAGCACAAGAACCAATGGCTGTATACTGTCAGATATAATGCTCTCTAAAGGAGAAGTAAGCAATAAATGCTTAAAACAATGTTTCATATCATACATCTTTTTTGTAGTATTTGCAGTTTATTATAAATAACTGGACTTGACTCACACTCACTGTTCCTGCAAAAGTTATTGCATTAGAATGCAGGACTTCAAGTGAGGCAAGAAAAAAAATCATTATGAGGGAATAAAAAAGTAGATCAGAAAGACTTTCTCACCAGGGCCTCTCCAGGCTTCTGTAGGACAAATGTGCGGACTTTTTGTAGATATATCTATCTTTTAACATTATTGCTCTTGTATGGATATAAATATAAATGTAATCTGACTGATTAAGGAAAATGCAAGTGCATTTTTTTATGTTTATGAGGCAGTGTTATGCATATTGGCAATGAAATACATTGTCTGAATTACAATGAATTGCCCAATAGCCTTGTACATTTGTAGGATAAGACATAAGTATACTAATTTCCCCATAAACAAAAGTTTGTAAAAGGTCTACAAACACACAAATGCGTCCATATGCGCGCACACACACACACATGTGCACGCACACACACAAAAGGTCAAAAACATACTGAGGTGAGTAAGTGCACAAGAGTAGCAATGCTCATGTTATCACACCAAGGCCAGCTACATGCACTTAATGGGGCAATAACACACAACTAATGCACATAAATGCATAAAAGCAATCCTTTTTACGCATGTGATCAAAGCACATACAGATACACAGGAACACATCCTGCATGCACACACACACACACACACACACACACATTTAGAATCAAAGGCGAAAATGTTTATGTGTTTGTGTAGTGTGATAATATGGTGTGTGTTGTTGTGGGTTCAACAAGCACAGTGGAGGGAATATTTGTTCCCCACATACTTTCATTTTCATCTCAGCTCAGTGGCCTTCAGAGTTTTCACCCTGACAGAGGGTGGCCGTACATTCAATTTCCAAATGAGTCAAACCTTTGTCCACGTAAAGGGACCTAATGTGCTTCTGCTTGGCACTCAGCATTAAGGAGATTGGGGTTTAAGCAGCCGTGATGGAAGAGTGTCCTGAGCGTGTAAAACTAAGCTGCTTCATGTCTCAGAAACAAGAGATCAGCTGCTTGCTTATGTGGCTCTTTGGCTTGTACTACACTTTCCACCTAAATGAAAGCAGCACGAGTTGCATGCTGCTGTTGTTTTTGGACCAGCTCCTGCTTTTGATTTCAGCCCAGACATTTTTATACACATCAGAGACTCAGTGACGATATAAATTTCCATCTTGATTCAGAAACTACACATTTTGGGGCCATTCCATATAGCCTGTTTGTTTTAGTGGGTTCTGGCGAAAAGACACCCAATAACATTGTTTCAAGGTTTTCAGTGAGCTTCTAATAGTCGATGGTCAGAAGAAGTGAAAATGAACTAGTACAGCAGACTTTGTTGGTATGAGACAAACAGAGGCAAGATAAGCTGCAATCTACTGCGCTGAAATTCTATCATTTGTCAGCAGCAATGTGAATCATATATATATCATAGCAGTCTCACATTCCACAGAAACAAGCGCCACTTAGCCTGAGTGGAATCTCTCAAACCCATAATATTCGTCTGATTGTCAGATGCTGTCATCTGAGGTGGCAGGTGAATAAAAGGCTATTCACAGTTACACGCATAGGACACAGACAAAAGCACATACAGTATGCAAGACACACACACACACACATTAGGAACAAATATAAAAACTATGCCAGCCAGTATTTAATATTCATGAGGAATAACAGACCAGGACCCATTAGAGCTTGTAAGAATTTGGCTAATGCATTCGAGGGCTGCACTAAATTGATAATAGTTTATATCCATCCAATTTTAATTTGAAACAAGAAACAGATGCATGTGATAAAAACCAGTTGTGAAAAGTGTAACTGCCATTTCTGTCAGGAGGGACAAGTGAATCAAGTAAAAGTTTTTGAGAATCAGATTTAGGAGGACAGCAACAAAATGATATGCTAACAATGTTGGTGTGTCATTGTGAGAGCAGCTCCAGACCATGACAGCAAGGAAATTAAGAAAGAGCACATGTAACCCCGGGATTCCACTGGATGTGTATGCGTTGTGGAACGGCTGTGTTGCATGTCTACTCCGTGCTCTGCCATCCGTCAATACCCACCGGCTGCGTTTTTAGAGCATAGCACAGCAAACAGCTTGAGCTGCCGACATTTCGCAGTAATTAAAATATAACATGCGACTACAGTCTCTGAAAACCTCTGAGCTGTTGATTTCAGGCCTGGTTCCAACCTTTATGACGTTTTGTTAGTGTAGTGCAGTCAAATGTGATCGGTCACCATCAAGAGTTTTTTTATTGTGAAAATCCACTGAATGTTTAATTTTGTTTCTGAACTCGACTTCCTTTCCCGCACAATCTACTCTGTGCTGAATTGCCGCATTGTTCTCCGCCATCTAGCAAAAATAGAAGTCCTGCGTATCTGCTGCGGAGGGCTCTGGATCGCAAAAAGCTGTGATGGAGTTGGAATGCTATGCAGCCGCAGCCGGTGGAAGCTCACACACTGACTAGAATTGCAACGAATTAGCTCCACTGCCATACCAGAGCGCAGATGCAATGCAAATGCATCTGGTGGAATTTAGGGGTAAGAGGAGTGAAAGACAGATGGTTAGAAAAATAACTACAAAATAAATTCTTACCCTTCCTTTATTCTTGCAAAATGCTCAAAATGGCTGCCCTGTCTTGCCCACACTGCTAATCAAAAATGTAAGCTTTTGATAACTTGTCATGTCAGAGGTCTTAAGAGTGTCCACGCCAGATTTAGTAGAACTCATGGCAAATTTATGTCATTTTCTGTTGTCAGTAGGTGGCACATGGCTGAATATTGGCATGTGAATGGGTTCAGGGACTCTTATCATACATACAAAGTTTGATGCGTACTGGACAGTTTACTTTGAAGTTATAAGCATTTCGCTTTTCATGGTGAATTGCTCAAAATGGTGGCCCCACCACGCCCACACTAAGACTCCAAAACGAAATATTTCAATAACTTTTGATCCCAGTAGAGTTAAGAGTACACACCGCAATTTTCATGAGAATGATAAATTCTGATAAGTTCCCTAGGAAGAGTTCCTTAAAATACACAACATTTAAATCACCAAAAACGGCAATTTTGACTTCCTGTAAAGTTTAGCCTGTGGTCTTTAGAGACTTCTTTGTAGATCAAGGTTTGATACATATGCCCACCAAAACCCATATATGCATATGAAAGTGTGTGCAGTTAAGGGGGTGCTAGTGAGTCATTTTGCCCCATCCATTTGCAAAACCAATAAAACATGTAAACTTTCTCCAAGACTAAGCAATCTGCCAAGTTTCATTAGTTTTTGAGTATCTTAAAGCCCCTGACAAGCCAATTCATTTGCTACTGGGGTAACAATAATTCTTACAGTTGCAAAAGGTCCTCGCATTGCTTTTCAGTGCTCAGGCCCTAATAATAAAAAATAAAACCCAGTACAATCTAGTACAATTAGTCCATGTCAAATGTTAATGAGATAAAATAGAGAATCAGGACGTATAAAATATTCAGCTTTTTTTTGCCAAAACTGAACAAAAAATTAAAAATGACAGAGATTGTGATATTTTATTTTTTTAAGCATATAATGTATGTCTTATGTAGGTTTTGCAGTCCAAGCACATCCTTTTATCTCATCCACCATAGTTTAACTTGAATGCTAAAGTAAGATTTCTGGTTTACTAAATCATGCATGAGTGACTGTGTGCTGTATACAGAACACAGACGCTACACAGTCTTCCCAGCCCCCTCACTAAAGCACAATGAGCAAGCAGTATATCTTTGCTGCCTTAAGCTACGGTGCTTCACCCCAGCAGAAGCTCATATCTAATAGAGCTGAGTTATAATACACTGGGTGTCAGCTTTTATCTGCCTCCCCCTCCTTCTCCACCTCTTTATTTGGCTTGCAGTGTGCTTGAGAGCTTTGTATCCCATGGTTTAGATGGCCTGCACAATGGCTGCTGAGAAAACTGCAGTTTAACTGGTAACAGTCTCCCCCGATCTCTCCCAGGTAATTGTTTAGGGACAATTGAAGGAATAGAAGCCAGTTTCTCAAGGAAAAGAGACACCTGATGAGTTGGCAGTTCAGATAAATTGTCGGCACAAATTTTTCACCTCTGGCATTTTTCAGAAGAGCACTGCAGCATGGACCAACCGCTTTGGAGAATGGGAGATTGGCCCGAGTGTCACTTCACAAACCCCAACGCACAGCCAGCCACAAATGCACAAAATTTTAATTATGTAGTGCAGTATTTGTTGCAACGTTGAGCTTTGTCGGAAATATTTTGATACAAAAATCACAACCAACTCACCTGTATGGTTAAAATACCAGCAGTACCTTGTCAACACACATCAGTTCAATGTTTTCACAGTTCCTGGTTGACATTTTCAAATAAATATGCTACTTGAAATAAAATAAATTTGTTATGCTTTAATTTTTCCACAGCCTTCTATGTTGCTGTACCTGTCAGCTTCCAGCTGAAGCATGCAGGTGTCAACTGCTTCACACTGACAAACAGTACAGAGACCCATTTAGCATGAAACTGCCATTACACCTACCTAATGAAAAGAAATGAGAAAAAAAAGGTGAGTCTGAATAATGAGTCTCAGCAAATGCTGAAATCCAAGAGTCCAGACAGGTGTGATTAGATTCTATAACATTCTCATATGTAAATGTAAATTTTATTGTCACTTATAATTACATACACATTTGATCTATGCATTTAATCCATCCCTGAGGAGCAGTTTTATTACTGAGAATACCATAAAATTTACATTTATTCATATCTTAGTCTGCGGGAAAAAGCAAATGATGATTTAAAATCTCAAAAAAATAAGGTATTCCCTTATCTATGTGTAACATGAGAGGGGTCTCTTTCATTGATGAATCCACAGAGAATCCCCTCAGATCTGTAAAACAGTGCTTTTATTATCAGTTGCTGCCTGTCACTGAATTTGTTCACCTTAATTGCATACTGTATCTGACAGCTTTTTCAGTGAGCTTTTTCAAACAAAAAGACAGGCATTAACCAGGTGAAAATGTGACAAATGTGTTTGTAAAGACCAAAATCAGAGCTGAAAGAGACTTATTATTGGTTTAATGTTTACCAAGTAGCTATTAAACACAACTACCAGTTAATGCAGATGTAGCTTTGTATCTGCTCAAGGAGCAACTTTTTGCTAAGAATGCAGTCATGCTAATAGTACAAAAAGGTTCATAAAGTCTTTGTTGAAACTTACTAAATCTGTCCTTATTGACAGAGGAGTAATTTAAGGTTCATTGCCTTGACATGTTTTGACTGCTGTGACTGCAGTCTTTGTCAGAAGGGTTACCTGATGTTACTGTGACGTGTGAAGTGGTCATGTTAACTTTAACAGTGATCTTATGTCAATGTTGTGTTTATAGAAAATCACAAAGAGAAAAATATTGGGGGGTGGGGGGTGTTGTTTTTTGGCTATTTGCCAGCTGGCTAAGGCAAATGTTCTAAAAGTAATCTTCTAGCAGAGGATTTCACGAATACCTTTATTTTTGTTTCATGTCCAGCTTGCGGACATCTACTGTAATCACAGAGGGGTTCAGGGCCATGTCAGAAACTGACAGATTCAGCTGATATTCCATGAAGTAGTAAAACATTTGCACCACTTTTAAGTTCTTTCCTTCCAATGCCATATTCAATCTCAGGATGTAGCCAAGTCAGTTGAGCTCCTGCTATTGCTCATAAGAAGATAGAGGTCCACATTCAGTGATGCAACTTTTAGGCAGCATGCCATAAAGTAACTGGCAGCCTCAGAGGAAGCATAGTATTCTATAAAGTGCTGAGAAATAAGCCTTCAAGGAGGTTTAATATCAGTTCAAACTGTAGGAGACACTGCACATGCAAGAGAGGTTAACAGTTGGGAGATTCTGGGGAAAGTGTTGCAGGGGAGGAAAAGCAATCAAGATAAACAACCTCTTCAGATACACAGTGGCTTTTTTTTAGCTGTGATCTTTTGAAGCTTATTCAAAAAAAAGCAAAAAAACACAATGATTTCCTATATGCAGGAAATTTCTAATATAGTAAATGAAAACTGTGGAAAAAATAAATCATATAGCTGTCCACTACTGGCTCCCTCCAACTCCCCATCCCACTCTCTGTCCACCAGGCACTGGGCATATTGTTTCATGCTGGAAGGTAAAATTTGACCTCTCTGTCAGAGGTCCAGTAATCCCTTAAGCCTTGTCTGTTTGCAAAGTCCAATTTAGCTGTCTCTTAATGTAATTAAATTGTGCTGATGACCCTCAGAGCAGTGGAAACACACCATATTTGAATGCAAATCCTCCACTAGATGATGGAGGAAAATACTGAGTGTTATTTTTTTTATTCTGTTTTTCCATTCTTTTATCCATCTGCGCAAAGCTCCTTTAACAAAGCCTGTTTCTGTTGTACTTGCACTATTGCACTATTCCTCTCAGAGCAGGAAAATCATTGAAAAGCAATACTTGGCAAAGTCAACTCCATCACAGTGATTTTTTAAAACAACCTCACGTACAATATGTGCCCTGAAAACAAGGGGTCTTATGTGTTTTGAGCATACGTCGACAGCATACCTTGATTTTAAAGCAGTGCAGTTTAAGCTTTTCAATCCTGCTCAGTGCAGTGGTCACATGACATCTAGCATGGGGCATGGGTATTCCAGCGACTATTATAGCAGCTGCTGTTCCACATCCCTTTTCATCTCTAGGAGCAGAGGACACCTTAGTGGAGGGGACCTCTGGGACACCCTGAAAAGGGGAAAAAAAAGAGAAAGAAAAAAAAACTATTTTCATGCTTGGGTATCAGGTGCTTGCATCACCATCATTCAAGCCTCTTCCAGACTTGGGCCATGTCAGTTGGATTTAGAGTGGAGTCGCTCAGAGGCAGCTTCAAGGTCATGTGGTTTTCCATTAACATTAATGTCCGGGGTTATGCCACGGGAGTCCTGCAACATAATCTGTTTTTCCTGCCTGATCTGCTCGCCAATAGCTTCTGCATGTATTCCAATCTATACAAATAGATTTTACTTTTCATGTTCCAGCTCCAGTAGAGGTCAGTGTCGAAAAACACTTTTAGATGCTTATAGGTAGCTTTGAACATAATTGTTAATTTTTTTTTTTTGATAAACTGATAAATTAAGGTTGAATAAAAACCCCACACTTGCTTCTCAGCTTCTTTTTCATGTTGTGAGAGAAGAGCTACTTTGTGTGGTAGAGTCTAAATGGAAAAGATGTGCAGCCACAAATCACATTGCTGCAGAGCTCTCCAGTGAATTGTTTTCTCTGCTCTCCAAAGCAAAAAACTTTAAAACAGCTGATCTTGTGCTATCCAGAAAACCATGAAAAATAAAAGCAGCTATACAGCATGTGGAGAGGGATGGGTGAACAAGGGTGGGACATTGATTGAAACAAACCAAAAAAAGAAGAAGAAATAACGTCTGCTGTGATCTTTCTTTCAACTCAGCGGAGTTGAAGGTGCATCCTTTGAGCCACTGACAAGCAGACGAGGTTAGGACCCCTACTGAGCAGCAGAGCACGGCTCAGCCATCCTGTTGGTGGTCGGGGGGCTTTCAGGTTGCCCTTTTCCATAATGCCATGCTGGATAACATTAAAAACTCCAAAGAAAATAAAACAGAACAAGGCTGGAGCTTCGGGTGGATCCAACAGTGAGGCTGATTTTCGAAAATGTCTTTGAAGGCTGTAATCACAGATGCTTCCTCACAATGCTGTCGGTCAGTCCCATGCTATGTCACTGCAAGGACCACAGCTGAGGCTCAGTACACTCTCTGCAGCAGTGAACATAAGAGATCATGTTTAGAAGACTTTTTTAGATAAAGTCAGATAAGGCTGAATTCACAGTGGCATTCGTGCTCCAGATTCCAATTTTGACTGCTTTGGATGACTGAATATAATTTATTAAGGGAAGGAGTCCATATTGATGGTAAAACAAAATGTAATTTGAAAGAGACATTTGTAAAGTTGTCACATCTGTCCACATTTGATTTCTGCCTCTCCCATTTAAGATGCGACAAACCAGATGCTAAGAACAGTCAGTTGAGATAAAGTTAGCAGGACACCTCTCCTGAACACTGTGTGTTTCATAAGATTGTTCCTCTCTATTTATTAAGAACAGGTTGGCCTCAGCAGTACACAGCCATGCTGATAGTAATTAAAATCAGCACTTGACTTCTTGTTCAATAACATGTTGTCCTGGCTGCTAGCGCCCTGAGTCACTCTACTATCTGTCCGACACTGAATCTTCAAGCATCTCTTGGAACACGGCATCTTGTTCTCATGGGAGCACCAATTAATCTGAACTGGACTGGTGATCAAAAACTGCTTAATAAGAGCAACATGACTGACAAATATGGAGCCAAAACTGACATCTCTGCTCCGTATTCAAGATACTGAGGGAAAAGAAAAGGGTTTTGTGAGTTTATTTTCCTTTTCTTTGTCTTATTAGCCCCAAACTGGTCAGTTTCAAAAAGAGTCTAACAGATTTTTTTATTTTTTATTTTTTTCAAGTAAGTTAACCAATTAGTTTTTTGTGGGGTAGGTTTGAATCACACTGACAGAATCAATGAATCAAGCTGTAGACTACTGGGTCTTGGTTGTTAGTGTGGATCCGTCCGTGTCTTAAAGAAGCACATTTACGCTAAAGAGTAAAAGTTGACTTGGACAAAGTTCTTGCTTTAGCCTTTTAATGAAACACTTTCTTCAACTACAAAAAGTGAAAACAAAACAAGAAACTTAAAATATTACGCAAGCAAGATAAAATAAGTATTTAAAAAAAACTTTTTGGTGGTGCTGATATTTGTTGTTTTGCAACTATTACTGGATAAAATCGGCAGCATGTACATTACTACAAAAAGCACGTGTAGTCTCTCATAGCTTGCAGATGTAGCTAGTGCCTAATCTGTTTGCTGGTAGTATATTTATCTGCATTTTCAATTATTTATGCACTAAGGTTTATTATCAAGTTAAACACAATTACACTGTCAGATTGTATTATTAGCATGGCATCGCAAGACTATTTGCAAATGCTCATTAATCTGAAAACCAAAATGCTTCTTAATGCTATTAGGTAGACCAACAACCAAAGAAACATGGGACATAGTGCTGAGCAACACATGCAAGCTGAGCGGGTGCTGAGTTTGATTTAAAGCAGAAAAAAAATAGCCTGATCAAAAACATGTACATATTACAGCTAAACAGAATATTTGTTTCTCTAAAGATCTGAGGCAGAAAATAGGCAAAGCAGTAAAAGAATCTTGATTTAGCAGCAGTGCTGACGTCAGAAGTTTGATCCCAGTTTTATAAGCATGTTTAGTTGCATTGGACAATAGACTGGATGCAATTCTGTAAACCTGCAACCTACAACTACAATGAAACACAGAAACATGGAACATGCCTCTTTTTAAATCCAGACAGGTAACAGTCCTCTGTCAGTTATATTATCAAACCTGCTCCACATTACATCATCTGTTGTGATTGGCCTGACACGGGCCAGGATGGTTGGAAATCTGCCTTAGTGGGAGGGGAGCCAGAACCATCTGCCAGAGAAAATAAACCTTGAGCCCTGCAGATTCGTCTGGTTCCAGGGCTGTTGTATCATGTAGGCCAACTCTATGCAATTAAAAAAAAAACTGATTAACACAAATATTTTGCAAAACAACTGCAGAAAGTTAAGTGAATTTAAATGTAATTTTTTAATTTAATCTGTTATGAGCTGCTGTCGCTTTGCAAAGTGCAATTTGTATGGATAGGAAAGTTGGCATGGATGCAGACGTCAAGCACTGTAGTACACTGTGACTGAATAGATTTTTGCCATGGTTAGTCATCAGCATCATCTCTTCACTAAACAGTTTCTCTTTTTTTCTGCTTACTGCAGGCCTTCTGTCACCAAAGCATAGTTTTGGATGAGGTTAGATGTATCAGCTTTTGTTAAGTAACAAGTGTGATCTGAATGAACATGACTTAACATCTGACCTTACTTTAATCTTGTGACAAAAGACACCGTGTCATACCTCTCCCTGTAGTAAGTGAAAACAGTGAAGTAATTATACAGGTAACCTGTCCCCCCATGGGATCCTACCTGTCCTCTATTAATGTACAGCATTAGTGAAAGGGACAATGAGCTGAGTCTGTGGAGTATTGAACAAAAGCAACTGCCTCACCTTTCTTCAATGTTTGAAAAGTTGGTAGTGATACCACTGTATCTACTCCTTTGCCTGTCTGTACTTTGACAGAAATAAGTTTTGCATGTAGAATTAATTTCATCAGACTGCACTGATGTGTTGCATAAGCAGCATGATTTTTCTAGTGTCTCTGCCTTTGTATGAGTCTGTTCATGTCAAACATAATGTTCCTGTCAGAAAACTTGTCTGCGCCACTGCAAATACATCAGAAAAGCAGAAAGCCTTGTCTTGCACATTCCCAACCAAACAGCTTTCACGTATGAGCTTTGTAGCCATCTTCCAGTCAGCTTGAGAGGCTGCAAACGCCATAGATGGGAAGAGACATACAAAGAAAGAGTGGGAGGAGAGAGAGAGGTTATATAACCATAGTTCTCACCAAGGAGACATCTTGCGGCATCAAAAGCAAGGCAGTGATAATAAATGCCAATGTTCAAGGTTGCTCATGTTAGCAAACGCTCAGAAAGGGAAGATTATGCAAGATGGGTTATTGTTAGTACAACAAAACTGTGTATTTTATTAATCCGTTTAATTGGTCTCTCTTTCCCAAACATAACAATAAGACACCAAAGCCTCAAATCCATTATTAAAAGATACGACCTGCTTCTATAGACTGTCGAAGTCCTTAATACACAGTGATGAGTTCATCTGTGCTTATATGTGCCTTTGAATGTCCTTCTTTTCATAAATTTTTTTTCAAAGGGAGGACTTAGACTTCTGCTGTAAAATATGTGAGCCAACAAAATAAAGTTTGTCTACTGTACCATGAATAGACTGCTGTATAGTGCTTGAATAAAAGGCGGTTGGAGGTCCAGCTGCCACATCAAGGACAAAATGAAACGGACTGCAGAAAAAGTCATGTTTTTGTGAAGCCTTGGCATCAGGGATCTGCAGTTTCATATAAAACACCTAGTCTCCACACTCCTCTCTGTAGTTTGTTTCTCCGTAACGCAATGATTTCCAGCCATGGAAAAGCTTTCCTCTGGACGCCATTAGTCTGAGCTACGATATTGTGCGAGAACTGTCCCTCTCCCAGCCCCCATTGTGGTCATGGATATTATTCTGAGAGGGATTCCACAAGATTGTTCCAAAAGGACAAGCCATGCCTTAGGAGCTGTGATCCATCCCTCCACACCGCAGCCAGCATACCCATTATCAAATCAGACTTGAACCCTTCCCCTGTCTGCTAGGCAGACATGTTCAATGGGTATCATTGTGCACTGCCGAGGCTTCCATCACTGTAATCCCTCTACAAAGTGCAGGCACTCTTCGAGGAAGATGAAAAGAGCAGAAGGGAGAGTGGCCTATTCACCACTGCAGAGGGCACAAGAAGGGAAGACAGTAGAATCAGTGGCCTGAGCCAAAGACTCCTCAGCTCTACCCCCGGCCAGAAAAGAACAAAAGATTAAGCCCTCCTGCTATCCAGAGTGATAACAAGCTGTCAACTTCTAAAATGTAATCTGCTGACTTCGGGAGGAAGTGGTGGTGTCAGTGGAGTGGGCCGCCAGCTGATGCTTATCTCCTGAATGCTGTGCCATTGATGGAATGAGCCATGACCCTGTTGGCAGATACACAGAAGCCACCTCTGTCTGCAACCAAACAAAGAGGTCTGCACGAGCAAATGAATCCATACCGAGCCAATTTTCAACGTATTTATCTACATATAGCCCCTCCAGACGTCATCTCTCATCCTGATACGGCCCACAAAGAAAAGGTGATGGAGATGATAAATGACATGAAAAGAAGCCAATAGACTGGGGATAATAAGGTATTGCCCCTGACAATGCTGACAAGTGATGGGAGGCTCCCCTCTGTCAACCTGTCTCCTGAGCCCTTCCACTCCATCTGGGCACAGATTGTTAAATGTAAAAGCCATATTGCTGCCAAACGGCAAGTCCTAATGCACACTTCAGTGGGCAGTGAGGCTGCGATATGGGAGCTGTCACCAGACTGCAGCCAGTAAATCAATCCAACCTGGGCATTATCCAGCCTTTTAACAAGGGGATTGCCATACAGCTAATTGCCTGCATCACTGTATCTCTCTGTCTCACATCAACCTTATGCCCTCCCACCCCCACTCTGTGTGTTTCTCCCAAATGTTACAACTCCAAAATTGCTTTCAAATTACCCAGCAGAGCTGCCAGATGGCTAATAAAACATGCAGGCCAATCTTTGATCATATTAGCTATTAATATTGACAAGCCAGATTTTTTAAAATTTACTTATTTATTTATTTTTGTCAGGTCTGTGTGAAGGTTGTGTCTCTAATAGGGTAAAGAATCTAATTTTCTGGTCCATCTGAAAAGGCACTTACAATTTCAGTAGTTATGACAGAAAAAGGGAATTAGTCACACAGGAGCTATTTCAGGCTGTTTACAGTTTGATTTCAGACTAGAGCCAGAGGGTTTTCTCTGGTGGACTTGGGGCTATTGATCCTGAAACACCAGTCATATGATATGAAATAGATACTTTTAGTTGTTTTCTGTGCAGCTGAGCAAGAGAAATGACTTTGACTCGGTGCTATTTTAGATACCTTGGAGTCTCTGCAGGCTGGTTTTATGGTTGCTGCTGCCCAAAAGCAGTGGTCAAACAACCAAGAGTCCACTAAGCCGTGAACGTCTTCCCAACAGCATATGGATCTGGTCGCACAATGGTTATTATGAAAAAACAAAATGTGTATTATGAGTAGTGTGTCCAAATACATAACTATTTGTGTTTGTTAGTGGAACACTTAAACAGCAATCTACAGTCACAATGGTGACGGTAGTGTGAAGGCACACTTGGGAACTGACAATACAAACATGCTGATGCTATAAGCAGGTAGAATGTTGATCACATTCACATGAACATACAGATGACGTTGGGAATGTTATATTTGTAGATATTTAGTTAGAAAGCAAACTACAGGACACATCCAAATTTTGACCTGACGACAGCATTAGATGAAATGTCAGGGGATCAAAGTTATTACAAATCCATCATCTGGTTACCATGAATGTCTGTGCCAATTTCCCAATTTTCAATAACAAACAAAAATGTCAGCCGAGGGGGGGGTGTGTCTTTTGGGATATCACTTGGAAATTTAAGCAATCCATCCAGATGCTGTTGAGGTGTTCCAGTGTGAACCAACCAACCTACAGACTAGAGGCATGCAAATAGCCTAAAAGATTAATGTAGATGGACATTCCACAGCATCAGAAAACAATTAAGAATTAACATTTCATTGTGGTCAATCCCTGAATTTGGGACATTTGGGAGATTGTAGTAGTTTGTGGTCAGTGTTGTAAATAATGGAGATCCTTCCCTTTTGTAAATGTATGCTGCTAGAGTAGGCATGCTAATAACAGCTAGTATGTTGAGGTGCAATCCAAAAATAACTTGGGCTGATAAAAACAGTAGCTAGAAAACACCAGAAAACCTTGAGCTGGTCCTTTGACAAATAAGTCAATTTCCTGCCTTTTGGCTTGTTTACTGGTCTGGTAATGACTGTGCCAGCTCCAATGGCTGAAGTAAATGAAATCAGTTTGATAAAGAAGGGAAATGATCTAAACTGAAGATCCTGTTTTTGTCTTGTCTGATTATGTTTAAACTCTTTGGTAGATTGACCCCCATGGGTGCTTTCATTCAGTCCCATTCCTTTTTAGATACACTGATGAGAGGGAGGATTCTGTCAATTCTCCAGTTTGATTTCCTACTCCTACCGTTCTTTTTTCCTACTTCCTACTTAAAAAGTGGGGGGAAATGTAACGTTTTCTTTTCCATAAATATATAAAGCACTGCTGAGCGCTTGCTCTTATCTATGAGGCTTAAATCTCAACCACTACAAAAGACTATGTTTTCAGTGGACAGATCCCAGGGGATTGTTTAGTTCTACATTAAAATTAAATAACAGCATCCTAAAACTGCAGATGAAAATAGATGCCTCATGCATATATAAACTGTTTTGTGTCAGGATGTGTTGTACATTTAATATGTAACTAAGGCATTTTGCTACACTGGGAGGGTTTGTATTGCAAATAGCTTTTCTTAAGGATAATGTATTCATTCATTTATTCATTCATTCATTATCCAAGTGGTGTTCTTCTTGCAAAGTAGAGGATGACAGGAGGGGAGTCTCATTCAAGTGCAATTTTGCAATCAGGTAACATACTGTATGATTTACCTGAGGTAGTTTCCCACACATACTGTAGGCAATGCAACCATTGGGGCACTTTACTTCAGATACTAACCATTACACACTCTAGTACATCTGCCCACCTTATCTCAGCCTTGGAGCTTTGTTCTTCTAGCTAATGGCCTTCAGCAACCCAATAAGAGGCCATTAATGTCAGTTTTGAGGATGCAACCCAGCAATCTAAACCTCATTTCTCACCCTATTACTACTGTCAGATGATGACCACATTTGTAGTGAGTAGATGTAAATGAAAAAAGAGTGTTTATTGTCCCATTGACAGCCTAACTTCATGAACTTGTTTAAACTTGACACATGAATGAACCTCAGAACTTTAATTTCAAGCCACAAAAAATAAACTAAAAAATGTCACTTATCATGTATTTTTTTCCTGCACAAAAATGACAACCTCCTTAACACTGTCATTTTTGACCCTTTTTGTATCTGACATTTTTTTACACAAGCGAAATGGAGAAATTTGTCTTGGGAATTGTGTTTTTTTCTACATATATGCTGGTGCCTTTTAACACAGCTTTCACAGAAAATTGAAAAGCTTTCAGACAGCTGCCAGGCAGTTTCCTGACTAGCATTTTTGCTCATTGTGTTTTACTGCATTAGACTGAGCCCATAACAGGTACAGGCCATTAAATTACATCAAGACAAATTGAGCTATTCACTACCCATTTCCAATTTTCTGAGACGTTGGCATGAAAGAGAATTAGACATAGATCCCCTTATATTTATTTCCTGGTATCTCAGTAAGTCTCTGGGGCATTTTGTCTTCTTGTGCCATAAAGCACAGCTCGACTTGTTTTATGAGAACTGACTTAGGTGAGACAGAGGCCAAAAGGACTTAACCTCCATATAAACAGTAGGACTGTCTACCATTTCCAATTGCCGCTGTATCATGGTTGGGGATTTTGTCCACCTCCACATGAATCGATACACCCACTGTACTTTATACCTCACCAGTCCTTCGGCTTATTGGTATCTTCAGACAGTTAAAGCACAGAAAACAGGACCCCACCTCTAACGCCCCTGTCTATTGATTATGAATCAGACTATATGTCATGATAGAACATTTCCTCCTTTTTTGCCAACTTCATTGTGGGTGTTTACGTGCAAAGAGGATTCCGGAGGATCCATACAAAATGGTAGGAGCGCTGTTAAGAAATAAGCCCACTTCAATGGAGGGATTTACAGAGCCCACTCAGAGGTAGGAGGGAGCCTTTCAAAGCCGCCCTTTTTCTAAGGCTGTTTACTGCACTGCACTCCACACAGTGACTGGCACCACTCAGCATGTTTCCCTCAGCCTACACCCAGCAGAACCAAGGCCGCATTCAAAAAACATTAAAGCTCCACCAAAGACCTGTCAAAGCCTGCTGTGTCTATTTATTGTTGTTATTGCTCAAAGAACAATAAAATCTATAAGCTTCTTGATAAACGCTCTTTCTCCCAACCAAAATGTAATTCTGCTTCTCTAAACAATGTAAAATATTTGCCTTTTCTCTGTTTTAAGTATTTGTTTCATCCAATTGAGAGAATAAGTGCCTTTCTGTATGCGAAACAGTGAAAATGAAAGATTGTGTTAACAGATCAATGTAGGCTTAAATCTGACAAATACATGCCTGCCACTGTCTGTCCCATCATAGTACGACTGACCCCTAAATGGCAACTCTATCAATTCAGTGTCAATCCTCTTTCCAGCAGAGGCACAGAGGGAAGTGAGGCAGCATTAATTATGAGCCTTCAGGCTCCAAGGGGCAGTTAATCTTTGTCATTTTGTTTCTGGAGACATTTGGATCTGCCATCAAGATTGGAGCCAGGTCACAGCTCTTGACCCCTTAACTAAGTATAAGAATTCAGCACACGTTTACGGGACAAACCTACTCTGCTTTTTCCCCCACATCATGCTGTAATGTCTTCTTTGAGTGAAAAGTTTCTGGTAATTAGAAAAAAAGTAGAACTCAGTCATCTTAACAGTTAGAGCTCAAAGAAACTGAGCAGGATTGCAATAAATATGAATAATTTATCAATGACTTAATCAAACCCATTTGTATATTTATGGCTTCATTTTATTTCATTCTATGTTACCATATTAGTCATTAACCAGAGACTAAGTTTGCCTCTCATATCATGACCCTTACCATCATCCCATTTAATTGCAACTCAAGCCTATGTTGTAGAATCCTGTTTACAATCATGTGTTTGATTAAATGGTAAACCTCAGTTTATTCTTGCTTTTGAAAGACTGAGCCTTTTAAAGGGTTGCTCCTTTCATACCCAATAATGATATGATCACAGTTAATGCTAAACCTGTTTACTTTTGGAATATTCCTAACAGGCTTTTTTTTTTTTTTTTTAAAGAGTGTCAAGACTAACCCAGTCTTTTGTCACCACTGTTATAGTTTAAAATCTGTTGCCAGCATCAACCCTATAGCATATATTATAAAAATCAATAAAGTTGATTAGCTCAAACAGGTTAAGCAAATAATCACTTTCTGTTTTTGGTTTATTTTTTATAGAGCGTACCAACTTTTTTGGAATCGGGGGTTGTATCGGCACTTCTGTTATTGAATTTGGGCAAGGTGACAAAATTGTCAGCTAGTTGGAACAAATTTGTCTGTCTTTTCTTTAATGATGCCACAGTAACTCACAGAGGCCATCATAACCCAGGTGTAAAGAGCTGATTGATTCTCACAGGCGAGCTACTAAAAAAAAAGCAGGGAGGACTCAGTAAGGGAACAGTCTGACAGATTTGGGGCATCGCCTCGATTATACCTTCTCGGTGCCCTTTTGTGTGTGTTTAATATCTTTGAAACATGACAGGTTTCACTGCAGTGCAAACAGTGATGATAATATATACAAAAATACTAAAGAGCATCTATTCACATGAGATCCTCATGGGTACATGCATGCATACATTGTCTCCATGCTGACGGCAGGTTGAGGACACACATTCTCCACTAACAGTTTAAGCTGCACTGCAGTATGCAGAGCCACGGCACAGGTGTAGAAAATATATAGAGGAGATTTCCAGTCTGCTTAAGCTGTTAATTCTGTAAATACCCTCACAGAGGTTAAATTCAAATACCATCCTGTTTGCCTTTCATCTGCTCCCCAGCACACATTCAATCTTTTGTTTTGACAACATACTGCACATCTAAGATGTTGAATGGCGCTCTCAAGAGAATATGCCACCTAGCAGACATCCAGACAGAGGAGCAAAAGTCTGACTCGAGCTGCTATAAAGATTAATGAGGCTCCTGTTGTCGATGTCAGTTTCAGGCCAGCTCTGCATAGAGACAAGTGTGGGATGTTTGAGGGAGGGGACCCGCCATGCAGCATCTCCTGGTTTGAGCTCTGTCCTTCTTATCTTGGAAACAGGAAGATGGGGTTGAGCAGAAGGCAGATCCTGAGGTTGACTGTGTGTATGTGTGTGTTTGGGTGTGTGGGTAGAGGGGCTGCCAGCATATGGGGTTTTGATGGAGCGGCACTGTGCAGAGCTGAAACAAGGGGAACGTGTTGACAGTGTCAGGTTCAGAGGCGTCATCAGCTTCATTTGTGGCATTAGATTTACTCAGCACAGGAACTCCTCAGCAGCTGCTCCATCTGGACACCCAGCTTCTGCTGCTATCATCTCCACGGCAACGCCCTAGTAGGAGTGTAGTGAGCCTGCTACCACACTGACACGTGAATGACACATACCGGTAATGAATGCCTGGGTGAAGGAGTCTGTAACTCAACATAATTCCTGCTCTAGTTCCATTGATGCATTGACAGTACTGAAAAATGATGTTATTCATCTTTTTTTCATTTATATTTATTCGATATATATTTAGCTACTGTCTGAATGTGTTGCAACTGAAGCTACAGTTGTTTCAAGAAAGATTTTTGATGAATTCTTCAAAACATCTGGGGTACGTGCATATATCTTTTCTGAGAAAAATCCTTGTTGCACAGAAAATGCATTAGTTGAAAGCTCGAGTAACTGCACCAAGTTAAAAGATGACGGAATCACTCAAATAAGAGCAACAAATAAAACATGATTTTTTTCCTTTCATGTTAAAAAACTAAAGGATAAGAACTGATGATTCTCTTTTTTTTTTTTTTTTACACTAACAGGCACCACCATTAGTTATTATGTACGAAATGCACTAAAAATGCCAACGTTGGCTTGAATGTTTGCCAAAAGAAAACTTTTTGATACTCAAACATCAGCATATGTTCCCCTTGCTTGATCAAAGAAAAGCAAACTTGTCTGTATGAAAAGTGTAAGCAGAAATAGTCTTTAGAACAATTTTGTTTCATCATTTTCCTGCAGCTATGAACTTTAGTACATTTAAAGTAGTAAAACAGGTACAGATACAGCTGCTTAACAATATTTGTAGTTTCCACAGTAGTCACAATACAAACCAACAAGCTTTCAGTCAAATGCCATTGAAGTACGATTGCAGTAAATTTGGTATAAAACCATAAGCAATGTTGTGCATCATCAAACTGAGGGGGGAAAAAAGCCCTTTTCTTTAGCCATGACCTCTAATTTGATGTGTGCTCATTGTATGGATTGTACACCTTTAACAGAAATAGTCTGAGCGTGGGTGAGGAAGCTGCACATTGATTTCCTTGAGTTAGCACAGAGGTGTTAATGTAATTTTTTTCTGACTGCTGATGGAATCACACAGGGAGCGGATGAGGGTATTCACACTTTTTATTCATAGATTTGATCCTTGAGAATGTCTAATTTTTTAACCATAGACTGGAAATTTTTATTCCTCTACCCTGGGTGTGAGATTAAAGCACACGCACACACTAACCAACTATAGGAGAACACACATTTTGAGATTAACTAGATCTTATGGCTCATTGCATTCAAGAGGAATGACACTGCAGAAAATAAGAAGCTGCCAGATGCCATCATAGATTCCCTAATTTGTATTCTCTAATATTTGAGGCGGATCAGTCAATAGAGAGAGGAGCTTTTTCTGGACAGCCATAAATTAACAATGGGTTCAAAGAGAGGGTTTTGTTTGGCTCCTCCTCAATCCTGCACCTGTCATGTTTGGAGTGACTCTGTGCCAGTCACCACATCAAAGAGATGATTATCATTTCTAAATATGAACAGCTGATTAGAAAGGCTTCACTGTTTGCACAGTCTGTATTTGTGAGGACAGTGCTGTCCCGTAATATAGGTGATGACCATGGGAAAAAATATGCAAAGAGCCGTCCATTCTGGTAGTAATCACCTTGAGGAGGTAAAATTCTTGAACTAGTCATTCTTTATAAAGATATCGTTTACAGTTTGGTGAAAGAATGATTTTTCTTTGAAACTGCATCATGTTTGGCATTAAAAGTAAGATAAAAAGATCCTACAAATAAAAAAAATACAAATTGCAAAGTCTTTGTGTACTTTACGTGCAATGTTTTAAAAGTCACTTGATGAATGTGTTGCTGAAAAGAATAGCTCTGAATTAATCAAGGCGCAACATAAAAAAAATATATTTCTCCAGCTCACTCAGCTGCCATCTGAGCAATACAGCGCTTTGTATTATTGAGCCGTACCTTATCCTATTTGTCACTGTCCACTGAGAGACAAAGTTATCTGCAACCGAGGATTAATCTATTGGCTCTCTGGCTTCTCTGTTTCAGTGTGAGAAGAAATCCTTGAATACCTGGAGGAAAATCTTTTCTTTTCTCCTGTTTAACTTTTGTCCAGAAATGTTGTAACTGATAAGTCACTGCCAGTGGAGAACAGTTTGCCAATATGACGTGACAACATTGATTCCCCGTTTGACAAGCAGTTTGGCATTATTTATATTTGCGTTAATTCTAAATTGAATAGTGAATTATCAAAAAGAAACACATTTATATATTGTTTCTAGATTGCAAGATACATTTTCTTAATGATTACTCATTGTCCTTGACATCGGAGAAGGGAGACAAAGAAAAAAAGGTTGTTGTTTATTTATTTATTTATTTATTTCTTCATTTTTATTTTGATCTTAGGGTAAAATTGCCAATTTTTCAAAGTGATATTTTATCAGATATGACTGAGAATTCTAAACATGCTAGTGAAAGTTGTATAACTTCATTTTTATGTATTTTTTTTAAATGCTTGGTGACCATTGAAAAAAAAAATTAAGCCCTGTCCCTATTCATTTTAATAGAAGTTGTTCTTGCCAGTCCCAGGTAACTGTGCAGGGGCTTTTCCAAGATGGCTGCTGAGTGGCAAAACTGACAGGAGTGAACTTTGTTACATTGACATGAGCAAAGTCTCATTTCTCATGCAGTGTTTCCTTCTGTTAGTGGACGTGGCTGCTTCCCTTGTTTTTGTCAACATTCCAGCAAAAGTTTTGCATCATATCATGTTCCTCATTGACTCATCTGTCCTCATATGTCATGATATCATTTACTCTTGGCCCTTTGGCATCTTATCAATATTTCAGGTGTCTCTTACCAAAAATGAAAAACAAATGGATAACCAAAGGAAAAAAAAAATATTGGTTCAATCTGTGCAGGTCGGTGGGAGATGTAAGCCATATGAACATTAAGAATGTGTTAGGCCTCCCTGAGTAGTCAAGCTCATCTAATGAGTCGTCTTAGCGTAATTTGGCCTCATGGTCCATCTCTCTCTGGTCCCCCTGCTCAACAGGGCCAGAGGGGTCAGCGGGCTCAATATCCCCCTCTTTAATTACTCACCTCATTAACACCAGGCTCCTCTCATTCTGTTGCAGCTCAGTGGACACTCTCCAGCAACTGCAGCAAGCCTCTCATAACACAGTCTGATCGATTGGACTTGCTCCTGTTACAGCTGTTAACATTATTGGCACAATCAAAAAAGATGGAAGCTCAGGATATGTTGAGACAGGAACTGTGTGCATTTACTACTAATACAGTTATACCATAATATCTGGCTCTAATTATGGACAAATATAATGCGTACACAATGCATTTTACACCAAGTCCAGAGGGACGATTTGATGGGAAAGACTTTCTTCTCTTATGTAAAATAAGAGAAATTAAAGTGGCTGTGTAAGAAAATTCATAGTTTTCCTTCATTTTACTTTTTTGTCCTCTGGTGTCTTTGATTTATACACGATGAAATATTCAGACCATGTGGAAATCAGAAAGTAGATTTGTAGTAAGCTGTTGGGAAAAAAAACTAAGCATGTTCCCCCAAATCCTAAACTGGCAGATTAAGAAAAAAAAAAAAAAAGCTTTGAATAATGCATAAACAGAAACCTCCTTTAGGGATCAGTGGCCTCTCTGCTGACCAGTGATAAATCACACTTGCATTATCAGGGAAGAGGACGATAAGTAAGGTGCCACAGCGACAATGATAAATACTCATCCATTCCTTGGGAGATGGAGGGGAGTTTTGGGTACACTTTGGGTCCCCATCCTGACATCTGTGTTATTGATTCTCTTTCTTTTGCTTTGCTTTTGGTTTAGGTTTTTAATTGGATCCATTCTCTGCTTGATTTATACCTTATGGCCACCTCAAATTATAATTTTTTTTCCCAGCATACCAATGAAAGTGTCCAATTTTAATCTAGTGGTGAAATTAATAACTGCAGATCTTGACTCCTGAAATTGACTGTTTAAATTCAGTCTAATTCAAAGGATTCAGCTTGTTTCTCAAAAGGTTCTTTAATTTGTGTGTAACCTTTATAGATGAAGCACACTGGGGAACCCAAGACAAGAAAAGATGAGGGTTGAATGAAAGTAGAGCGTTGCAACAAAGACACAGAAACGGTGGCTGTTTGAAGGTTTTCCAAGCAAGAATCAAAGGACTGCTCCTGCTGCCTTTAAACTTATCTCATCCTAGATTGTTTTATTACTTGAAATCTTCCAAAAAATCTATAACAACTTTTACATAGGGCTTGTTTGTACTTGATTACACTGAAGAAGAAAAAAACACCTGTTATGCTATGAGTGGGCTGGCTGTTTTTGTTTCAAGGGTCTTTTAAAAACTGTATCTCAGTATGACGTAGAGGCTCTGTTAACCACAACACCATCTGAATCGGACCCAGAGGCGATAGTGGTATAGTAGCATCTAATATTGGCACACAGGCATCTAATATACTGACATATCACTTCCAGCCAGTTTGTTCCATTTATGTGATTCCTCTC
Organism: Naso thynnoides; assembly: GCA_029783665.1. NCBI lineage: Eukaryota > Metazoa > Chordata > Actinopteri > Acanthuriformes > Acanthuridae > Naso > Naso thynnoides. The sequence continues at coordinate 20,407,200 of JAQLOL010000001.1, forward strand.
TCTAGAAAGACACTATTGTGTTTGAGGCCTGGAGTTATTGCAGCCATTTGTTTGCTGGGGAGCAGCTTTATCGAAGAGCAGCTACAGTAGAATATGTTTTCTGAATACAAGCGGCTGCTTCAGTCCTCTTCTCCACTTCATCGGATGTTTGACGTGATTAATATTGTCAGGAGCCGTATTAATGAAAGTCTATTTTTAAACCCCAGGCAAAACCAGAGCTTCCGATTGTGCCGAAATAAATCGAGAGCTTCAGCTTTGTGGATCAAATAAGACAAGAAGAGTTTCTGCATGATTATTTTCTGACTTTTGCACAGATTTCTCAGCACATCCGTCGTTTTTATAATCTATTTTTAAGTGCCACAGCCGTGTTTATGCTTTGCATGTGTACTGAGACATACGATGCAACACATCTGTCAGTATTAATAGTTAATGTCTGTACCTATATGTTGTTACAATAATGTGGACCCTTGCATCAAACTTGTACAATTCTTTCTTTGCATATAAAATAACTTTACTTTTGATTTATACTGCTCAGGACAACACAGCAGTGTCTTCTGAGATTTTATGAGACAGAAATGAATTAATTTCTGTCCTGCTGCTTCAGTTTTCTCTAGCAGTTGTTCATAAAGTAGTTATTATGTGTCATCTCCTCACTATGGGTCTGTGTGTGTGTGTGTGTGTGTGTGTGTTGTTATAACAGTCGCTGTATGAAAGCTGACTCAATGCCTATTTTTGCTATAATAATTTACATTTTAGATTTACAATTTTATTGAAAAAAAAACTAAAGACAGAAATACACAATAGCAGCTTTGCTCATCAGACAGGACAAAACAGACATCCTCCTCAAGTCTGTGATTATCACTACATATTTTACAGTATAAACTCTGTAAGCCCAGGGCAACCTTTTTGATCACATACATGCTTTTGCACTGGCACTGCAGGACCAAAGATCACAAAAGATGCCTTTGTACAACAGCGCCTTCAACCATGGAGCTAAAGCACTATCACAAGTCAGCAGTATGTTGTCAATATTTACCTCATATGGAATCAGAATACAGCTACTTAAAATAGATGTTAACTTAAATCTACACATGAAGTTACTTAGAAAATTGAAAACTCAACTGACATCTGTAGAATTTTTTATTGATTTATCAAGTGCTACAATTCATCAGTGTATTTTTTTAGGAAGCTGGTCACATAATTCAACTTGACATGGCATAAACAGACCGTTTATCAGTTCCCCTTAACCGGAGTGATCAGTGATGCCTATCAGTTCATGATGTCTGTCATCATATTCATCAATGTCATCACTTGGCATGAGATTCTTAGTGTCCCTGTTGTCAGGCAGGAAACACTTTTTAAAGGTGATTTGTCATATTTTTCTCTTACAGTATTTATATGAAGACATATTTAGAACTACTAACACTGAAGACAGTGATCATCAGCAAGTATAGTTATTACCTTTCACATATGGTGAAATTAGCATCACACCATATCTCTCATTTGTTTGAACCATAAAGGTAAAGTCAAAGCTACAAACAGCCATTCAGTTTTATGGGGTGTTTTGTATCAAACTGTTTGACCAGTCACCAGACACACCGGGAAGTTGCTGCTTCCAGCACACTGTGAAATGTCATTTTGACACATTTTTATGTAAAGAGAAACCTTTTGTCCACATGTCAGAAGAAAGTTGCTGTAATAAGAAGGTGAGTCTTTTTTTTTTTTTTTAATTATATATCATTTTAAGTTCTAAAGTCAGTTAAGACAGTGGTTATGAAAAGTAACACTTTTCGTCCTCCTATCCACATGCATCCCCTAACCGTTTGCAATGCAAAAGCTTTAGCAATCCAAACTGCCAGTTCTTAGCACAAACAAATTGGGAGGATGTTGTCAGGAATGGCATCTGGTGCAAAAAGCTTAGGCCAAATTGAATATGCAAATATCCATGTGGTGTTGGGTGTGTCTGCCAGTGAACAGAAGATCTGAGCCTGCTTACACCTGACAAACTCTGATATTTGATTTTTTTTTCTCAAAACAACTATTACAATTAGCCTACTACTGCTAGTTACTTCCCCTGTAAACTGTGGATGTTGTGACAGTAGTTTCACTAATTTACAAAGCTGCAGGCCTTGCATACCCGTGTGGGGTGGGCAACATTTTGAAACTGAGCTAGCTGTAGCATGTGACTTCTAAGGACAGTGTCACCTGCAGACACTATTGTTGCCAGAGGCCAGTTTTTGAACGTAAAGCGTGTCACTTGTTTCAACAGTCAGTCAGCTAATGGCAGCATCACCTGTCACTAAGAAGCGCAGCGTAGGGCAACCAATAGGAGCATGTTCTCTTTGGGAGAACCAGGGTTGGAATCCAGGTCCCCTCGTCGAACATCAAGAGGGTCCTGGGTTTGATAATTGGTTGGGGTATGGCCTTTCTGTGTCGAGTTTGCTTGTTCTCCCTGTGTTTGCGTGGATTTCCTCTGGGTGCTCTGGCTTCCTCCCACCATCGAAACATACATATTAGTATGTTTCGATGGTGGCCCAAAGTGGCGGCACGCACAGTCGCAGTGGCTCAGGACTAACCTTCCACTCTAACCTTACAATTTGGTTGTACAATTCATTGTATAATGACAATAACGCTACTTTACCTTTACCTTTACAGAGGAACATAGAGGTGCAGAAGTGAAGTGCTCTTTGAGACCACATGAATTACAATATGCCGAAAGGTTACTGTTGAATTTCAGCATGATGACACCAAATAAACTGCCTACCCAAATTTAAATCCAAAATTCATCAACTTTGGACTTAGCTGCCTCAAGCATTGGCTTCCATGGCCTGGTATGCTGCCAGATGTGGATGTAATGCACTTAAAACCACCCATTAATGCTTCAAAAACAAAACAAAACTTTTCGATATCTGTAAAAATGCAAAAACTAAATAAAAGAGATGTCCTCTGTCTTTAGTTTAAATCATGTTGTCAAGTTACAAATACAAAGTAGAAATCAAGGTGAGTGTTTGACCAACATTAGTAAAACAAGTTTCGAGTTCACAAATATGTGACTTGAGTTTCACTTGAGTTTAGCCATGTGACTTGTGGCCCTCTATTCCTTTCAACAGAGCTGGGCTTGCGGTTTCCCTATTTCTACTCTTTGTGCTAAGCTAGCAAGCTGCTAGCTTTAGCCTTATCTTAAACTGGCAGGTATGATAATGATATAAATCTTCTAACCTAACTCTTCACCTGAAATTCAACAAGCTTTTTTCCCAAAATATCAAACTTTTACTTTTACTCCCCAAGTATAAAATTATACATTTGGATATCTGTGATATGACTGCATGCTGCAGATTCTCTGAAATCAACAAACCCAACAACACAATGTTAGTTAGCTTGAGTTTTATTTATTTATGTTAAACACTACAAAATATTAAACACATTTAAATATTAATTTGAAAAAACACCTCATTATGATCCCCAGTTCACTGGTATGCAATGAACTGTGAGAGTGTGTGTGTGCATATTTTAAGCCCATATAGCCGTGTCCATACCAGTCAACAGAGGCCTTCCTCTGGCTTGTGATGCCAGAATGCATGGTTTGCTGTGCAGCCGCCCATTCATGTGTGCTCTTTAATGCCCTGTTTACTGGCAGTGCTTAGTCAAAATAGCTGCTTCATTATCACGGTGTACTTTCATATCCATTAGCTTGAGAGGAGTGTTTTATCATCATTTTAGAATGACAGTTAGGCAAAAACTTCAGAGTATCCACATGCGTTAAACAGGACGTTTACATGCAGAGGGAACTAAAACCATCTGATACAAATAAAGCTTCATTGTTGGCTGAACTAAAGCCTCCACCAAATGGCAGGCAATACCAAAGTCTCTTGTTTGCCTGCAATCTTTTTTTAGCCTTGGTCCTTTAATTTGGTGTTTCATGAGCATATCATAGAGGATGCTGTGAAATTACCTTCAAGCTATTTGATTGCAAGTTCGTCTTACGATGTACAGCATAGCTGCAAGTTATAGGTCTGATACTTTCGATATGCTTTCTTAATTTAAATTGTAAAATGAGAAAAATGAGCAATAGTTACATTGTTGAAGGCTTTAGACCTGATTTGTGAGAACTGCAGGCAATGGCTGGTTTGGGATGCCTGTTTCAATTTGAAGTTGCCATGGGGCTAACTGAACAAACATCTGTGCTATAATGTCCTGACTTACTCACACAAGCCTTTCATCTGACTGTTCAGTCTTTTTCTGTTAAGTCGCACATGCCAGCATTGCACATTACTGTGCAACAAATCCTGCTTCTTTAAGTTAATGAAGCTCTCTGGATCAGTCATCTCATTATCTTTTGGAGCCGGAGCTGCTTCACACCTTGTGGTCGTCCTGTCTGTGACAGACACATGAACCTCCAGCTGTGTATAATCTCTTAGGTTACATGTGCTCTATGAAAATACCTCACCTAGAGTATATGGTATATTAACTAGGTGAAAGGAGTGGAAACAGCTATTTTAAAAACCACATTTGGTTAATGAGCCCTGCGTTTCCACAGCAGCACCGGGGAAGACATTGGAATAAATGAATATCTACATACATGGAGTGCTCCCATTCAGGGAGAAGGTTCCTTGTTTTTGGCCAATGGCACCTCCTGTTATGGAGGTCTTTGGGGGCCACGAAGATGTGAGATGAAGAGAGTGGTAATGAGTAGTCTTCCTCAGCAGCAACGTGGGTCAGCAGTTTAGATTAGCATTTTAATGAGAGAAGCACAGGGAAAGCACAGCACGATGACCTATCAGATGACACTCGGAGTATGTAAATGATTAATTACAGTACCTAGAATGCATTTGGATCATCCGCTTGTTACGTGAATGAGGAGCCTGTCGGAATGCAATTCCAGTATTGATACTATGTCCCTGTATCCAAGATTTCCCCCAGTCATCCAGCAAATGGAATGTGATGATAATTAAGTGGGATTAATGAGATTTCTCAAGGTAATATTTAAGAACATCATGTAGTGAGAGCTCCTATTACAGCACATTGTAGAGCCACTGGCACCTGTTAAGCTCAAAGAAGATAGATTTCCATTGTTTTATCACATTTTAATGAAATCCTTATGTAACTAGGCAACAGCTTCTAATAAGAGGTTTGTTTTGCTAAGAAAACGTAACACTAGATTAGAAAATGCTGTGAAGTGATGCATAAATTAATTTGACCTTGGTAAAGAACAAGCAAAATAAGCAGTGAATTCCCACCTTCTCAGTATCTCATGTTCTTCCTCTCCCTCTGAAACAGCAATGTAACAATTCAGCACTCTTAAATCTGGTGGGCGATGAGCATGATGAGTATCACCCAGTTTTGGCTTTTAACATACCGTTTATCAAACATCAATTTGGAAATTAGTGCTGCCTTCCTATTAACCCTTTCTTGTTTTGCATAATATTTGTGTAAGCCGTACCTGCTCATCATTTGATTCACACACGTGTCATTTAATGTGAGTTTTGAACAGAGGTTATAAACAAGGCAGATTTCTCCATGTGATGTAAAAGTTAAATACATTTTCTATATTTGAGTCTGGGGTGCAAAAAGTGCATTGCCTTGTTGGCAATGCAATGAAAAATAATGTGTGAGAGAGAGTAGCTTTGATTTATGAAATTTCCTGAGCAGAGCTTGTACTTAACATTTACTGTGGCTTTTACTTACTGCAGTATTACAAGTCAGTGGGCTTAAACCTGAATTGAAAGCCAAGAGCAGACTTTTTAACCCTCCTCCCTCAAAGTCTTCTAAAAAAGTATCTCAGAGACCATTTGTAATATTTAATATATACCATAACTGGCATTACCTGTGAGAGAGCTGCACTTAAAATTTGATGTGTGTCACAGGTATGACTCACACTGCCAAAGTAAGCCATGTTAATTGACAGGGAGGGGATGGATGGGGATGTATAAGCAATATTTGATTTTAGGTTTCTCCTTGGTGATGATCTATGGGATACTGTGTGGAAGGCTGGGATGGGCAGAATGTAAATGATTTTGTTATAGTGTGTCAGTGTGTCTCTTCAGCTGGATACAACCACATCAGTGGTGCAGAGATCTGGAAAACAAATCTTATCAGTGTCACACTGAGTCTGCTCACCAGGTGTGTCCCTGATACAGAGTGTCCCCAGTGGAGAGTTGCACAGCACTGAGGTTAGAATTGGGGACTTCTCCTCACACAAGCTGTAATTGTGAGATGATGTTTAGTATAGCAGAGAGGGTGGGACAGGTTTTCAGGCAAGAGAGGAGAGGAGTGTCGCCAATGAAGCAGCAAGGTCATTTTGAATGAAATCTAGCCTGTGTGGTGAAATGTGAACCTTCCAAATGTCACAGCAGATACAAGGATATCTTCATCCACCTTTCATGCACTGGGCAAAGACATAAAATCTAAAGTCTTTCACAGCTGAAACACCAATAAATCTTACTGTTTCACCAGGAAATTCAGTGTAATCCTCCACAGCAACGCATGCAAAATTTACATTGGCAACCTTCCACACAGGTTTTCTATTGCTGTCACTCCATTTTCAGCATGCAGTAATTATGAGCATTGCATACCTGTTTGTTTCCCAAGATGTTCATTTACAAGACTATCAATTTGAGATGATGTTCTTGTTTCTCCTGCAGTTTTGTCCTCCTACATGCATAAACCACTCTTAAACAATTCAAGGCCAGTGTAGCAAAACCTTGAACAAAGCTCAGGCTGGTAGTGTATACATATAATTACCATCCAGGGACTGTGCTTACTGGTTCATGGCATCCAAAACACTGCCTGCCCGGTGCTTTCTTAATTACTCTAATTATACCGCTAACTCTTTTTTACAGCTTTACTTCTGATTACTTCCTGAGAACAAGCCAGTGGGAAACAAACACACAAGATTTAAGGGAGGCTTTCACAACAAATCATTATAACCTAATGGACAGTACAGACTAAATGCACATTTGATGAAGGCTTTTACACACTAGGTGCATAATGAATACACAACACAAAAATCCAAATTGTTCGGATGTGAAATGTTCGGATCAAAACTCTTCACACCAGCAGCGACACAAATTTGTGCCAGAAATACAGGAATATGAATTGGCGAAAGTTTTGACAACTCACTCCACAGAGGGAAAAGTGGGATCACATGTTACAAATACAATATTGAAACAAAGCAGAACTTATCAGCTATCAAAAACAAAATATTGAGTAAAAATACAACATCATGTCACAGGCATTAACAATAAGTGGGTGTAAGCCATATGCTTAGATAGGTGAAGAGTTAACAGAGCCTGCCGCACATCGACACATCTTTGCTAATGTTACCTCATCCAAAAATAAACTGTATAAGATAACGTTACTCACCATTTATGTAGCCAGCTGATTGGCGATACACTGCCATGTGTTGTGTAAAATCATTGTCTTTATAATTTGTGTGTTGTATGTCAAACAACACTTGGTGCTGAGAGACACAGATAATGAGTTTGTTAGCCATTGTAGTTAATGTTATTGTGAGAAATGGACGTCATGTTTGCTCTGCACAACCATCGTTATTGTTTCTTCACAGAGCGAATGTTCGGAAAAATCTACTTCGATCTGAAAAATACAAGGGTTGCTTTTTTTGCAGCATGATATTCACATTCTGTGTGAAAATACTCATACCCAATCAAAAGTTCGTAAAAAAAAATTGTCCAAATTATTTGCATGAAAAAAATGCATCCGGTGTGTAAAGGCCATTATTATCTTTGTTTTGATGACTATGTGTTAGACTGGCATGCCAATGTAAGCTTTGTTTGGTACCTTTTAGTTCACTTTTTTATTTTTAAGGGGTTTTATCAACTAACACTGACCAAAACACCTCTGAATGTTCATAAATATAAAACCATAATCAGAATAATAAGTGTGTTAGGGCAGTGCAGGGTCTGATTTCAAACGGGAAGTCATTGGGGGCCTCGGCACATATGTTCTCATATCACAGCTAAACAGTGCACTACCGTCTTTCTGTAAAGTTTTAAGGCAGAAAATAGGCAATGCTGTTCCATAATGTTGACTCAAAACTGGCCATCAATGCCTCATTTGACAGTTTATTAGTGGAATCTTCATTGATAGACTAATTAAATTTTCTAGCCAAACCCAACCAATTTGCTTAGTTCAGGTGAGGAAAAACAATTTTATTGTGGGATTGCTATAACAAAGCTTAAGTTGCCCATTATAGAAAGGGCTGAGCAAAGTGAAATGTTTAAGGATTAAAAATTTATCTACATAGGCAAGGTCTAATTTTATTTCTTAAAGTATTAGAATAGAATCTTCAACCTTCAAACTCAAATATCAAAATTTCAGATTCTGTTAACTCAAGCAGAAGGTTAAGAGTCATTATATGTTGTTGCCAATATTGTTGCAATGTTTGCATGGGCCTTAACATCAACATTCCCTTCATGATACACACTAGCGCATGAATAATGGATGGGGAAATTAATATTCTTACTAAGTCACCGTGTTCTTTATTTCTATAACATACGACAACACACCTTGCATTTGTTCTATGATTGCCCCTCTCACGGTGCTAGATTTCATTTTCATTCTGCACCCTGCTGCAAGCCTGTATGTGGAGGTAATTCATGACAATATTGACACCAATCTTCAATCCATTTCACCACCAACAGCTGCTTTTGTAAAGCTTCTATTTATATTATGGATCTTGTGGTGTGTAGATTTCCATACAGTACTGACCTTGAGCTGAATAAAGTGAAGACAATACCAACTCCAGGGGCCCTGCCCAGTGGACCCCATGCTATGGCTTTATCCAAAGTGGAAAATAATAAATAAAGTATTACAAAATATAGTAAGTTGAGATATCTGTCAGCCTGACACATTCATTTTGACATTTCTCCACTATAAGGAATGTCATTTGTAGGGTATATATATGACAGAGGAGCTGCATGTCACTCAATCCCCTTGCATCTTCAAAGGATAATAGACTCATAGCTCTAGATAACAGGGTACCCAGCG
>JAQLOL010000001.1:20478500-20499582 GCA_029783665.1 Naso thynnoides
TGGCAGGGTGGTGGTTGACACCTCCCTGAAATGACTTTTTGCTGGTTGGGATGTCTGCCACCACCGTAAGTTACGATATACACAACTTAAAATGAGAAAGCTAAAGTGGAGGAGTAAGTAAATACTCTTGACAGTATCTGTCGTAGTTTGTATTGTACTTGGACACTGTTATACGGTGACCCCTGAGTCTTAGTCTCACCATCGGTGACGGTGGCCTGAACTGCTCCGTGTTCGTGCTGGTCAGTTGCAGTCAGCTGTTAGCTTCCAGGCTAGCTCTGTTAGCACACTGTACCTCGATCGAATCACTCCGTAACTCCATTTTCTGACATCATGTTGTAGTCTGTATTATACTGGGACACTATTATGGTGTGGTCTGACGTCCGAATGTAGAGTGTTTAATATGACAGTTGTCACTAATAGTAGGCTAAATAAGACAAATAAGACGAGACTGAAGGGGCTGTTGTTGTTGCTCATAGCAACCACACTACATACATGAGCAATCAAGCTCAGATCACAACAGACTAAATATAGCAGAGACACAAGTGCTCAATTAAAATATATATCACAGTCTTTTTTATTGTTTTGAATGGGTGCAATAATAACATACATTTGCATAAAACAAGTGTATTTGTCCACTCTCATGTTGATAAGAGTATTAAAAAATGTGAAAAATATCCCCTCAAGGTAGATCTAGAACTGAATAAAAAGATGCACGATAAATTTGTGATTGATCGCAGTTAATGAATTTCATTGTGATTAACTCAGTTACATTTTTAATCAGTTAACAGCTCTAGTGTGTGTGTGTGTGTGTGTGTGTGTGTGTGTGTGTGTGTGTGTGTGTATGTGTTTATCAGTTTATCACTGGATCACTCACAGGCTTTCTTCCACCACCACTGCTGGTGCTTTTTTCACAGGTCAAACAGCAGTGTGCATGTCGAGGAAACATGGCAAAACTTAAAGCTTTTCAGGGCAAACTTTGGATTTGCAATGAAAAGTTTCGTGCAGTTGAGTTTGGTAACTGCTAATTTCAGCTATTCATTAAACAAAGCAAATGTATTTCACAAAATGCAAAGCTTTTGGAGGTAGCAATTTTCACAAATTCGTATTTTAAATCCTTTGTGAACAAGGTAAAGTCAGCCTGCTGAACAAAATATACAAGTAATGGATATCATGTAAAAACTAATGTAGTCTCTTTGTATTCACTCAGTGGACTGATGTAATACCAATAATGTACAAATGCTATAAGTGGTATTTAATTTCTTCAAGATCAGAACAGGAAGTCTGCAATATGGGTGTCTAGTTTGAATGTTATCAAAATGTTTGCCAGGATAAAATGCAATTTGACAGTGTAACAAATATAAACAGTATGTGCTGCGCTGCTCCTGCTACTGACATGAAACATGATCAAATCAGCAAGTCAGCCAATCAATAGGTTAACTTAGTCCACATAACATGTTGTTGTTATGACTATGCATGTATTGAACACAGGGCTATTTGCAGCCAGCCCTACTTTCATATCTGGCACTGATATGTTTCAGCTAGTCCCTGCCTGTCAATAATTGAAATGTACTCTCTCGAACATCTTTCCCAAACATCTCTTAATAAGGCACCCTGCAGCAATATGTACTGTGTTGGAGGAAAGGGAGAGTGTCAAGATGTTTTCTGTCTCCCACTGTGCTCAGAAAGCCGAAGGAAAGGGGAAGAATTGACTGTAGTACCCCCATTTTGCAACTGACCTAGAAATTAACAGTCCTACTAGAACCGTACAAAGATCTTCAGTGAGTGCCTTTCATTGGTCTCAGACAGAGGCTTTCTAATTACTTTGAAGTTTAAGTTAGGTCTCTACAAAATATTCTACAGGTGTCTCTCAATGTTGGTCAAATCTAAATATAATATTATATTATTACTTATAATAATATAATAAGAACTGTTTTAGTGGCATAACATGCTGTAACAGCATAAAATGACTTTTATTGTAGGAATCATCTGTCATACAAAAGTAGAGCTAGGGCAAAGAGTGTCACAAAGTCAGTATGTTGACATAATATGAGAAAAATAGGACTTATTGAATTAGTCCAACCAAAACTGGATGTAAAAATAAAATAAATATTATAATAGCATGATAGTCCGATTTATATCATACTAAGATGAATTTGTCCAAGTTGGAATAACACACCCAGATTGATGCGGTTGGGAATTGATTCACTTGTATGCGCCTTAATCAGCCCCAAACTGGCTGAGGCATTCTGTGTTTAATCGATAGTATCCGCTGTGGTCTCTGACCCGGAAGTCGTGCAGCATAAATCTGTGGAAGAAAGCAGGGAAAAAAGCCAGAATACCCTAAGCACAAGAAGTAGCGAGCGTCTCATTTTTACCAAAAGCAAAGTGTAAATATGTACGAAATGTACAGTGCTGTGAAGTTGTCCATGTATTTAGCTTTTAACATGGAATACACTTGCTGCATGCTAACTTGTTTATCATTTGTTTGTTATGTGACTCAATAGGTCAACCCTAAGAGAGTCCAATAGCAACCAGCTCAGCTAAAAGGGAGCATATCAACACTTACTGCAGCAGAGTCGGACGTGCTCCTGTTAAAGAAATTGATTTTCCTCCTGTTGTTGTACACTGGGACAAGGGCAGTCCTATAAAGGCAGCATTTTTAATATTTTTTGAACTGCTGATTAGTCATGAGTACTTTCACACTGAAACAAATGTTACACTATGAAAGTGACCCTTTTGTTTTTCACATCAAGGTTAATTGAAAAAAGGCATCCACCAATCACAATAGTTTTGCGGAACATACATCAACATACAACTACAACAATGGCTGAATCTCAGTCTCAATCACAACACACTGTAACAACATCTATGAGATTATTTAACAGCTTGTGGAAAACTTGCCACGCCCCATCTGTCTGTACCAGTGCCTCATGCCAGCTCCCGCCCGAGCAAAAGCGTCTGTCCTCGGCAGCGAGAGGCAGGAAGCTCTGGTACAGCGCCCACTGTCCTACATCTACTCACAGTGATAATGTGATGTGATTTGAAGGGGGAAACGTCTGTTTGTCTCTTTCCACGATGCATGGTGGGTCAGAGTGTCAATCACAACACAATATGACAACATCTGTGTGATGATTTAACAGCTTGTGGAGAAGTAGCTGCCGTCCATGTGTCTGTACTGCTTCGTGCCAGCTCCCACCTGGGCGTCAGTGTTAGTGAAGTGTAGTGAAGTGAGCTGTCAAAACTCTTTTAAAATTTGTATTCTTGTGTTTCTGTCGCAAATTTGCGTCGCTGCCGGTGTGAATAGTTTTGATTTGAAATATTTGCATCTAAGCAATTTGCATTTCGGTGTCATTTATTCATTACGCAGCCGCTGTGTAAAGGCTGTAACCACAGCCCAACTAAAATGTGCATGTAAACGCAATGAGTGTCACAAAGTGTCCAACTGAAAACAGATAAGCAGATGATCCCACACAATGTCCAAAGCCCAAACATCAGAATGTTGTTTTGCTCCAACAAGGAGCAAGTGAATACACTGTGAATTTACTTTTTCATATTGCCTGCATACTTAATATTTTCTTTGTTAAGTTTGACTTTTTTTTATGACAGTCGCCCACACACACACCCTGAAGTTGGGCCATCAGTTTAGACGATGAAGGTAATTGCAGCGATGTGGACGATGGAGTAATAAAAAACAAAGCCTGGAAAAGCTACTGCAGCTGGTCCAACACAGGCAATGTTGTGATCCAGCAATTAAACCAAAATTTAAATGTGCCCGTCACCACCACCACCACCCTGGACATAAATATATACTGCATCTCCCTCGTCTCATATCAGACGCACACTTAAAAATCCTAACATCATAAACCATAAACTGAGCCTGCACAGTTGCACGAACAACACCCGGGAAAAACTGTTTTAATACAAACTAGTATGTAAGTATGATGTAAATAGACTTAAGTAGGAATTAAAATCCCATCTCCATTATATGACTTGTTGACCCTCCCTCTGTGTGGGAAAATTATGTAAGCGGTGAACTCTTACAGCTATTATGCAAAACTGCTTCTTCCTCATGTAATTTTCAACAATTTCAACTGCAAATAAGAATCATTAGCCACCCTTGTGGATAAAAAAAGCAGAAATATCCTCATGTTATTGCCTTGAAATTAGTATTCAGGAGTGTCACTTAATGCACTACATCTACATTTGTTGTCACTAAATGTAAGTTGCAGGGAGCAGTGTCAGACGGAGAGATAAAAATGAGTCCTGCTGAGGATATTAAATTATAAGGATATTAAAACAGCTCTTTGGAGGAATATGAGGCACTGTCTATGGAACAGAGGATTTTAATAACAATACAGTATTGCTTTGGATATTCATAATAATATTGGCATGAACTTTTCAGGCTCCTTTCATTTTGAGGATTATTTATTGGTTTTTGGTGCACTGCAGCTCAATAAAGTGGCATTTTGAAGCTGAGCTTGTCTTCCTGAGCAGTGATCTAATTTACATACACAGAATAGCCGTCTTTCCAACTCGAGAAAGCTTGGTGTTATTAATACTTTTGTACAGTGTGTTTCTTTATATGTAGAGCATTCAAACATTACATCACAATCTCTGAACCTTTTCACTTTGAGACAACACAAAACTTCATGTAAAATCTATGATCAAACAAACATTTGTGTAAAGTCCAAAATCAAGCTTTTAGTTGAGTTCACAAGATTTAAAATTTTTCTTGCAAAACCTGTTGCACTCAAAGCCCTACCATTACATATCAGCCTGTGTATCGCCTGAGAGTCCTCAGTCAGGGGTCTCTTGTCTCTTTCTGAGTCAAGGCTTAAGATTAACGGTGACTGAAACTTGCTGGGCTGCAGGGGCTGTCTGAGAGAACCAGGTGAACTTCACCAGTGACTGTTTATTTGCTCAAAATATTTCAGTTCTTGCCCTTTTACCGAAAAATTATATTATTACATATTTATTCTAAGCTGTTTACTAGGGAGTGAAAATGAATATTCTACCAATATTCTTGTTAACATGCATGTGTGCGCAATGACAGAATGGCTTCCCTCCTTCATTAGTTCATCAGTCCTTCTGGAAAAGGTCGTTGTTGTGATATTCGCGTTTCTCTTTCAGTCAAAAAAATACGGGCTTTTCTTTTGTGCATGCATCTCTACCCCAACATTGTACTGTTGGCTTATTGATTTGTTTACAACACAAGGAGCTGACTAAATACAGGGAAAAGACTATGTATCACAAGCTGCAATGTAAACCTGCATATTTTAAATGTGCTGCATACATGTTCAAAGAATTCTCCTAAAACCTGATAACATATGTTTCTTAACGATATCCAATTGACTAAATTAGAACAAAAAGCCTATTAAGACACACCCAAGGTAATTTGCAAGCTCTTTAACAATTTGAAATATGCATAGTCTGTTTTGAAAGGTAAAGTTATGGATCAGTGTTCTTATAAACAAGCAGCATGGTGGCTTAGTGGTTAGCACTGTTGCCTGCCTGAAGAAGGGTTTGATACCCAGCTGGGGTAGGACTTTTCTGTGTGGAGTTTGCATGTTCTTCCTATGTCTGCGTGGAATCCCTCGGGGTACTCCCACAATCGAAAGACATGCAGGTTAGGTTGATTGGTGACTCTAAATTGCCCATAGGTGTGAATGGTTAATTGTCTCTATGTGTCAGCCCTGTGATGAACTGGCAACTTGTCCAGGGTGTACCCCGCCCTCGCCCATTTTCAGTTGAGATTGGCTCCAGCCACCCTGCAAAGGATAAGCAGTTATGAATAATGAATGAATTAATTAATGATTCATATTTAAACCATATTTATTTATTTAAACCCATTTACCACATTACTACATGACTAGATTGACAAAGCTTTCTGGGCCATGGTTCGGGAGGAAGAGCGTGTTGCCAATTGGGATGTCAGTGGTTCGATCTTCGGTTCCCCAAGTCTGCATGTTGATGTATCCTTGGGCAAAATACCGAACCCAAAATGGCTCTTCCATCAGTGTGAATGTATGTGTTTGTGTGTGTGTTCAGTTATTTTGGTTGTGTCAAACTATTAAGACATTTTGTCATTTGAATTTTCTTCCCCCACATTTTTCTACTCTTTATACAATAACTTTAAATGCGTGACTTATTGACTCCAGCATCTTGCAGCCTTTGAAGGTTTCCTCCAAATTTGTTTTGTTGCCCTCTGGATTCCTGTTGATGTCCCAGTACATAGTTGCTTTGGGAACTCTCACACCAGCAGGATCAATTTCTTTTCTATAACTGAGAATCAGCAGACTCTCATTTCATTTGTCAAGCAGGATAGCATCCATCGATTGTTCAGCCGTGTGCAACCACACCATGACAGGTTTTCAAAGGTTGAGTCAGATCCAAGTTGCTTTGGCAGGTCTGCAGGCGGGCGGGCGGCCTGTGCCTGAGACAAGAAGTATTTTCATTCCAATGAGCCCATTCACTGCTCTTCTTTCTACACTGCTCTGACTTATTTATTTTATTTCTTTGCTCATTACTTCAGACACTCATAGCATGCCATGTGAGGACTATGTCCAGTCAGTCAGTTGTGGCTGTTATAATTTTGGTTTTCTTTATTGATTTAAGTTAACAAGCAAACTTAACAAATTTAAAGGACAGGATCACTTTTTCTTCAAGTTAGTCATAGTCAGCTGCCCACATGAGTAGAAAAACAGTTTTTGTTTGCGGAAATGATGCTTCCCATCCATACTGGCTTTCCATTATGATGGTGACTCTCTTCGGTCTTCTGAAGGCAGTACGTAGTTGTTGCACACTGTTAATATACAATTATACTTAAAAAAGGTTTAAATTGAAAACCAAGACAGAAATTTTTGTGTTTACTTGCACATTAAACTTGTTTGGATTCATTATTCTACACAATTTCTATTGTAAATCAACTGGCATGTTGGAGATGGACTCGTGGAAACCAGTTTAAACAGTTCCAAGAAAAACTGTGGACCTTTCAGAACTTCTCTCTGCTAATAACAGTCGGCTCCCACCAGACAGAGATTTTTCAAGTTCTTGAATGTTATTGTGATGTTTCCAGGGACGAAGATTATTAGGTTTTCTGTTTGTTTGTTTGTTTTCAAACTTTTATTAGAACAAGGTCCTCCACAACGAGTCATGCCCTAGCATCGCATCAATATAAATAATATTGATGTAAGATGTACAAAATTTTAAAAAACTAATAAAAAAGCACAAAGGCTGTTACACACCGGGGCGATTTTTTTTGCACAATTAATTCGGAAGAAAATATACTTTTCCAAACTGATGTTTGTGTTATTAATAAATCTACACAGAATGTGAATATTACGCGGCGAAAAAGCAAACCTTTTATTTTTCAGATCGAGGTCGATTTTTCCGAACATTCGCCCTGTGAACAAGCGTATCAACTAATCACAATAATTGTGCGGAGCGGGTGTTATGTCCGTATCCCTCAGTAACAACATAAACAACAATGTCTAACAAGCTCATTATCTGTGTCTCTCAGCACCAAACGCTGTTTTAAAAACAACACACAAATTATAAAGACGATCTTAACATGTGGCAGAGAATCAATAATCTAATAACTAATGCCTGTGATATGTGGTGTCATATTTTTACTCTGTGTTTTCTGTTTGATGGTTGATCAGTTCTGCTATGTTTTATGATCATATTTGTAACATGTGAGCCCACTTTCCCCTCTGTGGAGTGAGCTGTCAAACCTCTTTCACAAATTCGTATCCCTGTATTTCTGTCGCAAATTCGTGTCACCACTGGTGTGAAGAGTTTTGATCCGAAGTTTCTCATCAGAACAATTCACATTATTGTATCGTTTATTCGTTATGCCCTCGGTGTGTAACAGCCTTAATACATATTATTGTTTGCCAGATTGTGATGCTAAGTAAAAAATTTGAATTTAATTGCAATCATTACAAAAATGCAGAAAACTCGATCATGTTAATCACATGTGAAACACATTTGAAAATTGTGCTTTCATGTAATTTATGGCAGTACGGTGGCATTTGACTTCAGATAGTTGATGTGAGGATCATTTTGACACAACTGAAATTATCCTCTGTTATGCATGGACAACATGGTGAACATCTGCAACCTGTTCACAAAAGTCAACCCAAAAGAGTCATCTGCTTTTGGCAGCATATTTGAACTGTAGGCTTTGAAACTCTGCTCCTCCCAAAGGGCCGTATGTTTTCTCCGAAGAAAACTCTCCACCGGATGTTTAAAGGCAGTGAAAGAAGTGAATGTAATTGGCTATGATTGACACAGCCTCCAACGCTCCCACCTTTAATGCATGATAATGTATTCTTTCTGATCCCATCCCGTGCCCAAATGCACCACAGGTGAACTACAGAAGCCTGGCCACAAGATTAACAGAAGTGCATTTGAAATTGTTCTGACACACTGGGCATGGCGCACTTGACTGCGATCTGGCCCCACCACTGTATTCACAAAAATCTTTTGTGTCATCTTGTACGCAGAGAGCAGCAACTTGGCCACTGTTAACCTGCAGAGGTGAGAAGATAAAAACAAACTTTCTGCACAGAGAAACCCCTGATAGCTACTGATCCTGAGGACAGACAGGATGAATACACACAATATCTGAAATATGGTGGAAGATTAATAACATGATATATAAAACACTACAATGGAAGTCGTATTCAGCCCATACTTGCTCTATGTTCACATTATTTTCTCGTTTAATTTTTGCTCTTTCAATGAGTCCACAGCTGCAAAGTTTGTTCCAGCTTTAGGTTTCCTTGATTATGTGAATCATATTAATTACACTGCTAAAATATCATACACATTGTTTCAGATTTCGCTATGGAGTGGCTAAGTCACACCCTTTTCTGTGGACTCCTTGAGATCTTATGTCAGAAAAAATACGTAGCTCACAGTAGTCAAAGGAGAAACAGATTATTTATGATCTTGTTTAATTTGTGCCGTCAATCTCAAATATGATGTCTGTCAATTAAAAAGGATAATTTTCCAGGTAAAAAAAATTAAAGTATTTCATAGAACTGCTAATGTGTTTGACTTTAAAAATACATGCAGTACTTAGAAAGAGTAATGTTTCAATTGTTGCGTCAGTGGCGTGGTGATAATCTTTTACGGAAACGATTAACTCTCCTTCTGCATTGCTGCAGCTCTCAACGTTGCCAAACTTGTTATAATTTTCATCACTTTTAACACTTTTTCCCTGGTTCCAGCTGAAGGGCTGTGACATAGCCACTCTGTAGAAAATGTGTTTCATCTGCAGGCTGTTTATTCCAAACAGTAACACCCATTTAGAAGTAAGCCTTTATTATTTTTTTTTTCTTGGTGCTATCTTGTTTGGAATTTTTTCCTGCTTCTTCTTATATTGTGTGTGTGTGTGTGTGTGTCTTCCTGGTGTGGTGAAGGTGGGGCTACACTGACCTTTGTCTGATGGATTGTTTTCTCCCAAATGAAGACATAAGAGAGGCAGAGGTGGTGATGTGGGGAGGGTCTGCTGTGTGTGTGTGTGTGTGTGTGTGTGTGTGTGTGTGCCCTGTAGAAACCAGGAAGGGGGTTCTTAGAGTTCCTCGAGATGAGCTTCTGCTCTGCCATGTAATTATGTACTCCACTCTCACCTCCCTCCACTCCCCTCTCCTCCAACATCGCGTCTCCTCTCCTCTTTTTTCTCAGCTCTCATTCTGCAGCCACTCCCAGCTGAGCCGCAGGTGGTGGCAATCTCTGCCTGTCCCACTGCTCTGACTGTACACACACAGAGCTGTGAGCTGGAGGGCTGCTGTCCAATAACACAGGCTTTACCTCTCAGATGGCACCACCGCACTCACATGCACAGGCCTGCGGGAACAGCACAGATACACACACAAAAACACATACACATTAAACAGTGCTTTGCACATATTGCTTAAACATGAGCACTCATGTATAAATGTAAACAAAGACACAAATACATCTGTTCATATGGGGTCTTGTGTAATATCAGATTTGTTTTCATTCCATAGTTCTACCTTTGACCTCCATCCTCCTCAGCACAAAGCTTAAACCGGCATCGAACCAGTCTTTGATGTACAAACACATCTGTTGCAGCCTACATCACAACCTGAGGCTGCACAGGCACAAGCAAGAGTCTCAAGCTTTGAAAGAACCCTCAATTAACTAGTCCAAAATCAAAGTCTATAGCTGCAACAAAATTTTCATGAAAAGAAAGACTCAACCCCAAAATAAAAATGTTTTAAAATGTTCCTTGACCAAAAAGTAACCATGTTAAGAAATTACAAAAACCTCAGGGCTGCATTTTTTTTTCTAGCAAGTAATTTTGTCAGAGATTGTTAAAATAATGATACCTGTTGGAGTTCTTAATTGGTCTGCTGTTTAATTACTAAGTGAGACTGGCATTTTATCAGTCTTGCAAAGTTTCCGTAAGGTTTCATCATATCATTTAAATTTACATTTTAAATTTATTCTCATTTTCCCTTCTCTACATTTTACTCTATAATGTAGAAACATCCACCCTTCTTGTGCTTGCCTGAAAATGACAGTGGCAATTTTGTTGTTTAAGTGATAATTGGTTTAAAGATAGAAAGCACTTATGAGTAAAAGTGTGTTTTTGTTCATGCCAGTTGACTCAAAGGGAGCGTGATAATGGGAGTGGCCTATTAGAAAAAGGTGCATAACTTCCAAATGGATTCACAGACTTTGGTTGGTCAGGTGATTAACTGTTTGGGTCAACTAACAAATAGGGGCGTGGTAGTGGGAGTGGCTTGTAAAAAAAGAAGTGCATAACTTCTAAATGGATTCATGTTACATGCCCGAACATTGTAGGAAAAAACATGAGCACTCTTTCATTGAACATGGTTTGCCCCGCCCCGCCTCCTTCCATAACTCATTGTCGTTGTAGACTCTTGTGGGAGGCATCACTGCAGAATTTTTATTTCTTCGCTTTCTTTGTTTCCAAATATACAGTAAAGGAAGGAAGGATTTAACAATTAAATTTTATTACAACAAGTGCAGAGTATTTTCCATCGCAACATTTTTGGCTGCTGGTTACAGCTATGGCAAATATGAGCTTGCTTAAATTAAAAATTGAGATTAAATTTTTAATTGACATTGCAGTTTTTTGTCTTAATATTTCTATTTTGAGGACAGAATCATAAGCACATGCAGTTTGTTATAGCTTCCATAGCATTTTTCAATCTGGCCCCACACTTGAAAACAATCAGGCACATTTTGGGAGTGATTCACTTCTCCCCCTCTCATGCTCCCTGACATGAACGCGCATGTCAGAAATTTTGTGATAGCCTGATGATAACATTGCTGCAGTGATGGCCCAAACAACTTCTTCAGGCTCTCTGTGCTTCTGAACGTCTCCTTTTTGGTCCCATGTCAGCCATTTTCAAATTTCCAAAAAATACTGGTTGTTGTGTCGCTGTCGGCGTCCTAGCTCTCCTCTAGCTAACTTCTCTCGTCTACTCCACTCCCCCACCCCGCCTCCATGTGTATGCACACACGCATGCAAACCCCCAGCCCCACCCCCCAATCCCTCTTATCGATGATTGGCTGGTTGGTGCAGCCTGGACCGCGGTGGTTTTGTTGGGGTTTTTTCGGGCCTGGGCTGTCCACAGAGACCAAACTTTTTTACAGCATATTCAAAGGACAGACAGCCAGCACATCATGAGGAGATGTTTACGGTACATGACTAGTTTAGAAACCGTGTAACAGGACTTTAAAAAAAGTCTTTTTAAAAAAGGTTTGAAAATTGTCTGCATCAGGCATTAAACTTTTTGTTACAAGGATAAAATGTCTCTCATGAGAACTTGCTGTCATCAGCTCTTTTTCTCATCTTTTGTTTTCTTTGTTCTCTCTCATGTACTCTCTCTCAAATACTGAGCTCCATCTTGAATTAGCTCTCTTTTTATGGGAGGTATGGGGTCATTGTATATGACGGTGGCCTTTCGTTTTGCTAATGTAGGTGATTTTCTCCCCATGAAAGCACCATAATCCATCTCCTGCTCGCAGGTGGTGGCGATTTATCGTGTGCACTGGGCTTAACACACCACAGCTAAGTACAGATGCAGTGCTTTAACAGATAACACGCAGGAATAAGATGGAGCATTCAGATTAGCTGTGGTGTCAAATAAATCGCATGCTATTGGAGGAACCTCAGATCTGCCGGAGGTTTTGGCATGACAGAGACTCAGTGTAGTGTAGCTTCGCATGGGTTGCTTCCACACGGGACCCTTCAGCCGCTCTCCTCTCTGACAGAGGAGCATTCACATGCAAGCACACATGCAAACACATCCAGTGCACAAAGACATAAGCACATACATGTTCATACACATGCAACTCCACACATTTCTCTCTCACTATTCTCATCATAAATCAAATGCTCCCATCTGTCACTCTAATGCTGATATTTGCTTTCAGTAGTGTCATTAAAAGCCTACATGTGCAGGAGAGGATCAGCTGAATTCATTTCTTAAAAAGCCAGATTCTCTTTGGTGTATCTTTTAACTTCATGGCCTTTCATCAGGGTTTGACAGGCGTAACCCAGAGAGCGGGTGCAAATAACTTTATACTTTTTTCTATGAAATTCAATTCCACTCTAATATCCTGGTATTAATGTCTAATTTTCTGCACCGTGACCATGTTCACTTGAAAATTCCATTTTTGCCTCCGAATGAAAACATTTAGGACTTCAATTATCTGAGTGGTAATTACAAATGCATGCCAGTAGCTCCTTTAATGTTGTAATAATATGCTTAATGTGGAAAAAAAGTGGTTTGAAAATGAGATATCACCAACAGTATTGCTACAGTTTTGCTGCAGCTCAAGAGTGTTTCTTTTTTGCAGACTTCTGCAGACGAATCGTTTAAAAAAAATTACACCTGCTGCTTCAGCCTTGTTCACGCTCTGTCAGGTCAGCAGCTTAAATCAAATGGCTAAGAGAGCATTTGATTTTGTTGACTTATGAGAACTATTGATTTGGTGGTGCTGGTCCAAGCCTTGACTTTGTCCATTAATCACTTCATCACATTTCCTCAATAAGCGATTTTTACACCACCGACAGACCCAGAGGAACACGGGAATGCTTCTGAATATCTGAGAATGGACCTTGACAATCAATGGCCACTTAATTGAAGTACCCATTTGCTCCTTAATATTATGAGAAAAATGGCATCATCCCAAATAACAATACTTCCGCCCTCACCCCACCACCAACCCCTTTGCCTTTCAGTCTCACAGCCATTAGCGTCACAGCCCTCTGAATGTGTGTGGTTGGTGAGACAAGACTGCAGCTTTTTGTTATTGATGGGGATGTTTATGAATATTTGAAGGCCCTTTCAACTTGGCATGAGAGGAAACAAGGAACCAGTGGCCTTTGTGGGTGGCATTTATCCTGCTCCAGCACAATATGCTCCTCTTCTTAAAAGCCCATTATAACAGCTGTGTGAATCCTCTTCTGTGCCGAAATGTCAGTATTGCCCAAAGGCCCGTCAGCCACACCCACTACAACGGTGTAATTCACATCAGTCCCTTTCTGACTTTCTTTTTTTCTTTATTTCTCTCCCTTCCTTTTTTGTGACCACCCAGCTATTAAATATGTATGATCTTCCAAGAAATCAGACAAAGACAGCCACAATGGGAGGTGGAATCCAGAATTTATGCTCCTCTGATTCATCTTACAGCAGATGGCCTCCTTTGTGTGATCATGCACGTGCACATTTGTGTGCATAATAAACAGCATCCATAGAAGAAGTTGTGAGGAGAAATAAACAGAGAAATGGAAGAAAAAGACGATCAGAGGCACCCACGCAGTGGGGGTTCTGGCAGGTCAGGATGATTCGCCCTTCCCCGAGTTCTCTCCACACCACTTGCTTTGGAGTCAGTCCAGCTCCAGCCGCCTCCGGTGAAAACAGAGCTGACCTTTTCCAGCACTCGGAGCTGTAGGATATGGACTCTGAAAGGACTGTGATCTTCGTCTTGGCATCACGCACTCTGATTTTTATTTCTTTCTCTTGTTATAGAGTGTTTCAATCAGCATAGTGCACACAGTGATATTTGGAATTTGTGTCCTCGCATTTTTTTTCTGATCCATGCATGTTAGCATTTCACCAAAGAGGTCGGCGCTCAGGGGAGGCCTCTTGTATCCTCTGTTGGACAGTTATGGGCTCAGGTTTTCACTCACTGCTGCTTCAACAGAGATGGAAACATCCAAAAAGCTGCAGCCTGTCCTGTCATCACCCTCACAAGCTTTCCCATCACTCCTCCCACACGGCTCCTTCTGACTGCTTCTATCAAACTCAGAACTCTGATGTTGGCACAAGAGGCTGTGTTACTGGTAATGTAGGAACTGAAGCTTATCTTATTGCTGCACAGCACTAGCTATCAACTAAATGATTGTAAGGAAAATATGACACTGAAAACAACAGGATTCCTTCTACTCTGGGGTGCAAAAATTCATTTACTTAAGAACTGTGATTTTTTTCTCCTGCCACTCAAAATCAATTCAGAAATGTTAAAAATCTGTTTTCCTAGTTTGATGTGATGTTGACAACACAAAAAAGGCGGAACTTAACTGTAAAGGCAGCACAGCTACCGGACAGTTGGCAGTGTATACTCACTAGAGTTATCCCAAACTCTCAATATTTTTGTCCTCCAAACATGAAGCAATTCAAGCCTTTTAGATTTAACAACTACATTTCCAAACTTGTAAGAGGACTTTTAGGTATATTTTAAACTTAATGGGTCGTCACTCAGAGACTTACAATAACAAAACCAAGCAGTGATCAGCTGTAACAAATGAGACAGGCTGACCAACAGATACTGCAACATTACACAATTTAAACCAACCCTGTGGTGAAGAAAATAAGTCTATGCTTAGTTTGTTTACCCTTAAAAATGCCGCACATCCTCAACCTCTTGTACAACAAAGGTTTCCCTGAGGCTAACGGTCTCCACACAGTTAAGAGACATAACGTTAATAACACAACAGCAGCCTAACCCAAGCAGGATTGTAAGATGCCTTCGATTCAATAACTTAACTAAATTACTGCTGTCAATTTTTTAAATGAAAAGACTGTACATCATTTTTCTTAGTCAGTTATATTTCATTTCAATAGACACCAGTGAATGGGTTGTCAAACAGTGTACTGGAGCAAGAGACTGGAAGCACTGCTCCTTTTTCTATTCATTCAATCAAGAATCATTTTGTGAATCCAGTGTTAATTTTGAATCAACTTGTGAAAATCAAGAATCAAAATCAAATCAAGCCGTCGAATTCTCAAAGATTCACAGCCCTCGTTTGTACAGCCCACACGTCTAATTTCTAAAAGAGATAAAGTGATTCATTTTGTGCAAAACGACCAACATCAGAAGATGTCTTTTAACCTGGAGTCAGCTTGCCAATGTTAATAATATCTCTTGCTTATCTGTCACACCTGTCATCTGTTAAAGCAAAGAGAAAAGACAAAGAAGATGATGGTGTGTGCAGTATGTTTTGATCATGACAGTCTGTCCAACTTTGCTCCCCAAGGAGTAGAACTATGAGGTGTGAAGTTAGAAGGATAAAAACTTTTTGTCTAGGATTGGCAGGGAAATTGGGAGGGTACCTTGAACACACCAAATAAAATATCCTATATGGGTAAAACTTAAAAAGGGAGCAACGAGTTGAAGCAAATCATTAAGCCTGTGGTGAAGTCATCTCAATGAACTCTGAGAACTCGGAGACTCATTTTATCATAAGTTAGAAATGTCTCACTAGAGAAGCAGAGCGACTTCTGGCTGCTTTAATTTTTTACATTATGACCTTATCCCTGGGTAGTGGAAAAAGGCTGTCTCATAGGAGCCAATCTCCGCTCTAATGCTGAATTTTAGGACAGAAGGAAATTGGAACTTAAATGTGAAAAGCTGACAAATAAGTAGAACATCTCCCCGCTGTGCTGTTTGTCACACCGTGCAGCATCCAAATTGAGCTCCAGTGTATATGCCACTGTAATGAATGATGCCTTCCAGGTTTTATTTGCAATTAAGGTTAATTAGCAAATATAGTCGCGTTTAATATTTGCTGGCTATGGCTTATTGGGCCTCTGTATGACAGAAGGACACCCTATGGACCAGCACTCAACACACAATGTAGATGAGGTAATGCCAGTACCAGTAATTAGCTTACATTTGGTCTCTGTTGTGAGGCCAAATGCTTCACGTCACACAGCTCTGCAAAAATCACATTTGCACCAATGGGAGACACTCTAGCTTGTTAAGATGATCCTGTAACTCCCCCTGCTGTAACTATTGCTGTTGCTGTGGGTGGAACTGTAATGTGCCTTCACCACTAACACACTGCCACATCAGAGTGTGAGGACAAGGACAGGAGTGTTGTAAGTGTTATATTGCTCTCATATGACAATATATTCTCAAAGCTGTTAACCTGCAGTTTATCTCATGGACCACAATCAAGGAAATGTCTTATGAAAAATGATGGGGCTATTTTTAAGACAAAATTGCTTGTTGTTTAGGATATTAAATATTGTTATTCAATCTTTCTGTCATGCGCTTGTATCTTAAGCAAGTTATTAACATTTGGTGAAACAGTTTGACTTGCTTCTGACAGCTGCTGTCAGAAAAAACATTAGAAACATGTAAATGAGTGAATGTGTATGTGTTTAAAATATGTGTAAATAACATAAATACATGTAAACACATGTCAGAATCTAGAATAACAAAGTGATATTGCTACTCCTGCTACTGCTACTACTACTACTAATAATAATAATAATTTATTATTATTATTATTATTATTATTATTATTATTATTATTATTATTATACATAAAAATGTATGACAGAAACAGTATAATACAGGATTAATTTAAAAGTAAATCTAAAAGAACTGGAATGTAATTACATGAGCTGTAGATCTTCAAAGGAGAAGTTTATTTTTTGCACATTAGGCTCTATACTATTGATATAATCATATAGAAAGTTACAGCATTATTGAGACGAATGATGAAGTAACGAGAGCTGGAGCTCCTTACTGATATTACCCCTGGCTGAAAACAATGGAGGTGTAGGAGCATTTCAAGTGTTTTAACGGTTTGCTAAAACACGAAGTTAAACAGCGGCTAATAAGCTGGAAACAGCTGTTTCCTGAGGCAGCTAAAAGAGCTGGTTCTGGGTTCAAAGCTTTAACTTCGTGTTTTAGTGTCATACATGAGAGGACACCATTAAGCATTCGGTGAAATTCTTGACTATTGTCAAAGCCCTCTAAATGCCCCTTCATCTCTGTTGTTTTCAGCTAGCAGTGGCATCAGCAAGGCGCTCCAGTTCTCTTGACTGCACCATTCGTCATAATAATGTTGTAGAAAATTGTATATGATCTTAAATAACCTTACTATAAGGCTTTATGTGCCAAAAAACAAACTTCTCCTTTAAGTCTATTTTTATCACACAGTAGCTTTTCTACCCTTTGGTAAGGCAGATAAATCTCTTTTCATCTTTAACTTTACTCAACTATAATACTCATAACCATGAAAGTTAGGCTCTACCCTTGAGTATAAAAGCCATCAACTTATGATAATAGGTCACTTTATAGCACTTTTAAAAAGCACACTGGGCTTTTGTTCGCATTTGGTTTAATTATTGCTGTGCTTCATGCATATCTGAAAAATTCTCTCATTGTAGGCGTTTGATACAGTGCACATGTACACCAGAGAGCCACCTTAAACGCAGAATATGGCATAAGATATTCAAATGAAGCAACTCGTGTTACATCAAAGTGCCATAACCTTCAAAATGATGGAAACACTCAATAGGAGGCACTCGTTCCATGCTGGCAGGCGGCACAATTACTGCACTGCACTGTGGGGGATGTAGGGTGCAACCTAGCACAAATAAAATCAAACTTCCCGTTCCCTCGCTGACTGCTGGTGCAATTTTATTTCCGCTAAACCTAAGATAGTCTCCATGTTAACTGGCTTGAATAGAGAAGGGTTGCCTAGGGTTCACTGGCAGAGAAAACTCTCAAGCATGAATTTAGGATTTAGGGACTGGGAAATTGAGGGCAAGTTTATTTGTAGGGCACCTTTCAGCAACAAGGCAATTCTGGTTTAAAAGATGAAAAAAACAAGTGTAAAAGACAAGATATTAAAGAAAAAAAGAACATAAGTGATCTTGAGCAAGATAAATACAAGCCTGCATGCTTCAGAAAAGCAGCTTATTGACCAGCCTCATGAACGCTAGAATGGTGATGCACATTTTCTCTACAATGCAGCATTTATTCCATTCTATCCCTGGAGAGTAAATGTTAAAGCAGTTTTCATTGCTTTTTGTGTGTTTGTCTTCTGCAACTCCTGAGGAAAATATGTGGTTCTTAACCACTTCAATACTCCACTGTGTTCACTAATTAGACGCTATTGTCTGTCTGTTGTATATTTTAGAGCTTTTTTCTGTTGACAGCAAATGCTTCTGCTGGAAATGATGCTAATGGGAGCAGTGAGAGAGAACCAGAACAGCAGAGCTGCATGCTGTAAAGAGCTGGCAGACGCCAAAGCTCCGTAAAGCTGAGGGGAGCTGCAGAGTTGGGTGATAATTCTCTTGTCATTAGTAGCGAAACATTCCACATCACACATTTGATCAGTGAAGGGAACTGAAAATGTGTACTCAAGTTAAAGAACAATTCCTGCCATGTAAAGTGATTTAAATAAATGTGAAAATTACAATTTTAAAAACCTACTCAAGTAAATAATAAAAAGTAGCTAATTAATAAAATACTAAAAGTCCCAACAAGAAACTTCTAACTTGTTATCAAGCACTTAAAATTTAATACTAATGCCTCACATCTTACCTACATTGGCAAATGAGACCATCAGCAAGAAGACCGGAGATTACCATCCTGTCTTTTACAATGTCTTTGCCTGGTTCGCTCAGTCAGTGAAAACACTCTGAAACACTTTGCGGCACACAGCCCAGAAGAGACGATTTGTTGTTAACAAGCATGATCAATCCCCTGTTCTCTTCTGTCTATGGCTGGAAGCCGTGGTATATTTTTATTTTGATAGTTTCAATATTTTGTGTGTATGGCTAAACTGGTATTGTGCAAAGAAGTTGCGTGTTTCCTTGACTGTCTTTCAAAGCAAATGCTCACACAGACAAAATATTTATGGCAGTAAGCAGTCCCGCTTTTGTCCACACACAGCGCTACAATGAACACAAAATCAGAGTTCTCCCTAAAGTCCAAGTTAACTAGTGCATCAGAAATGAAAAAAAACAGCACTTGTAGGGCAGAGAGGCTGATCTTTTAGAATAACAAAGATTAATGTTAAACATATGAAATCAGCATAGTTAGCTAGACATGTTTTCATCTATGTACAGCTTAATGCTTGCTGAGTAATAAGGAGGGTTTTTTTCAAAACTTTGTCTTCCTTGGGATACACAGAAAACAATTTATCATGTGACTGCTGTCTATTTTAGATTTTGCAGTTTCCACTAATATTTGTCCCCCAGCAGTCTCAAAATAAAATAAAAAATATTTTTATCCTACAAAGTAAAGGATCTAAAACTCTTTGATCTCCCTTCACTCCCAGTCAAACAGCCCCTCCCCCTTACTGTATGCATGCAGGCCAGGGCCAAAGAAACAGCATCCTGTTGTCAGTGGGACACTAGAGAATGTGTTCTGAATGACTGGAAAGCTTTCCGGGGACAAAAAGGACTTTGGTATATACACTATTTCTGAGTAACTATTGCTTAGCAAATGAAACCTAAAGGCCAATTTATGCTATGTTGCTCAACACATTTAGTAAGTGTCACTAGAAAGGAATGAAAGAGTAGCGCAATGTTTTTCAATGTATGCTTCGGCGAAAGGTTTCGGCCATCTCCATTGTAATCATATTTGACACAAACCTTAGAATATTAGAAAGTAAGTTCAGATGAAGCTATCTCCATAGCAACATTAACACTACCCAATCACATTACGAGACAAAATCTGATGATGTCCACAACATAACTCTCCAGGTACGCAACATGAAACGAAAGTGTCGAGCGATGAAGCATAAACAAGCCTTAACCTTGCAATTATTTAATCAGAGCATGTTTGTTCATGCTGTCACTATGATCACTAACTATTACTGGCTTGCTGCTCAGCACAAGACCAATGGAGATTCTGAAATGTTATCGCGGCACTGGAGAAGAAGAAAAAAACTCACAAGAGCACAAAGTTCATAATAGATTTGTCCTCTTACATTTGCTCTCAAACTGCACAAAATTGATGCTTTTTACTTTACAATGTACCAAACTTTCTTTTGAGGGGTCTGGGGTTCACCCCCTCAGTCTCTCAAAATTGAGTGGGAACACTGTTTTGATGTAGAAAATTTGGCCAGATGCGGTCAAGGATTGTTGATGGAAGCTTCCTCTTGTTTTGGGTTTGGCTCACTATCAAAATGTGATCAAAGACAGGTGGTGCTTCTTTTTCTTTCAGGCAGCTGCCAACTTGGCATTTGTGATAGTAGTGCACGTCATGCGCTCTGTGGTACACTCAATCCCCACATTTAGAGCAAAGTTCTAACAAACATATTTGGCAAATGTAGTAAAGTAAAATAAACTACTGATGGAATTATCTGGTTGCTAAACCTAAGAACCATGCTTTCTTATTTTGAGGTTAATGTATTTTGAACATGGTCCTGATGTAAATACACTGTAAAAGTAGATTACTGGTGAGTAAAAGAAAGTATGTATGCATTGAATGTAACGAGTTATTACTATCCATTAATAAATTCTGTCTCTTGGTAATATAAAAATAAGGACAATTGCAGCTTTTTGCTTGCTGAAAATCAAGGCATGACGTGCATAATTTAAATGCAGGGCACCTCTGGCCTTGGCTGACTGTTTCTTCAGTCGTTACTGCTTTAAACAGCTTGCACAATTGCTTGTCCGTTTTCTGTGGAAGTAATGTGAAAATATGTGACAGGTATGATGTCTATAGCCATGTCATGCTTCAGCTATTTAAGTTCTTTTGAATGAAAAACTGCCAGTGGGGAATAATATTATAAGGTTTGCCTCTACTCTCTCCTGTT
>JAQLOL010000001.1:20514387-20538475 GCA_029783665.1 Naso thynnoides
ACACTTCTCATGAATACTAACAATAATTCAAAAAATAATGAATTCATGAGATGCAGATGTTCTTTTCAGATTTTACAGATTTTTAGTTTGAATCAATGATATAAATTGTTAATTGTTCATTTAAATGATTTTTTAAAAATTATTATTCATATTTACATCTGTTACCCTTATGTAAATCCCAGCAGCCATCTAACAGTGTAAGGAACCACCGGCCTCCCTCTTTTGGCTTGGTTCGAGCTAACCAGCTGAACAGGCACATTTACAGGCCTTTTTGAGATCTTATTTGCTGTGTATTTATTAATTTAGAATGTCGTGTGTGGCGGGGTAGTGGGGGATATAAAGCTTCTGCTGAAGCAGGCCCTCTTGTGCATGATTGTCCTTTCAGTGGGAGGGAGCGAAGGAGAGTTGTGCAACAGCAGAGCGGGCTCTCAGTCACTTGTGACTGTGTGCGTGCTCTCCATATTCACAGAGGAGGTTATAATAGGCAAATAAGAGTCAGCTGGACACTGTGTGTCAAATATTTGGGATCTTGTTTCCGTTTGTGATCCTGTGTTTGGAAAAAAAAAAGCTAATAGTTCTATGAAACATGCCTGGATGACTGTCTGGGTTCAGAAAGGTTTGCAGTTGCATTGATAGTTCTTTATCTACAAATAATTAAAAGTTGTTGTTGACCTTCCTAGTTGATGATGAAGTTGTGCTGGTTGTTAATTAGGGTCACTCAAGACAGTAAGGTGGTGTCAAGATATGGAACACTTGTTTTGTGTTGTTGAGGAGCTGAAGAGCACTCCTTTTGTTTCTGACATTTTTGAGGAAAAAAACATTTTGATGTTTTGACAAGCAACAACAGAGATAATGAGGTAAAATGTATGCTGTTATTTATTCGATATGCACTGTATAGAAGAATAAACTGTGATCATAACCCTGGCAGTGAGGTGAGTGTTTTCAGTTCTTGTTGTCTTTTGTCTGTTGCTTAAACCTATAACAACTGACTTAGAGCAGAGATTAAACCAGAAAACAACAAAACTGTTTGCTGGTAAATGTTTTGGTTTTGCAGGGGTCAATGTACGAGTCAAGTCCATTTTATTTAAATCTCCCAATTATCCAGGATTTAATAAAGCTGTGAAATGTCTAGAGTATTTGAGATGCTACTAGTTCTGTAAGTAAAAGTCAAATTTTTCTCACAGATAATGTTAATGTGACTCCCAGTTTATACATTTAACACTTGGATGGTCAGATCATCGGTGTAATGGTTTGATGACAGCTTTAAAAAATATCTTGTTCTCTGATTAAAACATTTAAGGTACAAGCTTGTGCACATGAAATCTTTGAAACAAGTTTTAACTATGACTAAAGGTTCATCTCAGTAAGAAAAATCTAACCACTGAGCTTGAAATATTTTATGATATAAATTATGGATTTTCTCATTTTTCATTTACTTTTTAACCTTTATTTCAAAAAAGGAGTATAAGTTATAAAGAATAAATGTTAGGAAGCTTACTCACACTGAATGAAGAGCACTGTCTTATTCATGGTTTGTGTATAATACACACTTTTCAAGTTATTACTTGGGGGAAAAGAAACAAAAAGAGAATTTCATCATATATTTTCATTTATGTAATGCAGGGATTCACAGCATTTCACTTTCAGTCTGGCATTTGGTAGATTGTAGATCAGGTGTGTTGCAGGTCGCAAATGGTATCGTGTAATTCATGTGTAGTGTATAACCTTATAAACAAACGTTTTAAATACAATCAGTTTAGTGTCTGGACCCCTTTTCTAAAGCCTCAGATCTTAGGGTGTCCCATCTCACAATTTGTTTAAGTATGTTATGTTTTAATACATTACGTTTGTGTATTTTGCACAGCATACAAAGAGTCACTGGTTTTAAAATTTAGATTTCATCTTAAAAGCAGTCTGTTTTGCTTCTATTTGAACATTTAAACAAACAAAACACTGGCTCAGATGACTTTAGGTCAACTTCTTATTTATCATGGACTTGGGAAATGGGATGTGTCTCACATATAAGCCACCTTTTCTATGTTTTCTCATGGGAAGGGGGGGCAAATTTGTGCTTTTCATTATTTGACATGTATTATTATGCCTCTAAGATACAGTAAATGCCATTGCCAAATCTTTTTCGCACATTCCTCATAAATCAAAGTCCATAAAGTTTGACAGAATCACAGTTTCTGTCAAACTTTGCACCAGTGTTTCTGTCCTCTATTTCTCTTTGAACGGTTGATCTGATACTCATGCTACAGATATATGAGAGTACATCACTCCTCTTATGTCATCATCAGCTCTGTTCAGTCCTCTTCTTCATCCAGTTTTGCCTGTGCAAGTTCCAGGAGAACATACACCAGCTCTGCCTGCAGACTCTGACCGTGTGAAATTTCACATCGCACTAAAAAGAACTTCACGAAAGCTCCACTTACTGTGTGAAGTTCTTGAATCCCATTGTTAAGGGGGGGGGGGGACAGTTTGGAATCTGTGCTGTGCTCAAGAGCTCCACAACATCTAAATAAGACAGGTGCCAATTAAAGTCTCCTGCACCTCGTCGGGACCGCGGTAATTTTCTTAACCCCGGGCTCTCAGCTGACAGGTAGCATTTGTTTACACATCCCATCTCATGCAATCTGCCAGGCCCTGTCCTCTACATGTCATTACAACAAGCCTCCTCCCACCACAGCCCTTCATACTGCTCTCTGACTCTCTGTTTCCATGGAAATCTGCCCTGGGAAGCGTGCGCATCTCCTAACCTTGAAAGTACCCCAAGTAGGATCAAGTCTGAGAACATATTGTTGTCGAAATGAATTGTCATAATGGTAATCAGTGCCACATTTGATACGCCCTTTCAGCATCTTCCTAAGTGTGTTGTTCATTATTTTCCCTCCTGCTGATTCTGCACCCAGTGTTAGCAGCATGACAGGAAGAACTTGAAGATTGCACAGAAAATAAGACCAATAATGGAGCAAATTAAAACATGAGGCAGATTATTACAGCTACATACTTTATCATCCCACAGAGGCAATTTCTCTTTATCTTCAAATGCAGCTTTGCAAGTTTTGTCTTTTAAAGGAGGGTTTTATTTCTAAAGCACTTTACAGTACGTCTGTATAGAGGGTAAAAATCCCAATGCTGTAATTTCATCATTTAATTACTCAGAGATAAAGCTGCTTTTCTCTTTAAAAACATTTCTTTAATGAAACATGTCACATAACCATTATATCTTTTTTGGAATCCAACATCTATATACATTTTAAACTATGTCATAAAAAAACATTTATTGATCCATTATATACCACTTTATAAGGTAGCATCTTTTACCAATTCACAAACTGAAAGCAGATGCTGTGATGGAAGTGATGATGCATGAGCCGCTCTGCTCTGCTGCCTCAGAACAGGAAGGCAAAAGTGTTCTGAAAATAGTGCAAAGGTGTTAATGCAGCGCCACAGCCTCACGTCATAAATAGTCTTCCAGTGAGCTCAGGTTTTATCTCACTGAATGTTGATGTAGTCTTTGTATGCTTAGCCTGTGCTCTGCCACAGACAATTATGAGCCAAAGCATGTGTTATTTATGGTGCATGAAAGGCACACTGGTTTCATGTGAGAGGAGGTTGGAGGATCCTCTTTTACATTTGAATTGCAACTAATGAGGGAGCAAATCCCCGAAGATTTACGAATCTTCCCAACACCTGACCTTCATATGAGGTCAGGGGTGGAAGGGAGCGCACACATGGCATTGTGAACATCATTTCATTTATGGATTTCCCTAATAACTCGATTCTTGTGTGTGTCCTCTGAGGTGCAGTAAAAAGGAATTGTGCTGAGAAGGTCGAAGAATGTCATGATGGGGTTATGAGGGGGGCTCACTTGGCAGGCAAATACACTCCACTGCTGAGCAAGTCACAAAATGACGGTCGTCCTTTATGAGAAAAATTATGACATAAAAGACATTTTTATTCAAAGCTACAACATGAACACAAACCTTATCTCCACCAAACTAAACCCTCTTGTCCCATTCTTTTATTCATCAATGTCAGGCTCTTATAAATGTACTGTGTAACAAAGCTATAGTGCAGTATCACCATTTGAATCTCCATTAAACATAATGTAGCACAGACATTGTGACGTTTATCAACCTCTATTGATGTGATGAAGGAACTGCAGCAATACTGACAGAAAGGAAAAAAAACTCTTCTCAACAACCCTTAAATATGCCTGTAATTATCCAGCACAAAGAAAAAACAATACAGACAAATAATGTGTAAGTAGCATAGAGAGCCAGAAACAAAAATGTCAACTGAATACAGAAGTTCTCACCAAGCAAAATGTTGTGATAATGAAACAGGTTGGTAGTTTGGCCTGAGTAGAAGACATTTCAGCTCTGATGCTTATAACCTTTGTAGGTGGCTTGTATCTCAAGCCAGCTGCCTGCACATGGCACTGTGCTCCATTAGTGAGGAACTTTGTTTGGAAAACAAGAAGTTTGAGTTGCCTGATATCACAGCAACTAAAGACTAATGTTTAGGTTAATAATTGCCTAGCTAATTAATGAAATGGCTAACGTGAAATAATTCTGCAGCAGACAAAAGCAAAACTTCAGCACATATATTTTGATCTAGAAACCACAAAGAGAAGGTAAACATTTGTATTCGGATCCTTGACTCAAGCAATAATACAATGAAAATAACCACTGCAGTGAAAATAGAAGCTATATTTAAACTGTCACACAGGTGAAAGGGAAAAAGTATTATCCAGTTTATATAAACAATCCTGTAGGAAATTATCAACCAACGAACATTATCTGCCCAGCACCAGACACACAAGCTTAGCAACTATGTAAAGACAGTGAAGCTTTTAGCTGCTAAAGAGTCAAATATTTCCCTCTGGAGTTGGCAGAGACCAGAGCAGAGTTTAACGAAAAGAGAATCCTGGACTAAAATCAGGCACCCAGAGAAACTTCAAATAAATGTTAATGCTGCTCCGTAACTGCTGGATGTGCATTTAAATAAGCACCTGTTAAAAAAGTGATGATTCTGTATGTCAGTGTTGTGTTTATAACTTACATTCGCATCCTCCAAGTGCCCAAAAAGTGTTCTTAGGTTGAAAGTATAAAAATATTGCTAAGGTAAAAGTACATAATCGTCAAAACAGTATGGCCCTGTCAGTTGTTGCATATAGCTTTTTCTTATTACGATGATAGACTTGTGTGATTAATTAATTTAAGCCATATTTCAATGTATTTCAAAGACCTAATTTTAGCGATTACAAAAAGTGTTTGTTCAACCTATGGCAATACATCAGATTTTGTAAGCTGTTCACATATTTTGTTTGCAAAGTAAGAAGTGACTTTAGCTGTCAGATAAAAGAAGTGGGATAAAACATACAACATTTCTTCATAAATACATTGAAGTAGAAGTTTAAAGAAGCCCAACATAAAAAGCTTTTCAGTAAATTACAAGTACCTCAAAACATCCATAATTGACCATGAACCCAAATGTACAAGTCCTGCTGGGAAGCTTTGTTGCATCACTCTCTACCTCATTTCCTGTCCTTGCTCTGCTGTCTGTGATAAAGGTATAAACATGCCAAATGAATCCCGCACTCAAGTTGAGTGGCTTGCCTGAGTAAGTACACACTTTCCAACACTGGGCCCTGGATGTAAATTGTGACATGCAGAACTGGGCTTAATTCCTGGCAGCCATGACCCTGTGTAACTGTCTCAGATTGTACAAAGTGTTTCACATTTAGCAGTGCAGCATTAGTATGTAAACCTTAAATTATTCAAGTCAGGGTACTATGTCAATAATCTTTTTTTAATACTATGTCCTATTTACTGTGTATGGGGTCATGATTCCTACTTAAAGAGTTAAAAAGATCCTTAGAGAGAATGTTTTTCATGGTGTCTTGCTTGTTCATTTCATTTATAGGACACTGAATTGATCAGACATTGTTATCGGTTTTATCTTGGCCAAACCTGCGCTTTAAGTAAACACCTAAGAACGTCTCAAATTTTCCACGGCCTTCCTTCACAACACCAGCCAGTCATCAGATGATGATACACACCAATTATAGATGATCCTTGTTTGGTCTTAGGAAAGCCTCTGCAAGCACGTCTTCAATCCTGAATCAGTGTTTGCTCACCCATCACCTTCTCCTCCCCAGCAGCTGCTCTCTCTGGCCCAATGCTGGAGGATATCAGCACCAACTGAAACATCATTTTATCTCTTAGCACAACAAGATAAAACATCAATGAACCAGAGCTTGAAGCCCAATACCTCTGTTCTCAAGAGTTTTTCCTCTGATAAACCACACGTTCGTGCCTGAGCCCTGTATCCCCACACAGAGTCAAGTGGAGGAGGTGCATCTGTGCAGAGTGCAGGTGTGGGTGGATTGGTGGGTAGAGAGGAGAGTGCAGCTGGTTGGGGTCACAGTGGCTCAGTGTGCTGAATGACTAATGAAAGGTTTATGGTGGCGCAGCATGACTGCCTAGCCTGAACAGTGGGCTGGAGGAGGACACGCCTTGTCTGGCTTCTAGCACCCTCCTGGCCCGTCTCTGGATAAAACCAGGCATTTAAAAAGTTCTCCCAGACCAGCGGGGCCACAATCCTTCACTTAACAAGCTCATTATTTCACATTGTTTTTGTCCTTTGCTCCTCCTCAGCGGCAGTGAGAGAAAAAGGATGTTTGATGTGTGCCGCTGTTAGAGAGCTATACAAGGGTCTTTGAGAGGGAAGGATAATAATGGATCTGCTAATGATGTGGCCGTTGCTTATATGGATCTTTGCAGTAATGCCGGGTTGTCTGTATGAATATTCAGAGGCTTTGTCTCTGAGAGAGAGGTGGAGGCTCAAGGTTGCTTTTAAGGGCAACAGAGGACAAGCCTCAAGAGCCCATTCTGCTTATAAATCAGCTTCCATCATCACCAAATTACAGTGAAATACCTGGGAATCAAAGCAAAATGTATCAGAGGCGCTCTTTTGATCTGTGCTGTGAGCTGTGGATTTTTTTTATTTGTATGAGTTTACCAGAAGCTTTTAGAGCTTTAAAAAGAAATCAGCTTGACAGGGGTAAAAACAACTTTGGCTTTATTGGTTGACTGTTTTCCTCCCATGACAGCATTCCCCATTGGTGCATTCATCCTGAATCCCTCCATTAGTGCTGCAGAAAATCATTTTTGTGAATGCTACAGTATGGGGTAATAGCCCACTTGTATATAGTACAAACCTCATATGCCTCTCAACTAACTTTCAAATGATACCTGGGTAAAAACATTAACTTTTAGATCATTTTGATAATTATTTTTGGGAAAGTGTGGGCTTCTACTGTAGCTATTAACGTCTATATGTGGCAGTACCAGGGTGAATTTTCTGCATCGCACAGATGAAACCTCAGTCTTAACAATTTATCACTGTTTCACTGCGCAGCAGTAAAAATCAATAGCATAGTTATACTGAGTGGAATTGACTGAGTGTGAAATTGCAATCAAACAGCAACTATTACCCTCAACCAAACAGATACTACAGAAATATATGATGTTTACAAATCCCCCTGAAATTCAGTTTACATTGTTATATTACTTGTTTCAGTTAAAGTCTATTATGGAAAATGTTCCTCGCATGAAATGAGAAAACAATCTTGGCTCCCTCAGTGAGCTATCATTGCATTTCACATGCTGTTTGTAACAGATTTTACAGCCTGGATTTATCTAATCAATCAAATCATGTCAGATTCATTTTCAGAACAACTTAAACAAGACACACTTATCACAAAGTCCTAAACAGGATAACTATGTTCAGTTCTATGCAGTTTTCTGGCCTGTCAAAGCCTTTCCCTGTATAGAATATGTCAAATATTCAAGACACTAAGTGCATGTGTGGCATGAAACATTTTTTGTCCTGAATTCTGTCTGTGGTTCAGCAAACTGATTTAATAAAGGGTTCAGAATTTCACAGCTTGAAGAATGACATAGAACGGGAAGGTATTGCCATCAACAGCTGTGACAAGATTGTAACAACTTCCAGACAAGACATAAGACCTCTTGGAAGGAAGCAATTAAACCTTTGGAGATTTCAATTACCACCTTGATGGTACTTTCCAGATCAATAGCTAAGTGTGTATTTTGACAAGTGGGTCAGGGCTGCAGGGGGCTTGTGTCACTCCGTCCATTTAGGGCAGCAGAGACTGAGAGACCGTTGCTATTGTTGCGCTCGGATGTGTTTCCCTGATGATGGTATTTGTGTTTGTTGTGACAAATATTTATGCGTTCCACATGCGCTAATGTAAACTGATATGAAATCTGCACATCCTACAATGAGCTATCATTAGGGTTAGGAGATCAAACCGCACCGCAGCAACAAAACAAGATTAGAAAATGTCACACGCCACCTCCACAGCCCACTCCTCTTCTTCTTCTTCCTGTGCCTCTTCCTCTAGTG
The DNA here is from genome assembly GCA_029783665.1 of Naso thynnoides. Taxonomy (NCBI): domain Eukaryota; kingdom Metazoa; phylum Chordata; class Actinopteri; order Acanthuriformes; family Acanthuridae; genus Naso; species Naso thynnoides. The sequence continues at coordinate 20,522,830 of JAQLOL010000001.1, forward strand.
TCGCGTTCAGAAGAATGAAGGCGAGTAAGGATTCAACACAAATAACCAGACAGCGACACAGAGCTCTCCAGCGCATACTAATCTAAGACAACACTGCATCTGGGCAACGCATTTTATTCCCTCCCCACCGAGGCGTGTTTAAGTGCGAGACAGGGATCTGCAGATCTCATCACTTAGGGAAGGTTGCGGCCTGCATCTATAGCCCCCACCACACCGCCCGCGTGCAGGTTCCTATCACTTCCACCCACAAATTGGAAGTGACAGGGCACTCAGGCAGAGGTGTCTTCGCTCCCTCCCATCAGCAGCCATGCAGCCCCTCTCAGAGCTGTCAGCCTGATTATATATCAGCAGGATAGGGGGGACCCAAGGAAAGGAGATGTCCAGCTGGAGACAGACCACTAAACACATCACGTCGGTCCTGCTGCCGCACATCTGCCAATACACATACCACCTGTCCCAAAGGCTGCCACAAAACTAATGTGTATGTCTCTATCACTCTCCTGCTGTCCTCTCGAAATTCAACAAACTGCATCTTTCTCCTCACCTGCCTTTCTGTCTCTCTGGTCTACCTCTTTTTCAACCTGTCATTTCTTTTGCTGGTCTGCTGGGTCTCTACGTTGTTTCATTTTTTTGCTTTCTTTCTCAAGCTCTTTCTATCTTTCCTTCTCCTCCCAAATTAAAACAAATAGCACCCCCCTTTTTCTTGTGCTGTTTTCTTCCTCTGTCCTTATACTCGGTGCTTGCTACAGGGAGCACAACAACTCATTTACCAACTTTTCATGCTTGTGGCAGCTCATTACACAGATAGAGCTGCCTGTCGCGCCTCTGTGGACTAGTTGATCAGTTGTGGTTTTCCTGGGGATCAAAAGTAGACTTGCTAAGTGATAGGAAGCGTTAAATTATTGCAGCTTCTGATGCATTAGAGGCTCCTGATTCTCTTCTACAAGGACAAAAATACATGTTGTTTACTAAAGTGCTGATTTTCACGTCACTTTTCTCTTCTCCTTCCCCAGGTGTGAAGCTTGGAAGCACTCCACGGCAGTCCAGAGAGGTATGTGTTTTTACGGTTTCTCCTAAAACACAGATACACGGGGTGCTCTCAACTGTTATCTGTTGCAAAAAAGTGATTGTCAGCCTTGTACCTCTCAGCGTGTCTGATAGCATCTGTGTAGAGAGGCTGACCTCTCACTGTGCATTTAGTGAGTCAGACTTTACTGAGTAAACTGTCTCTGTTGAACCATACTGAGTTCCTCAAAGTGTGATCACATCAAGGGTTTTTTTTTTCCATCCTTCAAAGTCAATGCTTGTTTTCTTGATAAGTTTAAATACATTCTGTTTTAAATGGTGATCTAGCAATTAGAAACAAAGTTCACATGGATGTAAAGAAGTTTATTTATTCTATTCGGCTTTTCGAGCATTAAATATGAGAATATTTATAGAATATCTATATTAGAATATAGTGTATTGGTGACTTTAATATGTAGGTAATTTTTTTTTTTTTATTAAAAGTTTCAAAAAATTCAAAGAGGTTTTAGAAAGGTGTGAAATAAAAGTTTAAAAGTTTGGCCCCCAAAAAATACTATGATTGCGAATTCATTATTTTTAAAATTTTGTCAAGCCCAAAATGATTATTTGTTTGCCTCCATATAAGATGGCCAAAGGTTTGAGAGCCAATCATTTAATGATGTTGGTACCACGTGATATCTCTGTCTTCAGTGATTAAGATTATCCATGGAGAAGGTTTGAAGTTGTCTAAAGGACCTTTAAGAATCTTTTGTACCCATACAGTACAATATAATAGACTCTTAGACAGCTATTTGCACAAGAACTACTTTTAATGGATTTTCTCTCATGTGCCTACTAACTAACTACGCAAAATTAAAGCTCCAAGGTTGAATCAACATGTAACACTGGGTAAAATGTTCTCAACTGCCTCACACCATTATAAAGGAATGGAGAATTTGAAACAGGCTTTTATCACATTATTACCCTCAAAGTTCAAATAGATGAAGAGAACAACATCATGTTTGACTCCAAGAAAGGTTTCTATGTCAGACATGCTGTGCTCTTGCTACTGTATCTCCTTCCAACTGACTCTTGCTTGCTCTCATTTCTCCCGTGATCGTCAGCACCAGTGAGAGACCAACAACAGTGCCAACCCTAAGGAACGCGATGTCTTGTGCAGAGGTTGTTGTCCTGTGCTCGCCTTGCACATTAAACAGATAGCAAGGAGTCACTCCTTCCTTTTTTCCCCTCCAACCGTCCCTGCAGATGAAAGAATATGGCCATTTAAGTCAGAGGGGGGATGAGCCAAGATTCATGACAGTCTCATCACCTTGTCTGTTGTAAAATTAAAATTATACATCCAGTCCAATGGCTTTATGATGCCATTACAGCATTTAATTGAAATAAAATGTCAGAATGCATGATTGCCCTGGGCATCAGATGATCTTCATCAGGCAGTGGATGATTCTAATTTAGATTCCCCATTAAGTGTTTATAAGACATTTATATGATATTACAGCTCAGTTTACTGTTAGGTCATGGATGGCATTGGGCAGTTTGACACATGTTACAAAGTTAGACCTTTGTTTAAGGTGTAGTGAAACAGCACCATCAAGTGGCCATATTGGGCACTGAAGACAATTTGTAGGGTAAACGTGGTCTGGTGACCAAGCTTACATATAACACCTCAAAGGTATAAATTGTTCTTGCTAATATGCACTATCATTTGAAAATGCTGCTGTTTTATCTAAACACATCTGCTGCTGCCTACTACAACCTGTGATGTCATTCATTGTTTTTATAGACTCTTTCTATGCAAGACAGAGATCGAGGCAAACCTGACAACCATCAGAATCATCGAGCAGCAGATGGCGTCTTGTCCAGCCTCATCCCTCCAATGCAGTTCCCACACTTTGAAGAAAGTAAACAAACAACCACCACTGGGTCACAGGAGCAGGGCATGGGCTCCCTTAATGTCTCTAAAAGACAGCGCAAACTGCTGAAAACAAGTCCCCCCATCAGTCACACCGCCAGTAATGTTTCCTCCTCCTCCTCTTCTTCGTCCTCAACATCAGTCACTTCCTTCTCTGCCAAAAGTCCTTTTTCCCCGGACACCCTGAGAGCCCGCCAGCGACTGATAAAGGAGGTCTGTGCTAAGTACAAAAGCAGCATCTCCAAAACCATCACCCGTAATCACGTGAAACACCTCTTCGTGGAGGACAAGTACAAGTTGTTGTACTGCCAGGTGCCCAAGGCAGGCTGTTCCAACTGGAAGCGAACCCTGATGGTGCTGGCAGGCCAGGCCCCCAACACTCAGAGCATCAAACATGACACAGTCCACTACGGCCACCATCTCAAGACACTTGACAGCTTTGACCGTCAGGGAATCATGCACCGTCTGGAGACTTACACCAAAATCCTGTTTGTACGAGAGCCCTTGGAGAGAATGGTGTCGGCATACAGGGACAAGTTTGAAAACCCTAACAACTACTACCACTCCCTGTTTGGGAAGCCCATCATTTCCAAGTATAGGTTGAACCCGTCCAGGGAAGCCCTGCAGACAGGAAGTGGGGTCACATTCAAAGAGTTTGTCCAGTATCTGCTTGATGTCCACCGGCCCGTAGGAATGGACATTCATTGGGAGCAGGTCAACCAACTTTGCAACCCATGTCTCATAGACTATGACTTCATCGGCAAGTTTGAGAACATGGAGGAAGAGTCCAACTTTGTCCTGAGATTGTCTGGGGCGCCACCAAACATCACACTGCCCAGCTTTAAAGATAGGAACCCAAAAGACAAAAGGACCTCGACACGCATCACACAAAAATACTTTTCACAGGTCGGTATATTGGAAAGACAGCGAGTCTATGACTTCTACTACATGGACTACCTAATGTTTAACTACTCCAAACCTTTTAAAGATTTATATTGATTTATTTCTATCAAGACATTTGAATCACAGTCACATTCCACAATGTCTACATCTCTACCATTATAAAAACTTAACATAAAAAAGGCTCTCTCAATGCTCACATGAATCTTTGCATTTCATCAGAGAGATCAGAGGCCAAACTCCCTCTGAATTTTGCAAAAGATGGTTTTTATGAAAACATTTCTACCAGATTATCTTACTTTTTAGAAAACTCTAAGATGAAAAGGTTCATGTATTGTCATATTAAATGCTCAAAAAAGTTCTGAAATGCAAGCAATTTATTTATTCCAACATGGTGAGGTAGAATATTAAAATGATACATTTTATGCTTTTAAACAAAGTTTATTATTGTTCAACAGGCTTTAAATTATGCCTCATTGTGAGTCAAATAGCATTTACAAAAGTGATCATTAGATTTAACATAGCCAAACATTTGTTAGGATTTAATGTTCCTATCATATTCCGAAATTCAGAAATGATTTCAGTGTATATCATGTAAACTCGTACTACCTACCATCAGAATAACCATACCAAAACATTTATGAATATAGTTTTTTCAGTCCTTCGTTGACCTCAGATGAAGATCATAAATTGATCCCCACCGTTACAATTTGTTCTCATTAATTCTCTACAGTTGCATTTTTCATCATAATATTTGTATATACTATTTGACTCACAGCAGGTAAGGCATCAGTATACCTCTATGTATCAGTGCATACTAATACAGATATATCATGTAAATGGTTTTACTAAACATAAAACATAACAAAATGAAACACTATAAATAGCATAAGTCTTTAAAATGTGTCATGTGCTACCCACTCAGAGGCTGTGTGCACTTATTGTAGCATTTTCTTACTTCTAACTTTGTTGGTTAGGTTTGTGCTTTAGTCTAACACATACATGTGCTGTCTGTCCCCCATCACTAGGTGTAGTTGCTTGGGTGGCAGTTTTAAATGCAGGATATTGAGGTACTTGCAGGGTACAAAGTGTTGCTGCCAATATTTCTTAATGCCTGTAAGAGTGAGAGACCTACTAAATGCTCTTGAGTATTTGACAGTGTTGGAAACCAAAATGGGTAATAGTCCACAAAGCAAATATCAGGCTAAAAAATAAAGACACTTGTATGATTTGGACATTTTGTCATTTGAGAAAAAGAGAAGAGTGTGCAGAATTTTCGCCATCTCTCACTCTAACACTGTCACAAATATCACAGTCAGCAACTCTGTACCCTCTGTATGTAACACATCTATTCTACAGTACACCATCTTATAGGCTTTTTACTGACACTACTGTGTAAATTGTATAATGGGCATTCAGAGGACTATATATTTTTCTATGTATTTCTAAAATATATATATATACAGTGCTTCTTGGTGAAGGTATGTTTATTTCCTTTTCAATGTCATTGGTTTTTCTTTCAGTGATACCAGTGTAGAGTGTTGTGTAACAGAAGAGTTTCTTTCCAAAACAAAATATCCACCAGCTAAAAAACACAAATCTAACTCTCAAGAGACTGCATGACTGTAAAACTCTTTGGTACCATTTGAAGTGCAGAAGACAACTTCTTTGATTGATGAATTGATACCACTCGGTGCTTTGGAGGTACTGAAAGATTTATTTTAATGAAAATGGATATATAAAATTTTGGAAATTAGCTCTTTGAGTACTTATTCCTTATCTGTTTGGTCTCTCTATAGGATAATAAGGCCCTACACAGACGAGCTGCATTCCGCCTACTTACCCATCCAGCTAATGACATTTTAACCCACAGCATTTCCGCCCACTGTGTGTGTGTGTGTGTGTGTGTGTGTGTGTGTGAGAGAGAGAAAGATTTTGGTATCATTAATACACACACTGCTAAAGACGCACATTGAAGGTCAAGTATTTTGTGTAACATTACTAGACTGCTTTATTCCTGACACACCACCTAGCTGGCACAAACATGAGGACCCTTTATTTACTGATTTAGATGAAAAAAAACAATGTTGAAACTGCACAGACACTGGCAATGCTGAGGTCCTGTTTGTTTTCAAATTAGAGATCCAGAACAACCCTTTATAATCTCTTCTTGGTTCATGGTTTAAGCTTAGTGTGCAAGGTGACAAGTATAATTTTTACATGATGCAAAGGTGTACTTGAGCTGTTGTGATGCTGGGAACGATCTGTGGCTAGTCACCTATAAAGTAGCAGTCCCTTTTCAGCTATGCGCTTTTCAGCTCAATGGAGATGTGTTTAATGTATCAAAATACTTTATAAAGACACGTATTTGCCTATAAGTAAAAGGAAATTCTTATTTAAATCTATACACACTATAATCAACTTCTGAAGACCTTTAACAATTTTGGTGGTATTACCTTTTCACGGTGATGGTAATTGTATGAACTTTTGTCAGTACAGTGTGTGGGCTTTTGCAATTCAAAAAATTTATCTTTGCTTAGGTTGTGGTCAGATTCTTTGTAGGTATAGCCAAACTCTGGCCAAAACAGCTATTGCATTATGATGAGTACTCTTGCAAATACTGTCAGTTCCCACCCCCACTGCTAATAAAGCTTTCTTGGTACGTGGGTGTATGGACAGATTTATCAAGTAACAAGTGAATGTATAACTGTTTATCGTTGGTGCAAAAGTGTATCAAATATGATCTTAAGCCCTTTGCCTTATTTTACACTGCCAATCAAATGGTGTATTTCAGGAAGACATTCTTCAGGTGGTTATTATTTCTGGCTGATGGGTGTCTATTAATAAACTGTCTTTAGCATTTTCAACGTGTGATCTTTTTATTCTTGCTGTTACATTAAAAGTTAGTCTCAAGTCCCGTGTGATTACTAAACTTTCATTACTACTGAGCTAATGAGCTCCTGGATAAGAATCAATAGTTTGAGGCTTTGCCTTGGCTCATTTTTTGTTCGTATATTTGTTTTTGAGCCTTTTTTCGTTATTTCTGCCAGTCATAAGCCTGGAGCTTGTCGTGAGTTTAGTTGTGTGTGCATTTGTCTGCAGCTTATCTCACATCCTACTGGACCTTCAGCCGAATATTTTTTGTGCTCGTTAAGGGCTGTGTGGTCAAGGATCTCTTGTGATTGCAGTGATTCACAATTTATACCACTCACCCTTGTCTCCTCTTAACCACCCAGTACAAGCCAACGAATGTTTCAGCAGTCACGTTAGCCTTGGCAGATTCTTTCAGTGGTATTTTTCACTTTGAAATTGACATTCTTCTTTGCTGAAAAAAAGTTATGCCTGGCAGATATCTGCACTCCATTGAGTGTGCTCTATTCATTCATTATGCATGCATAAAATCCACCAAAAAACAGGACTGGAAACAAGACAAGTCTGCAGCCACCTTAGCATCTGTGAGACTATATTTTGAAACAGCAGTGCTTTAAGCTAAAAGCTAATGCTCACAATGCCAGTGTTGACACGATGATGTCAGTTATAATGCTGGCCATGTTCACTATATTACTTTAGCATGTTAGCATATTATTTAGAAACTGATGTAGGTTAAGATGTCGGTTGCAATTTAAATCTGATGCTGACATTTATTGTAAACGGAACACAAATTTTATTGAAATTCATTTAGAAGGGAATATGAATGGCTGTACAAATTTTTTAGTGCAATTACACTAAGACATTTCCTTCAAAGCAACAAGTGGCTGCAAGAGGAAGAATACAATGTCTAGTAGCCATGAAAACTTTAGCAAAATTATGTGATAATCCATCAAGTAAAGAAAGAGCTGTTTTACAAATTAACAAACGTACACAACATCCCACTGTAAACCAGCCATGTCTCAGATTCAATGTCAACTTTTATTTAAGCTGCCACTCAAAAATGATAGTTTGGCTTTCACATTACTGCATATGTTTGCAACTTATTTGGATGTGGCAATTAAGGTTTTTTTTTGTTTGTTTGTTTTTTTCATATTAAAATGGGATCTTAATTGTTGCAGCCTTCTCTGTGATTGCTCATTTTAGAAGTCAGTGTAGCGGTTCATTCCTAATGTTGTTGTGATCATAAAATATTAATATTCATCTTCAGCTAAGCAGCTGGGGAATGCTGACTGGTCAACGCTGTTTTTATAAGCTGTGATCAAATCTATTCTCCTCAAATTGTCTGCCAAAAGTGACAAAATATGGAAATAAAAACAGTCAGCCAGTATTGTCAGTTTGGCTGCATTAAAACGCAACCTAGGTGATCACAAAGAGCAGGAAGGGGCAGAACAGAAGTTTAATTGCCTGTTTCCCTCCTTTGCTTTTCTCTTCCTCCGTGTTTTACTAAGTACAAACAGAAAAACCTTATCTTGCTGTGTGTGTGTAAAAACAAAGTCAGTAACAATTGAAATACAGCAGTGAAAATGAATTTCAAGTCAATAACACATGCTGATTCTTTTGCAGCTTTCATTTAACTGGCACACATCCTAATATTCAGCACAGACCTGGTATGCACACACCTGAGTGATGAAGCAAGTGAAGGAAATGCATCACATTTTGGACCAAAGCTTTGTTTTGGCTACCCCACTGTTTGCCTGTTTTAAATATAAACATATCATCGTACTGTCCACACAATCAGGTATTATATTGTATTATATTTAAGCAGTGTATATCCAGGATCCTTTTATATTTTTAACAGCTGACAAAAGCAAGTTACAAAATAATCACACATTTACGGACCAGCAATTTGAGTTGGTTGAGTTCAGCCTCTCGCTGATCATTAGCTACAGCAGGCTTTGACTGTCGATCACAGTCTGTTCATCCACACTGGGGTCTGGCAGGTCTTTATGTGTAATTCCCTCATATACCAAAGTATCTTTGGTTATATTTTGGTGAAAAGGCTTTATATTGTTTAGCTCCTGTATTTTGCCCACCTCACCTATAATTCTAATTAACCTAATGGTTTTCAACTTTTCTCAGGATGGCTTTTGAAATTGCCCAGATAATAACTCTTTCCCAGAGGAAAGGGAAAAAAACAACAGCAAAGTAGATGCCAGTTTTCTACTTTGGCTAATAACAACAAAGTTTTTTAGTCACAAGAAGAGGCTATAACTTAAAACAAACTAAGCAGCTGTATCATGTCAAACTAAAGGTATCACTGTTGCTGCCAGATGGTGGATTCAGTGTGTGATTACTTGTTTATGGCTTTTGTGGCAGCTCTGAAAAGACACTTCAAGGCTTTAAAATTGATGTTTTCTTCCATTAATCTACCCACATCCTCTTATCAGAGAGATCATTGCAAATTTCAAACTTTCACAACAAAATCTTACCAGGCACACGTTATAGGTGCATTACACAATTACCAAACAGACAGAGGACTCCAACTACAAGCTCACAACAAGAAGTTTACATCAACATCAAGATTTTAAGATTTTATATCTACATATTAGCAGACAATTGCCTACACAAGAGAATGCAACATCCTATTTCGAGTCCCTCTGGGAGTGTCAGTATTACACTGACCAATAACAGATGGATGTTTTTCTCAAAACAATATGTACTGTTTACTCGCCACCATTTTTCACTCCACGGTTAGCTCATCTACGTGTGTCCCAGGAGCTGCTAATTGTGTTTTTTAAATGTGAGTGTCGAGCAACTCATTACCTGGCTTGCCAGATGAAATGTTGCATACATCCAGTAGGATGTATTCCACATTTCCATCCAGGAAATAGCCCATAAAAAACGTTTTCACCGTTCTCTAAGTGTGCAAACCAATCAGCATGCTTTGAGGATTTTGAGAGCGGTTTAGTTGTGACGAAAGCGAGAAGCGCCTGCAAGTTTGAAAACAATGGTGGCCGCTGTAAAGCTAAGCGTGGAGGCTGCAATAGTGGCAGCTTTATCAGGGCTGGACAACATTTCATCTTTAAAAGAGGAGCAAAGAAGGGCACTGGAGACTTTTCTTGGAGGAGAGGATGTTTTCGCTTTACTGCCGACTGGCTTTGGCAAGAGTTTGATTTACTATCAACTGGCTTCACTGACAGTAAAGAAAATAAGAAGGATTCAGAATCCCATAGGGATTGTTGTCTCTCCATTGATAGCCCTCATAGATGATCAAATCAAAGAGGCCTGAAAGCTCGGTGTCGGCTATGCAGCTGGGAGACAACGCCGACATCTGTCACAGAAGATGCCAGCTAGTGTTTGATAGCCCTGAATCTTGGCAACTTAATTAATAATGGCCAAATATGCTCCCTTCAGAGGCATATTGTCAAAACTTAGTGGCGATCGTCGTTGATGAGGTTCACGTCACATACAAATGATAAGGTAAGTTACAAAAGAGCCGTAAAATACCATGTCAGACGATTGCCTTTAGATCAAAATTTGGTTGAAGCTGAAAGCTGACAAATAGGATCAGCAGCTTGTTATAACAACAGTCACAGTAACGAATAATGCTTGTTATGTTACAAAATAATGTGAATGTCTAACGTTATGTAACGTCATGTTTTATGTCAATTTCTAACAAACTAATGTTATGAAGGGTAACGTTAGCGAGTAAGTTGACTCACTTAAGCCTAATGCACTGCTGTAATTTGTTAACCCAAGTTCTTTCAGACGCTTGTAAACATTTTTCTCTCTGCCTTATTTGATTCAAATACTTTTGTGGTATGCTGTAGAGTGTCTTTTATGCACAAATTTGTTCTACAAAAACGACATGACAGCCGCTGCTTGTCAGTCTCACCAGTTTACTCTTAAGTGGCGGCGCACGTCTGCTTCGTCATATGTTTTGTTGATGTGATTGGCCCGTATGGATTGTGACAGTCATTCAGTCAACTTCCACATGTGTTTCTGAAGTGGCCTCCCCTTTCCAAACGTTTTCTGTGGGCTGTTTCCCAGATGGAAATGTGGAATACATCCTATTAGATGTATGCAACATTTCATCTGGCAAGCCAGGTAAAGCAACTCAACCAGACAAACCAAAAAAGACAATAAGTGGAAAGGAGCTGCAGACCAAGTGTTTGATTTAGCTGGGATTAGCAATACAAGCATCTTTTACATCAGGGAGTTAAAAAACATACAGCAAGGATTAATGGAGCTTTATGTGCCTTTGTTAAAAGTGCTGAATTACAACTCAAGCGTTATTTGGTTTGCGAATTCCAACTTAAGTGTAAGAGGCAGGAAAGAGTTCAACTGCATTTATTCTGCAACTTCCTTCAGCATAGAAAACATGTTATTGTAATCTACTCCTCACTTCAGAACTTTTTGATAAACAAATTCCAAACCAATGTAGCGCCTGCAGGTAAAGTTTGTCAAACCAGAACTCTCATCATCATTCTTCACTTTGCTGTTACAGCATCTGTAGGTAGTATTTTCAGACTAAAGCAATAGTGTGTTTTTAACAACACTGTCAGCACATCTACTCATAATATGTTACAAATAACATTACCAACCTGTGCAAGAGCATAAGGGCGACATCTGGGTCTGACCTCTGTCCTTTTTCTTTTCTTTTTTTCAGCACTCAGCACTCTCCAACGAGAAAAAGTTACACCAATGGTTATCCATGTTTGTCTTCACTGTCGGTCGCTTTCTTTTTAAAAAATTTTATTACTTCATTTGTACGTTCAGGTTTTGTTTTGCAGTATAATCAATAACTGAAACACTTTGCATTCTTGGGGTTTTCAGCCTTTGTTTCACGCTACTGCAGTCCTCTTTGTCTCCAAAGTGGGCCACTGTTGTTGTCCTTTCTCCATTGTGACATAAACCGAATCATTTCCTGTGCGCCTGTGCGCCTGAGCTCCTGCGCGCCAACGCTATGCGCCAACAACAGTCTGTAAACATTGCCATACTGAGAAATACAGAGGAGCTGTGTGGAGCTGATAAGCTCAATCAGTTTTGTATCAACTTATCTGACAATGGCTTAGATGTATCGGACAAACATTTTTATGAAAAAGTTACGCACCATATTTTTAACATGGTTATAATAACAGCTGAAGCACAGTGAAATAAACTATATTAATGCTCAAGCAAACAAATATTTCTTGAAAGAAAATTCACCCTCCATTACATAAAACTGCCTTTTCCAGTATTTTTTAACACTTTTATTACTTTTGAACATAAAATAACAAAATACCGCTACCACTTAGTAAAGAGATGATTACAGTCCTCACAAGTTAACTTGTTATTGTGTTTAAGATTAAAGAAGAAAAACATGTACACTACAGGAACATTAACTGACCTTGTAAGAAAGGTGGAAACAAAGATTCAGAAAGCTTTAGCTTGCATTTAGTTTGACTGCAAGTTTTATTTTGTAGTATCTGCCTCTGAGGGATTTCAGGTTTCTTGTAAACACGACATGTTATCCAGTGACTGTTTGAATACACAGCAATAACAAGTAGAGCACCTGAAGCACAGTGATAATGGAATTTCTATCATATTTAAAGAGCAAAAAAGTACAAAAATATGCTATTTTTCTATTTTTTTCATTAATCTAGTTCCAAAATGAGCCATAATGTCTTTATGACCTTTGCTAAATATTATTATATAATCTGTTTATACTGTTTTTTTCAGACAGACACATTTGCTTGTTAAATGATCATAAACACATCAGTTGGGTTTTCGTTTGATCCCTTAAATTTCAGTGACAGTTTGCCCACATGCAGCATCGACTCTGTTCCACATAGAGTCAGAAGTGAGATTATAGTTCCCGATGGTAAATACCTTCGTACGCCTCAAACACCCACACATTAGGAAATAATGGTAAACAGACAGTTTCATATGTTGAAGTAAAACTTTTCATTTTAAGATCTAAGTGCTTTTCAAGTTGATGCTTTTAGTCTCCCATCATATGAAGCCATGTAAGTGCCTTTTCTGCAGGAAAAGGATTTGCATCATTTCCATTCAGTGATTAGATCAGAGTAGGTGCCGTATGGTGGATGAATGTACAACAATTTGCATGATTCTCACACACTCTACCTATGAAAATCTAAAATCTGTCACAGCTTTTTTTGTCATACTCGCATTTCGTCTTCCAAAATGACATTGTTGTAATGAGAACAAATAGCTGCCTTATTTCTTTTGTTGTCGCGCTGGCATACATTATATGTATGTGTGTGCGTGTGTGTATGTGTGAACATGGAGTTATGTGTATGCTTGTGTGGCAGATGAATATTGCAGCTCAAATTGATCACTCTGTAGAGTTACGAATTTGATTAAATGCTCAGGGGTGATTTCCGCAACAGCTCGTGTATAAGTCATGAGAGCACTTTGGGGGAAGTTAAAACTGTGAAGAAAACAAAAGCCATCCATTTACCTCATTAGTGTGCGTGGAAAATCTTGACATGCTTTGAAGAGAACGTGCTTGTGTAGCTAAAATCAGCTTAAGGGCCCAAAGCAGACATACGAGGGAGGCAACCAAACATCTTCTCAAAGTGATAAACAACCTCGCCTTGGTTTGGAGGACTGTTAAAAGAGGCTTTGCTCCATTTTTCAATTATTATTATTATAGGTTCCTCAGTTAATCCTCATGTTTGCCTTCCAGCCAGCATTAACACGGCTGATGACAGGTTTCTGCTGTCACACAAACATTCACTGGCAAACACACACACACACACACACACATATAAACACTCAGCAGCTTTCTCACACACACAGCAACGACTGCATCAGTGCCACTGAAAAATTTCTCAATTTATTAGCAAAGCAAAAACAATTTGAGGGGCTGATTCCTCAGTTCACTGGGGCGACATCTGAGAGGCAGAAATTATTTCCCCAAACGTCAGATAGGCCACAAAACTCCTCTGATTCACATGCATGGCAGGTTAATTCTCCCCCTTTCTCATGAAACCCTTGTTTGTTTCTCTAATGTGTAGCACCATGCTCCGCGCACATCTCTCAGTGATACAGACCTCATTAAAATGATTTGCTGCAACTCTGTTATCGATCAATCAAACGAAAATTACAAGTGGTAAACAATTTTTGTGAGGAAATCTCAAAACTCAAGTCCTGCTGAGCTTTCCAGACATCTTATTTGGTTAACTAGCCCGGCCTTTGCTTCAGCACGCTGCACATTCTTTTAAATTATGCATCATTTGGCAGGATAGAGCCAGTGATCATATCATGGAAATGACTTTTAGAGAAATAAAATCTTAATTTGTTGTTTCTTTATTCTTCTTTCTGCATTCTTTCAGGAACTTTTAATGCCGTGAATTGACTCCAACTGTACACAATTTGTACTTTGGACATTTGTAATTTGGACACTGAGGTTCAAACAGGAACACTTAATGAACTGTTATTGTTGTATACTATTGTATGTTCACACAAGAACGAAAGTAGCAGTGTGAAATTTTCTGATTAGACTGCTCTCCTCTGCTATAGACAGATATCAAGTCTCTTTGAAAGCCCTGCTGTGTCTGTCACATAGTAGACATATTGTAAATAACCACATGATGGCAGTACTGTACCTGAAATATTAGAAACCCCAGCACTGGTTTTGCTTTTCAAAGAACAATACCCCTCAGAGCTTTCATGCACATGGAGGTATGTGTAGTGGCGTGCTCCTTGGTACCTAATTTGCTGCCTCCACCTGTGATGCTTCTGTTTGACTCTAAAATGTCCATGAAAGCCACTGCGAGTCCTCTAATTAAGCCATGCGCTGGCACTGACATGAATTATACAGCAGCTTTAATGAACTCGAATCAATAAACAGGATCTATAATGAAGCCAATAACAAAGGCTGCTGTAGGCCGAGTGGTTCTTTCACCTTGAGGCTGTATCTCTATCATGCTGACACAAGTGTTGGGAACGGCTGCTACATTTAGGTGGATAAACTAATCTTCACTTCGCTTTTTTATATTTATACCATTATAACCCACCCCCACCTCCGCCCCTTCCATATGACAGCATATTGTGGATGTATTTTTAATGTAAAAACACATCAAGGGCGGAAAAGAACATCTGTGTGGTGATGGTAATGTGGTAATGGACAGGAGAAGAAACAAGAGGAGGAAGAAGGTATGAGATGAGAGTATTAAGAGCAGGCGTGCAAATGCAGAGGTATACCGTTCATCCATGTGTAACACATTTACATTAGCATTATACTTTAAAGAAGGAAAACACGCATTTGTACCATTTCCAATTTTCACAACAGAGGCAAGTTACCTATGTGGATGTCTGACTGAGACAGTCATCGAAGAGATAATATATCAGTGATTTATAGAACTAAAACTAAAACTTTTAATAGATTTTTGTCTTTTGTTGGAATACAAACAAGGATTGTGAGTTTTTGCTGGAAATCTTTTCTGCAGAGTTGGTCACTTGTTGCCTTCCCACACTGAGCACAGTGTTCCAAACTATGAGGCCAACTCTCTTGGCTGTCAAATAAATTCAGAGGACTTCACCCCCCAGTTTGTAATTCTGTAATTTTCCTACATCAAAGTGCGATGATTGTTTTTATTTGAAAACAAACGATCCAGATGAATAATGCCAACTTCTTTCAGAAAAAAATAAAAATGAAAATAGAATCCTCCCTAATGGTTGAAAAGTAGTAATGTGTGCTTTTGAATATTAAGCTGCCAAGGACTCCAATCCACTGATTATCTCTCTATTTGATAACAGTGTCTGAAACTTAAAAAAATACAGCATGGGAAGAAATTGCAGAGATTTCTGAAGGGACACATCAAATGCAACTAACCGGGGTAAAATCTGCAATATAACTAAATCTCAATTAGAATTTCTAAACATACATTACAAATATCTACACCCCTCTCACAAGTACCATATCAAATG
>JAQLOL010000001.1:20543106-20553665 GCA_029783665.1 Naso thynnoides
ATAGATAGATAGATAGATAGATAGATAGATAGATAAAGAGAGAGAGAGGAGAGAGAGAGAGAGAGAGAGAAGAGAGAGAGAGAGAGAGAGAGAGAGAGAGAGAATGAATTTTTGAAAATTTTCCATAATATAAGCAGCATTTTTGCCTTTATATTTGGTTGGGTGGACTTAATTTGAACTGTTTTGTACAGTTTAAACTATCTGCATCATATTTAAGAAGTTCAGTAAGTGATGACTGTTACATTTTAAATTGTAAAGTAACTAGTGACTTAAGATGTCCAAAAAATATATTGGAGTATTAAAGAGATGATATTTACCTGTAAATTATAGTGCGACAGAAACATTGAGTAAAATGAAATGTAAATACTGTACATAACTACTAGGTAATAATAAGTAGAATTTATCAAATTTTGTGCTAAAGATTAATACTTGAGTAGATGTACTGTGACATGGTCTACTGCCTTCTCCTGTGGGAACGAGTCTACTGTGTTCAGGGCACTTAGCCTAGTTGACAATATTTACAGATTGTCTTAAAGAAATTAAATAATATTCTGAGTACATCAAAGAGAAAACTTGACAGCATCAGGTTCATTGCGTTTTTACCTGTAAAAATGGAATTGACTCGTATTCACAACTCTCGGAAGTACACAGAAAAGTACTCTCTTTGTGCTCAGCTTTTTTGGAAACCTAATTGCAGGCATTAAGCACTTCAGGGAATTCTGCGTTGGGCTTGTTAGGTGTTTGTGTGCAACACAACCCCACACGTTCTATTAATAAACTGACACCCTCTTACCCCCTCTCTCTCTCTTCCTCTCTCTCTCTCCTCCTCTCTCTCTCTCTCTCTCTCTCTCTCTCTCTCTCTCTCTGAAATAATGAACAATAAGTGTCGCTGCTGCACCTCAGACACACACCAACATCAAGCAGAATGTCAAATGGCTGGAAGAACGGAGCGATTGACAGCGACCGGGCTCCACAAGGCATGCAGATTACTAAAGCAAGTTCTGAATGTTCTTTTCAAAACTTTCTCCACATGCCAGAGGGGAAAGCATGGGTGTTGATCTGATGTGAAATGCTTGAAAGAGATTCTTGCAAATGCCCGCATTTAGAAGCGTGGGATATGACTGTATTGCATCTGCTGCTTTCACCGTATAGTGCAGTACACTACAGTGTGTAGGTGACCTGGGTTATGGGGATCATCTGAGTGAAACTGGTCATGTACCCTCAAGGTTTTAATGAAAATTACTTGAAATTGTGTACTTGAATTTGGATTTAGGTGGAACTTAACCTTTAACCCCCAACAGAGGTACTCTTCTACCATATTCTACCTATGACTCAACGTATGATCAAATACCAGTAGGTACATGCATGTGATCATTCAGTTTGATAGTTTATGTACAGTGTGGTTGCTAACCAGCAGATGGTACTATGTCCCAACTTCATGTGATGCAGCAATATGTTGTATACACATGGAAAAAACAGAATATATTGATCCCTCAGTGTGGGATGCTGACCTGGTTCCACAGTCTGACTTTCCCAGAAAACATAAATATAAAAACACAATAAAACTTTCTGCTTCTGAGTGTTTGAATTGTTAAAGTGTGCTTACAATTAATAACTGTGGCCAAAAAAAAAAAAAAAAGTATTGTGTGGCCTATGAACGGATGTTTTGGGAAGACATCATCTGCCAATTAAAGAGGATGTTTTTTTAGCATCTTCAGTAGAGTGGTCAGCCTCAGAGGAACTAAATGCTCATGTGCATTGTTAATAAAGAGTAATGCATATATATAAAAACAAAAAAGGCTTTAAAATCATATTTCATTCTTTGGTGAATGGCAAAAGCTGCAGGGGTGGAGAGAGGCCCGACATTATCCTTCTCTGTGCTTCTTTGGGCAAACCGCTAATAGCACCTGCTTTTAACCTACAGGCAAAGTTATTATTCGCATATTGTAATGCATTAATTCACACACTTCATTAGCATAAGATGTCTGAAGGAGACTGAAAGGGAAATGTAGTCTGATTATTCAGTTGTTCCTGAAAGCAGTTCAATCTCTCTCATCCTGGGCCATGTCAAACAATGTTTGGTAAAACTGATCTTTATTTGACCTCTACTGTTAAATTGAGGCAAAATATGAAACTGTGTTGAAATTTATTTGGACAATCCTTTGATATAAATTAGACTGTTATGTTTGCACCAGGGAGTCCAATCATCAGTAATCTCATTACTTGGGTCAGATATTACAATCAGATGAATTCCCTTCCAGGGAAACAAAAACAAAAAAAATAAGAATTACACTGATATTTTTGTGACGGAAACGGAAATGAAAATTATCAGGAGTGATTTTGCACCTGCAGAGGTGCTCCTCAAAAGGGTCAGATGTTTGGATCTGTTGTGAAATATCAAACCCGCATACAAATCCTCAAGATGACCTACTTCCTCCCTTCTAGCCTACATAGACACTGCGCTAAAATCCATAAATTAAGGAAATTAACTGATGGGGCCCGGGGCCACTTTGTAAGCTATTTAAATCTTTAAATTTACAACATCCAGGCATACTTCATGTAATTGAACTAACTCCGGGCTTGTTTCATTTAATAAGAAAAAAAATCAGCTTCCCCTCCAGTTTGCACCTCTGGAAACAACAAATCTGCGCCAGAGGGGAAGATGGGAGCGCTCTGAGGCGCGCGGAGGCCTGTCTAATTACAAAGACTGCCTGCTTCAAGGAGAGACGCAGAGACACATCATCATGCGAATCAAATCTCAGGAACACTCTCTTATTTCCTATTTAAATACAGATCATTTTACACTTATTTTTGCAGAAAGGAGCAACAGGAAGATACAGGAGAAGTCACAGGAGACACTAAATGAGTAGACTACTATGAAAATTTGAGGGGGGGGTATGTTCCCTATAATAAATGAGAACTTGCCCTCTCTTTTCGTCTTGGTGATACACAGGAGAAACTATTCCCAAAAAGTGAGACTATGTTTTCTGTTGACCAATAATAAGTTCCTACACTGGTTGGCGCCAAATATCAAGAAACGAATATGAAACCTCTCTCAGGATGCTGCTAAAGAGTAGCTAATTACTGGGCTCAATGTTGCATCAATTATTTACAGTTATTTACCCGCAAATAAACAAACATCCAAATAAATAAATAATAGTCTCCTTCGTGTGAGCACCTGCTCGACTCTCTCTTTCCCCCCAACCCGGTGCAAAACTGGCGCACCACTTTAGCGCCTCATCACGCGCATTGTGTCTTTATACCCTGAAAAAATAACACTGATCAGCCAAAATCTTATTTTCCAAAAGTCTGGAGGCTGCCTGCTTTCACTGGAGAGTGAGGGAGGGGGGTTGTTCTGGGCAGATATCTCCATCTAAGCCCTGCGCTATAATTGAAATGGCGCATTTGGCTGCAGGCAGGTTGTGAGGGCGCTTTCTGCAGCAGCATGCATGCATGTCCATAGACGTCATTTGATTTTAATGGCCTGCAGGAAATTTGGCGTTACAACTCCAGACATTAAGGCAAGAGAGAGAGGGAGAGAAAGAGAGAGCGGGAACACGGGGAAAAATCACCGCATGAAAGATATTGGTTCAAGGATATCTCTTCATTTTCAACATATTTTTCTACTGGGACTTTATCAACAAGTTACTGCGCTTTTATTGCATGTTGCCCGAGTGAAGGACTATGGCAGCTCGCCTGGCTTTAAACTTTAAATTTAGGCTGGAGATGGAGATGGAAATGTATGCCTACTAGCTGGAACTGCCTGGGGAACTATTACATCAGACGAAATGACAATGATTAAAATCTGCTTTTTGCTGCTCTAAATCTATTGAGTGACTAACAGTCTGCCTGTTAGGTTTCTACCCTATCTATATCACAACTTCACACCGTTAAGGGGAGCGATCTACTTTTGCCGGAAAAAGAAAAAGAAATACGTTAAGTTATTGTATCTGTGCAGTCATAATTTCGGAAACAGGGGGTACGTTTTGTTCCTTGAGAAAATTGCCTGAGCGAGAGAGTGGAGTTGAGCTAATTGTAGCCTAATCCCTGGCCCAGAGGCGCCTGGGCAGCCCGGAGCAAGAATTTTCTTTTTTAGCTCTGCTCTGTTATTTAGAGACGGATTATTGGCTTTCTTCTTCTCATAACAAACCACAGGGGCAGTTTCATTTAGGCAAAAAAGCAGACAAGAAGCTGGAACACGAAGGAGGATTCCAACAAGAGCGCACGTTTTTACGCGTATCCAAATAAGAGCAGAGAAGGGGAAGGAGATCATCTCATCTATGTACAAGGTAAGGACGCTTCCTGTGCGCTTTGGTACAAAGAGGCTTGGTGATGACAGGTCGAGCGAGCATTGCAATAGAGCCTTTAAAGCCACAGAGACTCTTTACAAGCAGTCCATCCCAGACAGCCTAGTGTCTTTTTAAAAAGCGTTTTTGTGCGGGATACGGAGCAAACACTTGGCTTTTCCGTGCGGCAGTATAGGTTCATGCCGGAGCTGGATGCTGGGGTAGTTGTACCACAAACTCGGGGGCATTTGGAGAAAATATTTGAAAATTTTGGGGGTTACGCGGACAGCAGCTGGGACTGACCGCCGGCACGGATTTCCTCTGGACTCCCTACAATGTTTGAAACGGTAGGGTGAAAATTTTAATATTATAGAATTCAATCCTTTTACGCACAGTGCAAGCTTAGTCTGTACAGCTTTCGGATGAGTAAAGTCGAGCTGGTGCTGAGAAGTAACGTGAATATTGCTCTTTTCTTCCGCACTGGACAGTAAACACGTGTGGGTTTTATCAAGCGGGTGATGAATTATGTTGCACGTGTCGGAATTATGCTTTTAATTGTACAGCAGGAATAAGACGCCATATTGAGTATTTGGTAGAATTAAAGGCAGAGCATGGGCTTGTAGTGTTCGTGTGCAGTAGCTTGTTGTGTCGGATTGTTTCCTGTTCGTTCTGGCGATCTATGCGGACTATCAGGATTATATTAGGCTATGCAACGTTTGGAGAGAGTCAGAGAGAGGAGGCAGAAAGCAGCCGCTCTGAGAAGAAAGTTGATGCCTTTACAGCTGCTTGATCTTGTGGAGGAATTTATCATATCCTATGTGGTGGATGTGAGAGAGTAGGGAGGGGGAGGGAAGGATGAGGGATCAGGATCTAAAATGTTGACATGATTGAAATGGTGATTGATTAGGAGAGTCATGTGATATATGGGTCTGCTTATTTCCATTTTTTCCTCTTATATGCATGTAGTAATATGAGCCGGTAATTGATTGACTCGTTGAAAGAGAGAGAGAGAGAGGAAAAGAGAGTGTGTGTGACGGTGGGACAGCCCGGTGTGTAGGCTATGAACCCCAAACTTCTTAAGTGGTGAAAGTCGTTTTGTTTTCCTTTTCCTGGGATTTGAAACGTAATCACATCCTCCTGTAATCGTATTAAACGAACATGATACCGCTGTGAGGCGGGCAACACCCTGTGAAAATAAAGCTCCAGCCTCAGTGTGAGGCCAGCGGCACTTCTCTCAGAGCCAAGAGGCTAATCTGGACTTTCACAGTGGCCCTCAGTTTACCAGTCGTGACAGTAAAACAGTCGATATGTGCAACAGCGAAATGCGCATTTCTGCCGATTTACTGAAGGGTGAAATGGTATCACCTCAGTTTGTTTAAACCCTGTGTGTGTGTAGCTAAGTTTTGTTGTAAAATGCGTCAGGAAACGGTATTTCAACCACAGCCTGGAGGGGAACAGATGAGTAATGATACGGAGGTCAAACTCTGACCTTTAGTAAGTGATCCTTAAGCTGAAAATTAAAGCTGATGCAGTTTTGGAACAGCACACATTTGTTTTAGTTCCCTTAAAAAAATCAAATTATCAGGAAGGCTGACGTTAACAGATCTGTCATTATACTCTCTTATACTCTTTGACTCTAGTCACTAGAAAATCTGAGGTTGGGTGGGCTAGTTAACCTTCAGCTGTTGGCAAACAAATTACGCACCATTAAGTTGGAAAGAGTGCCTCTTCTGCTCTCCCAGCAGCAGCACGGAATCAAATGGCGGCGTATCGAAGTGAATTAAAAATATTTTCTCAAACATTTGGCAGGTACTAATCAAACTCAGCTCCGCTCTGACCTCTGAGTGCACCGGCGCGCTCACAGGTCACTTCTCCCAAAGCTGCGCCTCCGCAGTCCCGCAACTTATTGTTTCGCCTAAAATTAATGGAGTTTTAATTATTTTGTAGCCTACAGTGATTTAGAACAGAATCCTCATGATATTGAGTCACAACATGGAACAGGGAACTTCATGGTCTGGCCTGTTAACGTGGACAGTGAGATGCTTTTTTTTTAGCTGGTTCCTGGTGCGTTTTACGCATCTTTAGTTCTAAACTTGTTTGTCTTGTCCCTGCACAAGTCACAAGCTGTCGTTTCTTGACAAGCCTTCACCTTAATCTTTTGTTTTGAGTGTATGTGTGAGCTAAGAGAACCCCACACACACACACACACACACACACACACACACACACACACTCCTCGCCCTCCCCGCCGTGTTTTTCTTGCTCGCACATTGGTGGTTTGTGTGTCTGAGCGCATAACGTCTAACACATAAGGCGACCTTTAATTAGAATATTGCAGCAGCAGTTTGTTTTATTCCCCTGGAGGCTGACACCTAGCATCTCTCCCTCTCTCTCCCCCCTCTGTCTTTCTATCTGTCCATCTCTCTCTCTCTCTCTCTCTCTCTCTCTCTCTCTCGCCATCTCTCTCACCCCGCTTCTCTAATAAGCATCCTCCTATCCTCGCCTGCGGTGCTGCATGAAAAGATGCAAACATACTTAATTAGAGCGGTGGCAATAATTTCCAGGCTAAATATGCGACCAGACAGTCATGGAAGTGATCTGATAGCATTCAGAGAGGATGCTACCTGCCTCCCTGTGTAGGATCACTGTGTTTTTGTTGTTGTCGTTGTTTTTCCTCTAGCTTTATTCCCATGGCTTTTTTGTACACTTGCTTTCAGGAGGGAAGAAGCATGTCACGGCTCTCTCTGACCCGGTCCCCGGTCTCTCCCCTGGCCGCTCAGGGGATCCCTCTGCCGGCTCAGCTGACCAAGGCGAACGCCCCTGTGCACATCGATGTCGGGGGACACATGTACACCAGCAGCCTGGCGACCCTCACCAAGTACCCAGACTCAAGGTAAGACACAGACTTTCCTCACAGGCTTTAGCCTCAATGCTGAAATTAGTTTATTAATGTATATTTTTTGCCTCGTTTATCGAAATTATTGACGATTTTTTTTTTATTGACATCTTGTTTTCAGTGAGACAGTCATGAATTTCTACGCTTTGAAATCACTCATTTAACTTTTTAAACGACAAATCCTAATTAAATTTCCAATTAGTTTATATCACTATTTATTAGCATAATAATGCATTTTTGTCATTAAATCAGCTTTATTACATTATTGGGCTGGTGTTTGTCTTAATTTAGTCTAATTGGATTTTTGCTGTTAACAAGTCATTTAGTAGTCTGGCATCAGGACAGCCATGCTGCATCTTCTGTGTAGTTTACACTTTAATATCTTTTCAAACCATGTGGGGACAGTTTCCTTCATTATTTCTAAACTCACATGGATTCAAAATGATGAGTTTGATTGCTTTTGTTTGCTTCAGTCCTGATTATTTTAATTGTTTGATAAATACCTCCAAGCCTTTTTTTTAATCTCCTTTCCCGGTGCTTGCATAGGAAAATTCAGCTGCTGTCAAGTTGGCAAGTGCAGCACCTTTCACGTGATTTAGTGCTGATGTGAATGGTTTGTTTGTGTAAATGTACACAACACACCAACTCTCTGTGTGCACTACATCCCCTTTGCAGCTTTTTCTCTTTTCCTTTTTCCGTTAGTCGACCAGGGTCGCCTATTGTTAGGAATCCTTGGAAGAAAAACAATGACGTAAATGTCCTGATCCCTGTCATCAAAGCAGACGTGTGGCAGCTTTGAATGTGATTCAAATTTAGCTCACTGGCATACAAATTAATTTTCTTGACTATTTTAGAACCAACATTGAGATCCTATATAGTCATTATTTGTGATCAAACACAGAGGTTATTTTCAAGGTGCGCATAGTATGACTCTTCTACTGTAAAGTCCTATATTGTGAGACAGCATAGTCATTATTCTATTTTTTTTTTTTGAAATATCTTAAAACATGACTTATTTTACAGTCAAACTTTGAAATGTCAGGCTCTATAAAAGAATGATTCTGTTCACTGAATATGTAAGTGGACGGGAAAAACAAGGGTTCTCTCAGGCATCTGATTCTCTCATACATACAGCAAACAGGCTTTTTATTTTTGATGCTCTTCTCACAAGATTTAGTCATGATGATTCAGATTGTGTAAGAGCTGTTGGTAATCCACCCTCCCACTTTCTTCACGTTTTTAGCTCCATCCACAAGCAAGGTGACACCACCGGCGCTAGCTCTGAAAAACAACTACACACAGCCAATGATAAGATGTCTCTGTTCTCAGCGGGTTTCCACTCTTTCCATTTCACCCCTTGAAAACTATGGGATGTTTCA
Source organism: Naso thynnoides (assembly GCA_029783665.1). Lineage (NCBI taxonomy): Eukaryota > Metazoa > Chordata > Actinopteri > Acanthuriformes > Acanthuridae > Naso > Naso thynnoides. The sequence goes on from JAQLOL010000001.1 coordinate 20,551,668, forward strand.
GGCCCCCTGCTTTTTGCTCCAGTGCAGTGTGTCATGCAGTACATTACACAGCCTGCGTCAGCTGACAGAGTCTCATGTGGGCCAAGGTAAACACTCACCAGGTTGTTAGAAAATCTGCCAAATTGGCTACAGGAAACAATCCATGTAATCCCTTGGTAATAAAGTCTTGATATTCACTGAGTCCACTGACAGGAAATCTCTGACAACTCTGCCTTTATTCCTGACTGTAACATGAGAAACATAAAGCTCATCCCAGACAAGGGTTTAGGATAGGTTTTGTTGTTAAGCTGCTTTTTTTTGTCTGCCGTTTCGTAGTTGTATTGGGTTTATCCAGGGGCCACAAGACAAAACTTTTTAATAAAATGTGTGAATGTTATTCAGAAGTTGACGTTTTGGAATCTGCAGTTAAAACAATTTTTATTTGCTTAAAAGATCACGGTTAAACTGGTTTTTCATTTTCATTTTAATCTGGCTTTTCTGTTTTGTATTGTGTTTTTTAATTTTTTATTCATCTTCACACTCTCACAAAGAAGTCATTCATAGAGGGAGAGACACAGGGAACCGTGCAAATGGAGCAGAGTCATGTCAGAGCACCCAAACAGTGTTTTTACACTGAGAGTAAAGAGCGGATACCAGTGTGAGTGTTGGTTAGAGAGCACCCTCCCCTCTCTTTTTCACACAAGCTCATTTACTTCCTCTCTCTATCTATCTCTCTCTCTGTCTCTTTTTGTGTCTTTCTCACTCTTGATCACACACACGCACACACACACACATGCATACGTACACTCTCTGCTTCTCTCTCAGCCTCCTCAGTGTACAGTTGGCCTCGGGGCTCCACTTTCCACTGGAGTCAGTGGAAGGAGGGGCCCTTTTTGCGTGAATTAGGATAATGGCTGACAGCAGAAAGCAAAACAATTACACTGACATCGCTGTATACGTTGCGTTCGGCCACGTCCGGTTGAGCAGGGCACATGACACCGAAAATGTGCCGCCTAAAAGTGGAGGGTTAAAGAGTTTAAAGTTGATGATTACTTTTAATAGATTGCTCCCTAAATAATGTAGCGTGCCAAGAGAAAGTTAGTCTAGTAACTAATGTGTGGTTATTCATCTTCCTCAGTGCAGCCCATATTAAGGGACAGGGATCATGAAACATTGATGCACACTCTGTGTAGCTCTCACGGAGGACAGTCTGAGCAGTCACTTGAACAGAAGCTGAGGAAATTAGGGGAAATGTTCCACAGACAAGGAAACTATTTTGAAAGGACCACTGGACATTTTTCTCTTTGAGGTCGAGCTTTCTGTGTATAGAGACGATTGATCTGTACTGGCTTCATGCTCTTTCAGTGAGTCACTGTATCTTATAGTTTCCCTTTTGTGAACTCAAATCAAATATTTAATACAGCAAACAATCTCTCATGCACATTTTAAAATTTATAGATTTATTTTCACTTTCTATTCTTTTTCTTTGTTAATCCTCTAAGCTGTTGTAAACATGGCTCATGTGTTCATGCTTTTCAGAGTGGCTGTTTGATACTAACACACTGTAACAAACTAAAGCAGATAAATAGCTGTTTGATAACACTTCAGTTTTCATCTTTTAACATGAAATAATGCTAATTAATCGTTGCTCTTGCACACAAACAGTCAAGTGGTGTAGCTTCAAATGAACAGATTTCATGAACTGATGACACACTGACTGTTCACAGCACATATTGTGAGTGTTAGAGTGGGAGTGTTTGGTCAGTCAGATCAGGGAGCTGTAGTCCCTACATGGTGACATTCATTACTAGAGAAGCATGTGAGAGGTTTTTGTTGCTGTTGTTGATTTAGTATTTAAATGTAGAAATGTGTATAAGTATCACTGGAACCGGATTTAACAGGATTCTCATTAAATCAGGATATTCAGCCAAATTAAAATTGCATTTCCTGTTTGGAAACTTCTGTCACTCTTTGGGAGAGTGTTTTTGAGAACCTGTAGGCAAAGTATCATTTTGGTTT
>JAQLOL010000001.1:20553848-20576184 GCA_029783665.1 Naso thynnoides
ACTCAAAAGCCGTTGTGGGCAGTCCTTCATGGGCTCTCATGCCAGAGAGCCTTTCATTCTGTAGAAGCAGGGATACCTGTGCAGTGTTCCCCTTCCACCTCCTGCAGACACGTCTCTGGCAGCTCTGAGCCACTGGTCGGCTGCTGCTGCAGCAGCGAGGATCCTGCCAGATATTGCCCACCTACTGCCCTGCTGCCTGCCCTCACTTGGCACTGCTGGGGTGGGAGATCTGAGCCGTTTCTGTCCTTGATAACCTTCCACTCCCACAATCTCTCTCCCTCTCCCTGACTTTTTCTCTTCCTCTCTGTCTTTCTATGTAGTTCTGTCGTAGCTTTTTGCTCCCACTCTCTAAATCTCTCCCTGTCTTCCTCTTGTGTTGTTTTTTGTTTCTTTCCCTGCCTGTCTTTTTCTCTCTTTACTTCTGTTCTCCTTATTTTTATCTTTGCCTTTCCTCTGCAATCTCCTTGTCTTTTGGCCTGTCTGTTTATGTATGTGCTCTCTTAATTTCTGTATGTATCCTTCCCATTCCCGTTTCTCTCTCCCTACCTGTTAAATTCACCCCCCCTCTAATTCAGGGATTTACCAGAAGGGGAAAAAATGAGGAGACCAACAGAGAAAGAGAGAGAGAGAGAGTAAAGGGAGTAGAAGAGAGGGAAAGAAAAAGAAAAACAGGCAGCATTTTAATTGCTTTTTAAAAAAGTGGAGATGAAAAACAGAGTTAGCCTGGAGGGGTATGGTGAAATTCTAGCTGGAAGAATTGCAAGACCATATGAGAAAGGAACACCTCGGGCAAAACAGGGAGATGAGTATTGGTTTTTTATAAAGCATTTTGCATTGATTTCCAGAGAGAAAGCGAGTAAAGGAGAAGGATGGAGATGGAGAGAGCAAAAGAAAGAAAATAAAAAGAAAGGAGGAAGAAAGACAGAAAGAAAGAGACAGAGAGTGAGAAAGAAAGGGAGAAGGGATGGCAGAAGGCGAGAGAGAGGGGGGCATCTTTGCTCTGCTTCTTCACACAGTCAAGTCAAAGAGAGAGAAACACGGTAAATTTGACATGATCGCTTCAGTGTGTTGAGCCGACACATCGAGGTCAGGAGATACCTGACACAACCGTTAAACACAAGCTCACACACTTTTTACAAAGTAGAGGATTGTAATTGTAAATTCATCAAAATTAGTTTGTAAGTAAAGTCAGCTCTGCTGTTTGTTCACTGACATTCCCACTGCAGCTCCCTTCCAGTGTCTTGTCACAGAGTTTGACAATGCCAGAGCCCAGGCAGTTGGTGTGCATTGCTCGGCGGGCTTCAAAGTAGGGTTTACGATTTTCTCTGTCACACACCTTCGTCAAGTCTAAAAGCTGTTACTATGATTAAAGTGCTGATTACACCAAAATGATGATAATAACAGCAATGCGGCGCCCTGCCCAGAGCTGTTTCTCAGAGAGACGATGGAAACTGTTAAGGAGGTTACACGCAACAGATTTCTTGTGTAAATTACTAATACGACTTGTTTGCACTGCGCAGGCATTCCAGGTTTCTCTGCTGAGGGAGATGTGAATTTTGTTTTAAAATGAGTCACAAAATTAAAGCAATTTTTTTTTTGCACTTCAGAGCTATGTAACTTTGAGCTTTGGGAATAGAAAAGTTTTACAAACCTTTGCAAACACTTGCACAAAACGCATCCTAAATATTTTAGATATACTACAAGAACTGTTTCGAATTATTGAACAGCAATAATTGGCACGTGGGAGGGAACACACAGACATAGTGAAGGTGCACAGATGACATTATGAGACTACCAAGAGAAGGAGCTGCAGGTAAGCTGCTGAAAAACAGCAAAAAAGACGAGGGGAAATAAATATCTATCCAAGGCTGTCTCGAGGCATGGCGCCAACATGGTGTGATGAAAGTTTAAAGATAACAGCAATTTCCACTCTTTGCCTTGATGAGCCCCTGTAGCCAACTTCAACTAAGCCCTTCATCTCACCGTACACTTAGGAAAAAAGGGTTAACTGTGAGATCCTAACAAAAGCAATAAGTGTGAAATATTTCTGCACAGATGTGTTAATATTTGGTAAAAGCTTTACCACATACCTTTAAATACTGTTTTTCATTAGATGCAACATTTTCTTTAAAATATTTGAAAACGCTTATGTCTACATTAGATCTATTGTTAACTTGTACTCTGTTTTTATCCCAAAAGTTTTCAACAACGTTCAAACTCATAAATCTGTAATTTTATTCAAGGGAATAAAATTAGCCCCCCCACCCCACTAATTTTTGTGGTAACACCAGTGGATAGTGACGAAGGAAGTTGAAAAACACGAATCTAACTCACATGAATCTCCTCATCCGTGAACATTTTTGTCTGAGTCAGGCAGATAGACCTTCATCTGCAATGGTGGCTGTTTGACACCAAAGTATGCAAATTACTTGATGCCGCGCCACTTCACCACCATATCACAAAACTGTGCCTTTGTGTTTTGTTTTTCATCCTTTTTATTTGTGTTTCTTTGATTGAGAGACCTGTTGGCACAATTTAAACACTGTGCATTTACTTACTATGTGCCTTAATCGAAAAAATACAAATGCTATTTTGGGTAATCTTGTTTTTACTGTTTTAGTTGAGGTTTTTTGTTTGCTTGTTTGTTTTTGTTTTTTAGATGCGATTCAGCCTTTGCCTTTCTTTAAATATAAACCAAATAAATAATCTCCTTCAGTCTAGACTATATAAATAATATAAGAAAACCAAAGTTAAGATGCAATATGTTTTCTGTGACAGCATATGATGTGAAGTCTAAAATGGATCCCTGACAATAAATGCACAAGGCAAATGTGTTGACCTCATTGTCAATAATGTGGTCTAATCTGAATAAATGAGCACCTGAGATAACAACTGTGGTTTGTTGAAGATCACAGAGGAACTTTAATCTGACAAATAGTTTTTAAAAAATGGACAATGCAAGTGTGATTAATTTATCTTTAAGGAGACTGTTATGTCAGCAGAAGTGAGATTGTGTATCAAATAAACAAACCACAAAACAAGTGATAGGTAACATAACAAAAAAGTAACAATGCCACGACTGAGAGTGTGCAGCAGCATAAAACCCTCTTATATTCATAACAAATTCACGCTGTAGAGGTAAAAATATTTTTTCCACATGTCGTCCTCACATTAGTATGTGAACCTCCATCGTTTCCTAACTCTGTTTCAATTCTAGCCCTCTGACAGATGGAATAATAGAGCTGTAATGCTATATTCATGCCATTAATTTCTGTAAGTACAAGCAGCAAGCGTGTGTGTTGTTATAATCTCTCTGCAGAAGGGACACTTCAAACAAGTCTGGAATGGAGGAACTGTGCCTTAAGCTCCTTGTTTCAACCTGGGATGCTAATGCATTTCAAGCTTAGTGCTAATAAAATTGAAAAATAAATGGAGGGTAATTGTTTCATGCATTTGAAGGGAGCTGGCTCATTCCATTATGTGTGTGTGTGTGTGTGTGTGTGTGTGCGTGTGTGTGCGTGTGTTTGTGTGTGCGCACGTGGCTGTCTGCGTGTACGTGTGTTTGTGTGTGTGTATTTCAATTTTCAGAATCAGTCGTCTGTTCAATGGCACCGAGCCCATCGTGTTGGACAGCTTGAAGCAGCACTACTTCATAGATCGAGACGGCGAGATATTCCGCTACATTCTCAGTTTCCTCAGGACCAGCAAATTGCTCCTTCCAGATGACTTCAAGGTATATATCTTCACCACAACATACTGTATTGTGTGTACTTGACTGCACCATCAGATTGCACAGTTCGAACAATACCGCAACATAAAAAGCTCAAGTATGTTAAGCCATCTGCCCAGACATGCAGTAATATTGTTTGAATTTCCTAAATTTTGTCAAGACAATCCAGCAAAGGATGAATATGCTTGTATTATTGTTTACCTGCCCTCTCAGGGGCTGCATGTTTTCAAAACAGACCTGATGCCACAACAGAGCTGCCAGTTTTATTTCCACAATGCCAGCGTAGACTCACCTCTCTCCCATTCAACACATCAACTACCTGTAGCGTAAGCGTAAGCAGTAATTAGAAAACTTTTGAGGGTGGGGGATGGACTCAGTGTTTACAGTGGTGGAGAGCTAAAATGCTAACTGGTTAACTAGAGCATAGCCCACTGATGTGTGTGTCAAAGCTCTGAGCTGTTGTTTTTCACTATGGAGGTGAGTCCAGGTGAAATTGCCTGCATGCCCCTCTGCTGCCCCCCACACTCTGATGACCAACTCCCTGACTGTCTCACTGACAGCCGGAGACTCGCGGGGAGAGCTTCTGCATATTGGTTTTGTTCAGTACATACTAACATGTTTTGTACCCATGTATACATGCATGTGTGAATGCAAACTTTACTCCTTGTGGGCCTTTGAATCTGCCTTGGCTCACATTAGACCACTGAGGCTGCACACACTTGGCTCCTGTTTCACTGTCTGCATGATAAAATTCTATCCTTTTTTTATTATTAAAGAACACACACAACACATCTGTCACCATACTAGTGCTGTCAGGTTTGCAATCAAATATGCTTTACACGCTCTGTGCGTATTTGAAGATTTCCCACCCAAGCAAGGTATTTTTAGGTAATTGGTGAGACAAACATACACATGATTTGTATTCACATGATTTGTATTTTTGGCACGAGCTGTGTAAGGACTCTCACACTGTATGTCTCTGTCCCACAGGGTAAAAACGGCACATGGTATTTATTTAATGTTGAGCTTCGGTCACCAGCCAAGCATAAGTTCAATGTTTGAACTTTAGGTGTGGTTTGGTTTCCACTGCTTTAGTTGTTAAATGTTCCACTATGTTCACCAGCTAGTCTTCTGTCTACAGTTCAGTTCTGGGCTTTTTTTTTTTTTTTTTTGTTACAGCAGCTTAATAAATTAATTTGAGCAATGAGAGTGGACAGTAAAGAATTAGTTCTGTAAAACCAAAACAATGAGCTGAGAGACACTAAAAGGCTCTGTCAAACGCTTCATATTACTTAGTCAGTTAACGCATTTGTTGATATTAAAATATTCACTGGTGCAGCTTTAAAACAAACTGATGGCAGCACTAGTATCAACACATCTGCATGTGGCTTTGTCAGAATTATTATATATTCTGCCTACAGCTCCTTCCCGTTCAAGGTTTTTATTCAGTGCTACTTTTTCCTAGGTGTATTGTTTTCTTCACTTCTACTCCACCTTAACTTGTGTGACCTTTCCACTGGGCTGGCGCTTGTTCATCATTCTCTACAAGGGAACAAGTGGAGGCCAAGCCACACAGAGCCAGGGGCAAACTCTCCAGGCCTCACGGATAGTCTGAACAAGAGCCAAACCTCAGACAACAGAACATGACATGAAAGCCCTGCATGTTTTTGCAAATGATGGCCTGACTCAGTACCGATTAGTTTTCCCCTTCTTGTTCATGCTTTTCCCTTCCATTCTGTGAGGTCTTGACAGTCCAATCAGGCAGCACGAATGAAGAGAACGCATTGGACTTTTATTGTTTCGACTCATTATGATCCCCGTGCATAAGCCCACGTTGATCTGCATACCTTTCAATTTGCGTGAAGCCAGGGAACAAAAAATGCAAATAGTGAGAGGCGGAATTGAGCATGTCCTTATCTGAACACAATCAGGCCTGCCGTCGCCAGAGGGCTGGGTCTGTTCTGTTGCTGGCAGCCACGGCACTGTGTGTTTTGCTAAATCAATGTGAAAGTCTGAGCAGAATAGGAAAAAGAATGTTTCGGCCTACATCAGTGGAACAAAATATTCACTATTAATATCCTCCCTCATCTCATTATTCAAACTACAATTAATCACAAGAGTGTAAGCAATGTTCAGTCATATTGAGGGCACTGGTATAAACCGTTACGAGTTAGTGGTCTCTGTGTTGGTTTATTCATGCTTTTCTATTGCACTTTAAATAAAGACCTTGTTCTTAAAGTATTAATATCTAAATAATAGGAAAGAGTATTTTTATTTTATTTTATTTTTTAAGGATTGTTTATTACATGAGAGTGGACTGGATTTTTTTGTCATTGGCCCGTCTAATCCAAAAACCTTTGAGCCTTTACTTGTGTGGCTAAAGTCCTTTTATGTCCAAAACATACAGTAGGTCTTTATCAGTCCTCGGACTCCCTCATAGTGACAGTTTCCATCATTTTCTTCCTCTTCTCCTTCTCTTTCCCTGCCTCCCTCTCTGTCTCTCCCTCCCTCTGTCCTTCCCTGAGATGTTGCCTTGCCGGTGGGCGATCAGGTCGGATCATTATTTTGAAGCTCAAACGGGCTGTCTGGACACAGGATTGGGGGATGAATTGTCTCGTAGAGCTGGCAGCAGTAGCAGCAGCTCCAGCAGCTAGGACGGAGCTGTTGGCCCTGTCTCCCTCTCATCCTCACCTCAGCGCTTAGGATTACTCTGTTGTTTTCTGCGCTGCTCAGGATGACTAAAGTGCCTCGCAGACAGACCCCTGTTAAAAACATATCCATCCATGGCTTCAGACCTGTGAAGGATGAGGAGCTACACTTTGATACAGAGAGCTGCCTGAAGGGGAGCGTCTCAGTATGAGTTTTGTCAGCTACAGCAAGAGGGCCAGGAGAGAAAAAGACAGGGAGAAAGGGAGAGAAAAAGGGAAAAAAGGACCCACACCCCCACTTCTTTCGCATTCTGAAATCTTAAATATTAGACCGTCAGCCTAAGATGTGTTGCATCAACGCTCGTCCTGATGGAGTTGTATTTGGGTGTCGTTCACACACTTCAGATGAAGGCACAGCTTAGATGACGGGGAAAGCCAGAGAGGGAGGCTTTTCAAGGCTAAACAGTCTGAGAGAAGCAGCAGGGTTAATGAATATGCTGTTTGCTGCCATGCTCTGTTTCTATACCCAGCAGTGGTCCGGAGAAGGGAAGGGGAAAACCTCTTTTTAGAACAGGGCTCCCTGGCAGCTCCAGCACCCAACACCCACAGCCACCAATGATGCAGACTATATGAAACATATGTTGTTTCCGCAGCACGAACACATCTTTTCAAGGGCGCAAAGACTTCGCACTGCACCAAGATGAGCAGCCCCTGTGTGTATCTATTAAATATGTAGTCAAATGTACAAACACGATCAGTTGTTAGCTGTGGTTTGACAGCGTCCCTACACTGAAACAAGCCATAGCCAGGAGCCAAAGAACATGAGCACCATGTCAGAGTAGACTTTGAATGGCAGTGATGGAAGTTCATAAACTGAGAATGAATTAAGCTGTCATTCTTTGTCACTGTGAAACACTAATCAGAACACAGATTTATTAATTACTAATTGTTTAGCAGAAAGATTTGCAGCATTTAGGTGTAGCCTAATTAAATCTTGTTCTAATAGGAGCTTAACATCGGGCCACAAGCCTCATTAACATAAAACTCCCTCCATGTGAGGAATACATTAAAATCCTCCTTGGCTCCTGATTGTCCTCATGTTCACTTGCACATATCTTTTCCTCACCTCCCGTCTGCCTCAATAGCAAACCTCCGCCTCCCCGTATTTTCTATGGTAGCGTTGAATGATGGTGCCATCTGGTCTTGTGGGAAATTAGAGGCGAGAGCATAGGGGCAAATGGCCCCCAGCAAGCTGTGCCCAGGAGGGAGAGGCAGACAATCTGCTGCAGACTGTCTGCACACAGGAATGCACCATCCCACTTCACTGGAGCCCTACTGACGGCCTTTCTGGAGTCGACTAAGACATGCTAAAGGCTAGCACAGCTCTGCCAAGAGCTACTGTGGAGGAGAGTTACAGCATGGCTATGCTTTGTTTATTGAGAGTGCTGTCCTGCTGCTTGGAGGCCATTACCGATCTTAACTTATGTTCTTTTCTCTAGAAGAAGAATCAGATGGTGTTAAATTAGATGTTAACCTGCTCAGTTTTAGATTTTTAGCAATTAGCAAAAATCACATTTTTTACTGGCATTCAGTGGAGTAGATTTTTTTTAACCAGATCAATTTACATCAAGTGCATAGGTAAAAATGAAAACTCTTAGCCTACACTGCTGACATTATGAGAAGACTCTGTATAATGATAAGTGAGAAGCATGGTGTCTTGATCCTTTGCACTCATAGTTTCTCGTAGCCGACAGTGAGGACAAGGACAGAGTTGTTACCTGACACACAATAATATGTTGCCTAAAAGTATTCTGATATATTGTAGGACATTTTGAGTATGTTTATCACTAGTTATTTGTCCCATGCGTGCCTGCTAGTGTATCGCACTGCTAGTGTTTCACTCTTGTGGAAGGGTCAAAGTGCAGATGCAGCCAGAGCAGCACTCCTGAAGTAATTAGAGATTAGCTGCCATGGGGAACCTTCAGGATACCCTGTGAATATATCTTCTACTGTCATGTTAATACTGCAAGATTCTGTATATGTGTGGGGTTTCACCCTGAAGACCTTGCTATGGAACTGTAATGGGGTGAAACACAGTGTGCAAGTGTAAGATGAATAAATGTGCGCACCTGCAAACTCACTGCACTTATCTTCATGTTCCTCTGCCAATGTAGGACTTCCACCTGCTGTACGAGGAGGCACGCTATTACCAGCTGACGCCCATGATCAAGGAGCTGGAGCGCTGGAAGCAGGAGCGCGAGCAACGACGGATGGCGCAGCCCTGCGACTGCCTGGTGGTCCGCGTTACACCCGACCTGGGCGAGAGGATCGCTTTGAGTGGGGAGAAGGTCCTCATCGAGGAGATCTTCCCCGAGACTGGAGACGTTATGTGTAACTCAGTCAACGCTGGCTGGAACCAGGACCCAACACACGTCATCCGCTTTCCCCTCAATGGCTACTGCAGGCTCAACTCTGTCCAGGTAATACGCAGGAACTTCTGTTTGTTGTGATTCACTCCCCCTCCACATGTGGCTCTTATGATACATACCAGACTGTTCATGTAAAACACAACTACCAAATATATGGTAGTTTTAAACACAAATGACAACAAAGTAATTGAGGTGAGCCAGCACAGTGTTTTCACTGTGTTTCAGTGGAGCTGTATTGTAATGTCTTACTGGATATGCAAGTATACACCATTTCTGTGGGTCACTGTGGTATGCCTGATGTTAGCGTATTATTAGTACTCTGCTGATAGCAAGTGCAAAATCCAAGTGTCAGTAACGCTTAACAGCTTGAAACAGATAACTGGTGAAATTTCTCTTTCTTTTGCACAGAATGATTTGGCAAACAAAGCATGATTAAAAGGCAGGAGGATCCACTACAAACCAAATGATAACATTACAGTGACAGAACATGAGAAAAATTCCAACCCTGTGTTCATTTCGATATTGAGTGAAAGAAAAACATGAGGTTCTTTAGGATAATTAAAACTGTGATTTTAAATAAATTAAATTTTGAATGATAGTTACTTCTTTAAATTAACATGTTAAGGTACCAGATAGTGTGCTATACGTTTATTTTAGTGACATTACAAGAATATTACACTGTGATTGAGATAGATAAAAAAAGAACCGAATGAAATGCTCTGAAATGAAAAAAATATTTTTGAACAGATTGTTAAAACCTGTTTAGAAAAAACAACAACTTGGTAATCATACATATGCAAAGTATTTGCCTTAAATACACACTGAGCCATTTAACCAGTCACCCGGCATGTATTCATGACATCTCATTTGGAGAAAGTGCAATGCAGCCCAAACAATGGAGAGCCAGCTAATAAGGCCACAGGTGACAAATGGTGATTGCAATGACATTTTCAATGCATTGTCATGGAAAATTAAGCGCAGTTTTGATTAAGTGTCACTATATAGACTCAAACCAGGGGCCATGCGCAGAGCAGCTCAACTTGCTTTCTTATACAGAGTTGATTCCAGGGCCACTTTTTTAGTCTATGTCATTGTACCATATCTGTTTTCTCTCTGTAGTCTGAAGGTAGAAACAGTAAATTGTGCACAAGGCTCACAGAGCTGTTTTAAGTTTTGAGATGAAATTAAACTCAGAACAAGTTTTGGGTTCTTATTATAGGCTCACACTAAGTATGAGGAACAATTAACATCTGGTAGACCAGATATATCTGTTAAAGCACAAAACAACTTCAAAGCTCACTAACAAAACAAATACTAATGAATCAGTAGACATACTATAAGAAAAAGATTAAACTAAAAATGACTAATCATAAGCTGGCACCCTGCTGAGTGACTACAAGTCTTAACGGTATGATAATATCCAGTGCAGCAAGCTGTGGAGCTTGTCTCAGTGGTCTTAGCGGGCATCTGCTGAACAGAAACAACATGCATCAAGTAAAGTTTAATGATTCCCGTACACAGTAACTTTGAGTAAAACATGCCCAAGTAATTTTAATTCATTCATGTAATTAGTAATGTGTTTTCTCATAGAAAATGTATTTTTACTTTGAGGTTTTTAGCTAGCATTTTTTTAAAGATAAAATCTTCTTTGCATCAAAAAAGGAAGTAAGTTCTTCTAAATGCACAGGTCTCCTTATGATTTTATAATGAGACTCTTGTGTACTTTTAGTCTAGACACTACAGTTCTGCATCTGCTTAAGTTTGATTTGGCACTGCAAGTGCATTAAGTCCAGCGAGAAACTTCACTACGAGTTAGTCAACATGATTTGTGGCCTTGTATACACTCTGCATGTTGTCACTGTGGAGACTCTTTCACTTTTATTTACCCAGCAAAGGGTTTTGCAGAGCAAGCAATTTTTCACTGCCACTCGTCAACACGTCTCACGTCTCCTACTCGCTTAAACACCGGGCTGGCATTTGCACCATACTACCAGTGCTTTGATGGCAGCTGTACGGCTCAACCCATGTTACTGAGCTTCAACATCTACTGAGGGAGAGGAAACTGTCTCTTGTTCACTTTCTCTGTGCAGGTTTTCTTTTTTTTTCAGTTTGCAGACTTTAACTTCAGCTCACTGATAAAACCTGGAATATATGTTAGTTTTCTTCATTGTCTGTAAGCTGGAATCCATCTCCAAGCTTCGCTTTAAGGCAGCTGGCATGATTTGTGGTCCTTCATACTGTGTTTTGCCACAGTAGAGATAATAGCTTGTTGTCAGTAACTGAGATAATAGCCACTCTGATGAAGCTACAGTCAGTTTGTCATGAGATTACCTGAGGTAATAACAGGTGTACACAGTGTGTGTAGTCCTTCAGGCTATCACAGCTTCCAATAGGCTTTTGTGACTGTAGCATGATGTAAACTTTGAGCCTGTCCTGTCCTCTGTGGTCATTTATCTTTTTATTGTACTCACACTACATACAGTAAATAAATATGATAACTGATATGATCCCAGATAGATTTGTTTTGCAGACAGTCAGTTTGACTGAGATACATAATCTCCTTGTTTAAAGCAGAGTGCGTAGTGAAGCAGTGAGACGGTAAAAAACAACTTCAGAAAACTAGTTTTACAGTTGTGTTACCCAGAGAGGTCTGTGAGAGGGAGAACGGGGGAAAACATAACAGCCTCACACCACAGGCTCGATATAACACACTTCAGTGCCCACAGCCATGAACAGGCCAACACATAGAGGAGTCTTCTCCCCTCCAGCACCCACAGGGAGCCTCTCCCAGGCAGGCTAGTGCACTCTGACACCTCCACCTCCCTCCTGCCAGCATGCGAGACCACCTCCAGGGAGGAGAGCCGAGCAAGCGGGACAAAGCACGTGTGGACTGCGGCCATGTTTTCCTGCGAAATGATGAAGAAGAGGAATTGGAAGGGGGGGAAATGATATGCATAATTTACGCTTTCTCCTTTTTAAGACACAGCTCCTTTTTTAAAAAAGACTCCAATATAACACCGCTCAAGGCAATTGAAATACACGTATTGCATTTTTTAATACCATACTTACAATTTCTCAAACAGCCTAAACCGGTTTATACTTCTTTTATAGATTTTTAAATGACTTGCAATATAATTAATTGGCCACATCAACTAACACAACATTTTCCCACTCTGTTTACCAGTGAGACTGGTTATGGAATGTGAGCGCATATGACTAACGTGGTCTGAAAGGAGTTTTTATTGTCTTGTGTTTTTTATTGGGCTGCTCCTCTGAAGATGAGGTGAGCCGAAATCCTCTCTTCAGACAAACTGCACACAGAAAGAGAAGCTGGAGCTTCAAGGTTTCCTGTAAGCGATGCTCCCTTTTGTCTCACAGAATGGGCTCTCTCAGTTAAGGTGGCATTAGTTGTGTCGTCGGGCTCTTTTTTGTCTCACGCTGGCCCCTTTAAGACACACAGATAAGCAAATATCAAAAGCACAAAACGCACACACACACACACACACACACACACATATGCAAGCACAGTGGAGGGGCCCGGCTCATTGAGTCGATGTAGATGAGGACACAAGGAGCAGATGGAGGTGTTTTTCGGTGTAAAGCGAGATTTTTCTAAACAACTTACTCATTCTGTCCTCTCTCATTGTTGCGTGAAGGTATGAGAAGGTTAGGAAAATAATCCTCATCTTACCCGCCAGACAATAAGCCTCTGATCTTATTTCAGTCCTGGACCCCAACCCAGGGGAACACACACACAACCACACCCTGCCCACAGAGGAAGACCAAGGAGAGGAAGAAGGGGGTGGATGGGGTAGATGTAGCTGTCTGGAAGAGAATATTTATGACTAGACTGGTTTTTGAGGAGGTCCTGCAAGGATTGATATGTGACAGCATCTGAAATATACACTTTTATATTTAATATACCTCACTGGCATATTCATATTCATTCGTTTAGTCGTAAATGATTTTGTCGAAGCTAAGGTATTGTTGCTGTCTTGCCCGAGGCTGGAAACTGCTAGACCTTGTGATATGTTGGTCACAGTGAGATAACATGACATTTCACTACACTTTTCTGTTAACTAAGCAGTGTATTATTCAGTTTTATTCACTTACAGATAAAGTTACATCCCTTAAGGTAAAATTGGTTACACTTTGGAGTGAAACATCTAACTCAATTACTTAGTAATTTTCAAAGCAGTTCAAAGAATCTGTTTTTAAGTTTTCTCATCAAGAGCATCTGATACATTAATATTTCATCTTACATTTACAGAAATAAAACTAAACTTACTGTCTAATAGAATTGTGATGTATGCTGTAACTTTATCCCCTTCTTTAGTCCTTCATCTTGTGTATTCAAATGTGAGGGAGTCAGAATAAACAACTCCACCTTGGCAAGTGATTCTCCATGAAGTCATGAATGGAATTTAGGGACTAATGCAAACCACCTGCGCTGTGATGTAGATCCAACGGAGAGAAACAGAGAGCAGCAAAGGCACTTAACAGAGGGAAAACATTTAGCCAAAGAGCCACAGAGGTGTACACACACGTGTCCCAGCGCTGGAGCAGGGCCTGCTGCTCCATACATCACCATGATGAAGCACTCAGATCAGGCCAGAGCCAATCCGTCCTTCATCAATGTGACAGCGGAGGCAGTCGTAGAGAAGGGCCCCCTGTCCCCCTGCTGCCCAGGCGGGGAACGCAACATGTCGCAACACTCTCTTACATGTCACACTGCCACTCCATCAATCCTGCACTGGGTGCAAAGAGAAAGCACAGCTCATCAGAGCAGACAAGGCCACACAAACACTTCAGCTGTTCTCCTCAGTGGCAGAATAAGACATTAACACTGCTGTGGTTAGGGGACTCTGAGCCACCTGTGTAGCTCAGTGGGTGGAGTACAGCATTGGGCACTTGGGCCCAGCAGGCAGCAGATTTACCTGCAGTTAGGAGAGGATAAAGACTGGATGATGTTTCTTGCTGACAGCCTCAGCAGTTGGTGCCAGGAAAATATTTTCAAAAAAATGCAGAATGTTTTTTTTTGGATGCATAATGGTAATGTAGCTGAAAGTAGATCTTTATGAGAGTAGCCCACAGTCAGCAGGAGTTATGAACACCTAAAGGGGATGAAAGAATGAAAAGGAAGTGGAATAATCAGATGATTGATCAGAAGTAAAACTTAATTTTAAATGGAATATAGATAGAAAAAGTTTCTCTATCCAATGCATTGAAAGATTTGTCATAAAACATCCTTAATGAGTTTTATATTTGTAGTAATGCCACATAAAAGGGGTTTAGCAGCGCAAAAGTAACCATCAGTTAGTATCCAGATCCTTTACCAAAATAAAAGTAAAAATTCCACTAATCAGTCACAAATAAATAAGTCACTTAATTCAGTGCGATACTTAACTAAAAGTACAAATGAATTATCAACAAAATGTACCAAAAGTATCAAAAGTGAAATTCAGAGTGAGCATCATTGCTGCAAGTACAGTAATATCTGTTGCAGGCAAATAACTGTTATGACGCAAGACGTACTACATTCCCTCTGCAATGTAGCAGAATAGGAGAATAAAGTTGCATAAAATGGAAATAGTCAAGTTAAGCACAAGTATCTACAAACTGTATGTATTGTACTCAAGTAAATGTACTCACACCAACGGTAGCCATAGTTTTAGCACTAAAAAGCCAGAAACCACAGACACGCAGATGAATGAAGTTACTGATGTGAAATCCTTCATCACCACATGCTCGAGTCTGTTCTGTTTAGTCTAAACTGGCCCTGCAGTCCCTTTGAGGTCAGGCCTAACCCATCTCTGTTCCCTGTCTCTCTCAGTGGGTATTTACTCTGCCAGGGGGTAGGGGTTGCATTGGCTCCAGGGTTACCTGAACTAATTACTGTTGATTCAGACTACTTTAAGATGCTACAAATCACAGTGTCCATTTACAATAGTGACCTAAATCCTGTCAGATTGACCAGCAGAGCTACTGGATAATATGCCGCAAATTTCATAAGGATATATTACACTGTCAAAGTGTTTTTGTCGCTTATGATTCCCTTAAAAAGCTGGCAGATGGCTTTGAGAATAAAAAAGAGTTAGAGCTTATCAACTGTTTTATGCCAGATGCTTGCGATAAGCAGAGGGTACAATGCAGATACTGCAGTTAACACTTCTTGTCACATATTAAAGACTCTGCATAGTTAAACAAAAGCGACCCCCTGTGTGCGTCACCCATCACATCATGCATGTGTCATACATGTCAGTCAACTCTGAGCCTTGTGCCATGAGGAGCAAACATCTTCCAGTGCCTCCGGAGAGGTGTTGTGAATGTGTGTGTGCACTCTAGTGTCCATCAATATTACATTGCGCCCTGGTTTCCAGCCCCTATCCACTTTGATTCCTACCATCTTCCCTGTGTTGGAAGTATACAGTGCTGAGAGAGGCTGATATATATTTCCCCATTGTGACCCTAGATTGAGTGGCAGCTCAATGAGATGGTAATATGCTGAATGGTATGTGTGTGTTTTGGGGGCAGATCCCTGTGCAGCCAAGCCAACCTTGTGACAGTGAGAATAGTTTATTATGTTTCAGATGTAGACTGATCACTGGGGATGAAGAGGGCGAGGAGACTTTTCTTCTTTCTGCTTCCATCACACAGGCAGGAAAAGACAAGAAGTGTTCAAGTTTAGGGTAGAAGCAGCTAACTTTGTTAAAGTGTTGTCTTTTACTCTGCTGTGTTCTGACTTCCTGTTTTGAAAACAATAAGGGTGGTGACATACCTCACGCACAGTCACGGCAAGACTGTCTGAGATGGCTATTTTTATGTTTAGAGAAGTGAACATGAAAAGAAAAAGAGAAGGGTAATTAGCTCAAATTTAATTTCACGGAAATAATCATGCTTAGAATGAAATTTTGACTGATGAGATTTCTCACATGCAACTTGCTGTTAGAATATTTTGCTATGGTTTCGCTCAAGTGAGGCAGGAAAGTAAGCAGAGAAATCTGCATAAGTACAACATAAGCTGGGATCTGAAAGCCTGCAGTCACAAGCATGTTGTGCTCAACTGAGCCACCAGAACATGTGTTAGCTCTTTAAGAGGGTGCATTACACTCTGTTGTCAGCTGGGACTGATTTCAGGACATTGTCCTGTGGACATTGAAACCTTTTGCTTGGGTACATCCTAATTATTCAATGTATTGTTTATTCCCCCGTGGCCCTAATTCACTGTGTCAAACCGAAATTGAAGTTTTTATTATGGCTCCTTATAGTCATTACAGTATTCTTGAAGCAGTTAGAACTATCTATAATAATATCCTTAAGTCTTTTGTGTTGCCATGCATTAATGATAAAAGTGTTTTCACACTATCTTTATTGATCAGGCTATTCTCCTCTGTGACCAAATCCGTTGCCGAACATGACAGAGTCCCACATGCGTTAAGAGATGATGGGGAAAAATGCAATGTGATGCAATGATCAAAGAAGGCTATGTAATATCATTTCCATAATCGTTAGGCTCCTCCGTCGTCTGTCATGGATTTGGGAGTGTTTGATGCTTGGGCAGGTCTCTTAATTAGCCATCCTCACCATCAGCTGTCTGCCGCCCCTTCTGTCTCACAAATTAGAGTTTGTCGTCGTTGTACGGCCAGAGGATGAAAAAGGAGGGGGAATAACTTTTCCTAGTAGGTCCTTTCTGCTTACAAACAGCACATCAGCCCACATTTCAGTTTTAATCAGGCAGTGGGAGGTTTCAGGTCTGTTCAACAAGTTTGTGTCATAAATTGGATTTGTAAGTTTGCATTCTTACACACATCTCGCATCTTTGTTTGTGAGTGTGATTTATCTGCTCTTCTTGGTTGTGTTAATCCACAGTGAGGGGAGGCTGCATCTTCTCAACGTGAAGGTCCTAATGCCCCATTTTAGGCCCCCGGTGTGGCCCTGGCTTCTGTAATTAGACAGGTCATCCTTCCCCATGAGTTTATGTGTCTGTGTGTGTGTGTGCGTGTGTGTGTATGGTCTGAAGAAACCCATCTTTTTGAGCAAACTTCTCTGGCTCTGTATCAGGCAGGAGGGGTTGGCCGTCGGCAAGACCTTTCATTTCCATGCGCTGCACACTCCATTAAAAAGGACGGGGGAATAAGTAAATACACAGCACTCCTCGCACTGGGATTTAGATATGCTCCCCCCTCCAAAAAAACAACATCCCACAAGAATTTCAGCAGATGAGGAGAGAAAAGTGATGCTGGAGTTCACATGTGTCAGAGTTACTCTGCATTTGGACAAGTGTGTGTATCAATGCCCGCACTCGAGGGCGAACATGCATCCCCGTCTACCGCTCTCTCCCTGCAGCTCCAACACTTTGTCCTCACACAGATCACCCATAACTCCCTATCCTCATTCCCCACACGTCGCTCTCTGTTTCGCTCACGGACCTTGCTTCTCCTCTCACCCCTGCCTCATTACTCAAATTAGGAGCTCCAGTAATCACCACGCTGAGCCCCTTAACACACCTCACTCACGCTCAACTCTCCTCATCCCTTTGAGCTCATGCCCTCGGTTCAGTAGCCAATTCCAACACAAGCGGCATGAATATTGCAGAGGTGGTGTGATGTTGGAGTGCCCTCTGGATTTACTCCATCACCACATGTGATTGGAGGAGGGGGAGGTTAATGACATGTGGTGTAAATCGAGACTGATGAAGATCTGAGGTTTATGCAGGAATGATGGATAGATATCAAAAAGTGAGATCTATCAAATACTTGCTCATATTTGCTGCTGATAACCTGATATTTCTAGAAAATGACTGGAAACCTTTCAAAATGTGGGAAGGAGAAATCAGCAAACTGTCCTGTAAGTCATTATCATCATTATTATTATTAAGGAGAAAACAACAGACTCTGACCTGATTCTGTTTAAAAAATATATATTTCAAGCATTTCAAGAATGTATCACATCACAAAATAATATTACATAATAACTAACAATTAAATTGTAAATCAACATGATCATTTCATTATTTGTGTTATACAGTTTTTAGAACTGGATATCAGTGGTGTCTCTGTAGGATTGTCTCCAATTTGTGGTCCAGAGTGTTGTAAAGTTCCAGTAAAAATCAAATTTTATTAAATCAAAATGTTTTTTTTTTTTAAATAGAGAAAAAATTAACACCTTTTTTTTCTCCAACAAAACAATCTGCTAAATCCAAACTTGTTGGTGTTAAGCTTTTCAGAAACAACATTTTCACTGCAGCCAAAAAATTGTTCATTACCCCGTTCGCAGCACACAGAGAGAGGCTGCACCTTCACTAACGAGACCATCTAGCAGCAATTTAACAACAGCATAAATTTCATTTATATGACTACAACAAACAAAACAAAATCTATTTTTGCTTGAACACTCATATAGCCCCCATCCTTGTGTAACAAGTAAGTGTCGATCATACTGAATGTCTTCACCAGACTATTCAGATTTTAAGAAAAAAAATTATTATTTTCTGATTATTTTGGTGCCATATTTGCCGTAGCATAATGTTTCTACTGTACACGCATAAGGATGCTTCATTTAAAAAACCTCACTAGATGCTTTGGAAGTAAAAAAAACATTCAGTATAGCCCTTCACAAAAAAATAGTTTGAAATTGAGGTAAATATGCTTGCTTACTTACTTAATTCAGTTAAATCAGAAGATTATTACCATTAAGGTAAATATAAAGCTACCAGCAGCAGCAGCAGCCATCTAATAGCTTAGTATAAAGACAGGCAATGGGAGAAACAGCTAACTTGGCTCTGTCCATTTAGTGCTAAGCTAAGTTAGCTGACATGTTGCTGTGACTTTATGTTTATAATCCAAACATGTATGCTAAGTCTAAAAATATATTCCTCTGTCTTCCTTTGTTTTCAGGTCCTGGAGCGCCTTTTCCAGAAAGGTTTCAGTGTGGCAGCATCATGTGGAGGTGGCGTGGACTCGTCCCAGTTCAGCGAGTATGTGTTGTGTCGCGAGGACCGGCGGAGTCTCTCCATCAACACGCCCATCAGGATAAAACAGGAACCCCTGGACTAGAGCATTCTGGGAGAGGGACTGTCAGTTCACCGATACTACTTCCATGTTCTCACACCACCGCACCCTGCCTATCCCTGCCCCCTCCCTGCCCTGACAGAACCACAACCAACCCCAACATACCGAAGTATTAGCAGAGGCTTGTTTACCTCGCCAGCTCTGCAGAACTCCAAGGGGAATGTAGAACCAAACAAAGTAAAAAAAAACATCAGCAGCAAAATTTTTTCATTATGTTAAATAACACCCAAAGAATCTGGGACTGTGATGAAAACAACAATGACAGCGACCAATGGACTCAACAGCAGCTCACCTGAACCATTGACCATGACTGGTTAGTTTTTCCCTCATCCATTTTCCCTTCTTAATTGACACAACCACCCCATCCTTGACTCCCAGTGCACTGCACGCTCTACCACACGTACTTCTACCCATCTTTCAGCAGTATATAATCCACCTCTGTGTCTGTAGGAGGTCCATGTCTTGTCTGAATGGTGACAAGTGTGGCCTTTTGTGGGACATGGAAGCTTTGCTAAATGGGATGCTGTAAACGAAGACAGGAAGAGGACATAATCCCATCTCGATGGTCCCCAAAATGGCCCCAATTCCCAACAACTTGCTACCCTTCATCCCCGTCCCACCTCACTCCACAGGCCTTGCTTTAGACGGCAGAGCCTTGCCAAAAAACAGCATAGTTTGCCAAACTGATTGTTTATTACAATTTTCATTGTTGTTTCTAAAGTATGTTTTTCTTGCTCCTTTTTGCTGTTCTTATCATGACATGGTGTAAACAATTATTATTAATAGGATTATTTTTAATGTCTCTTTTTTCTTTTCTCCAATATGAAGGATGTATGAACGTTGTATTCATTAGGCTTTGAGAGTCTGTTAGGGAGCGTTTCTTGGCAGTAGCTGCAGAAACTCAGATGTCTGCAGGCTATGTGGCTAAAGCGATCTGGCTGGCAATGCATTCAGAGCCGGAAAAAGTCCCATTGTTCAAACAGGGATGGAAGAGAACCTGAATGTTTCAACTTTGTTCATAGTCAAATGTGTAGCACACATAAAAAAAGTGCTCTAGAATTTCTGCTTATAAGCTCTAAAACATATCTCGGGTCTGTGATTGGATTCTCTCTCATGAACACAAACATTTGTTTGTTTGTATAGCAGAAGTTGAAGAAAGTTCGTAAATTTGAAATTCAGGCTGAAGTTGCACAGGCTCTAAGTGGTCTGCAGTTTTGTTGAGTTAGAAAGTTAAAGACCTGAGGACCATCGTAGAGAGCTGACGTTTACCAGTATGTCTCGTGATCAGCAAGAGATGTACTCTAAATGCTTAATGTTTCTTTGCACTTAAACATTTCCTACGGAGCTTCCCTGACCTGCTCCTAACAAAGACTTGCTTAAACCCAGTGACCAGTGCCAAGTCAAGCTGTTTTTTTCTCCTGTTGTAAGAGACTAAAACATTAAAATATTTAAATTAGGCAGACCTTACAACGGAATACTGCAAGCACCACAGGACACACAGCGCTTACATTGTTGATTGTACAAACATTGAGATGTCATCACTTTTTACAATTTGAAGCTCAAATAGACACAGTGCATCATTCAAAACTGTATGAAGGGCACCAACATTTGTTCCTCCAGGCCTCCAGTCTTGACTGTTTGGTCGGGAATAGCTCACAGTAATGCCGGACAGTTTGAGAGACAATGTCTTTGTTTGTTTCAAATGTTGTCACTTCTAAGCCAAGATTATTTCAATGGTTCTTCACATGTACTGTATGTATGACAGAACACAAAGTGAACTGTACTCCCAGCATCAGCGTGTTATTCACAAAGAGGCGAGTGGGCGGCGTTTACTCTATCCTGCTCTCATTCTTTTGGTCTTATTCTCAACAATTCTGGATCAAAGACAGAAACAAGAAAGGCCAAGTTTTCATGCTTTCTATTTGTGTGTAACTTACAGATGCTGTTTCTTCCATTCCACAAGACTCATAAAAAAGAAGAAGCCCATTCTGATCTTTGCGGGCTCTTGCAGTTGTTTGAGTTTTAACTGGGGTTGTTTTTTATAAACTAGTTGTTCATTAAAAATGGGCGTTAGTTCTTCTGTCCTAATATCTCTCTCCGGGTAGCTGCTGATTAAACAAGGCCAATAAGTGGGCAAAGATGAGCTCGGTGCAAGTGTAGCTCCCAGACCAGCGCACCCCTGCCTGGGGCTCTCTCTCACAATCAAGCCCATCTTTGTTGTGACCTGCCAGTGGCCTGCGCCTTTGCATCCAGTCGCCTCAAAGGGAATGGTCAACCAGGCCTTTCATGTGCTGAGGCATGTTGGACTCTTCAAAGCGCTCCTCACCCCCCTCCGCCTCCCCGAAGGCTCCCAGCTCAGTGGTGCCAGTAGAAACTCGGGCTGCACCCCCTGCTGCTGTGTCATCCCCATGCCCTGGTTTTCAAAACGCCCTCCTATGCTGTGGCTTGCTGGACCACACCGCAACAAAGCAAACAAACTGATGAGTCAAATCTGAGCACACTCAGAACACACTGTACAGTACAGCCAGGGGACTTGACTCCGCTGCTGATCCGGAGATCTTTGATCCAGCTGAAATGAGGTGTGGAAACTCATCTGGGTTACTTCTTGGGAAAATGGGGATTAAAAAAAAACAAAAAAAAACCAGGATCAATTTTGTACTAAAGCCACACATCTGCAAGAATTACTTCTTTCATGGAGGAAGGAAAGTAGGCATTTTTTCTCACTGTTGTGGCATTTTGAAATCACAGGATGGCTTTTACAGCTTGATTGATCTAAAGAGTCATGCACATATGAATAAAAAAGAAATGACCATTCAAACATCGTTCTGCACGAGTGAGAAAAGGAACAAAGAATGCAGTTTTGGGTTTGGCAGGTTACTGATGGAGTCAGACAAACTCGACAGGACTGAAAACTTCTCAGACATGAAACATGCCACCCTTTCAGATGAAGTACTGGTGAGTGTTTCAGCTGCTTCATATGGCGTTCACTCCACCTTTAAGGCGGGTTAGTTGTACAGTTATTGTATATTGAATTATCAGGACTCTGGGTTTTACGAGACCCTCGTGTTTTTAAGAGACGTCTTAGTCTTCTTTACAAAAAGAATGAAAAGAATTCAGAGCATTACATTGTGTACGTATGGATTAAGACATTTCAAAGGGTATCATAAGGTGCAAATGTATATTATTTAAAGTGTTTAAAACAATTAGACTGTGGTATTAAAGGGCATGTGTTCATTTACAGTGTCTCCATTTGACTTTTCTTGCATATTTGCAATAATAAAAGGATGTACTGTATATCTGATGTGTGTCTCATTGCTTTGATGTTGTTCTGTTGACCTTTAAAAGGGGAAACAAGGCTTAGTTTTGGCAGCTACCTCTAATGTGCAAACAGCTCACCGATGCCAGCTTGAAACATGTAAGAACGTGGTTGTTGTAATCGGTCAGTTAACCACTGTATCC
>JAQLOL010000001.1:20576284-20589067 GCA_029783665.1 Naso thynnoides
GTCAGTTAACCACTGTATCCTGTTACTAAGCTGATTAAACCTGATAAATCTCTCTAGCCCTCCCTGTACCAATGTGGACTTTTGCAAAGGGGGAAAGGCATCTTCAGGGCTGAATCCAGATCAGCAGTCTGCAGCTCCGGGGGGACTGGGGAATAGGTCGAGATCCTGAAAAACCAATATGCTCCCAAACCTCAGTATTTTACAGTGAGTTAAACAGTTTGGTCTTCTCAAAAATGCTTCTGCTTAATTAGCAGCAGAAACCTAAGGGGACTTTTCATAGTTGAGCAGCGTTGCTCAACTCAGTTTGTACAGCTACTTAGCATGTGCAATGTTAGAAATGGAAATGAAGCAGGCTGAATTAGAAGTTGACTTTGGTAAAATTGTCTTGCAAAAACATAACAGCTTATTTTTCCATGTGAAGACTGAGGAATGAACAGAGGGAAACAAATTGCTTCGTTATTAAGTCATTTTGGAGTAAAATTTACATCATTTCTGCTAAGACTCATACAGTACCTACAGACATTTGAATGTGTGAGTTGTTGGAGTGAAACAAAAGAAGAAATGGAAAATGTCAGCATCTGCTTAGTTTAGTAAACAGCTCATTTATTCCTTTACAAAATAGGTACAAATACATAAGTATTGTTTCTTTCACACAAACAGGAAATTTTAAAGATATGTACAAGAGTTTACCAAAAATAACGGGGTTCTAATAAACACATAATTTTGTAAACAATATTTACAAATCATCCTTACACTGAAATGTTATTTCCTCCATCTGTTTACATGAGTAACATTGTCCTAATATTTTGGCTAGAAAGCTGTAGTAGTAGTAGTAGAAATGTCCTCCTGTGAAACCATAGAAATTACTAATAAAATTATCGGAAATCATAACAAGAGCTATTGTTGTGCTTGTTTTTAAAACATGATATTTTTGAGTTAAAATTTATGAAAATGTGTCAAGCGTAAAAGCCAATCCAAAAAAAAGAAAAAAAGGAAAAAAAGAAAGAAATATATTAATTGTTAAAAATAAGTCTCTTTTGACAGAAGTTGGCAATACTGTTTACTACCTAAAAGAGTAATTTCTTTGCTATAATACAGTGACAGCTTTTAGTTGTCAGGTAAAATAGATATTAAAAAAAGGGCTGTCAGAATGTACAATGCACAAGAAGTGTTTCAAATGTCACCCATATTTAAATAAATTTGACAAGAAAAGCTGCATAGAGGCCAATATATTTAGTTAAATAGAAAAAAACATAATGGACAACATTTCATAATACCATAAAGATTTAAAAAAAAGAAAATTAGAACAAGGCGACAATTCAGTACAACATGTAGAGAGCATTTTGTCCAATTCCTTTTTTTCTGTAGTAACACAAAGACAAACAAAATGGGGGCAAAATAGAATTAAAATTTAGACTCAGTTAACTGCTTCCTTCTAAAGTTGAAATGATTTTCCAGTTTTGGTTTTAATTTAGGATCAAAATACAAACAAGAATAAGTGCTAAAAACGCATTCATTACAAGCAGGTGGGAGCTAAATTGGGCTCTGGGGGTCCGCCAGCAATTCTTAAAAAATTTCACTAATGTGCAAGGAGAGTGAGAGGTCAAGATAGAGGAATGCCTGCTTTGATCAAAGGCTTCATTCTCCCAGGTCACCATCTCTCCTTAAAAACAGACCTCTTCAAAACTTACCATTGTAATCAAGTACAGTTTTGAAGAACACACCTTACAAACATGTAGTCATTTAAAAAAATGTTCACATTATTTTTGAGGGTAAAAAAAAACAACAAAAAAAACCCAAGTCACAAAACTAGCGTCATAGTGCGACCATGATTTTGTTTGCTAACCTTTGCCAAAGGCTCATGGGGACTCTACAGGTGAATAGAATAAACTCACTAATTGTGACTAATCAAAGGACATGATTTTACAAAACATCAGGTGTGATAATATTGACACATGGGTTATTAATTTTCTTTAAAAGCTTACATGTGATAAAAAATATACATGCTGTAAAATCATTCAAAAAGAACTATTTACACCTACAGTAAGGAAATGTAATCTGGTGCTGTTATTTGGAATCTTAATGTTTCAAAATAATGTCTCAGTATAGAAATCAGTTAAGTCTCTCAGCTAAACTACATTCATTGAACTATGTTTAACAAATAGCTCATGGAAAATATTGTAGGCTGTCTCGAGGTTTGAACATAATTCTCATTGCCAAAATAATCCTTACTTTGAGGTGGTTCATTGAAGCTACTGCCAAAGACATCCAATAAATAGCTAGCCAAGATACATGGAACAAGCTCTGGGTCGAGTCCTGCGACACAAACACCACTTTGTTCCTTTAACAAATTCAAAATCAGCACAAAGAGTTTGATATGGCCTCTAAACTGAATGACCTAACTATACACCGTGGATCTAAACAGAGAAGACACGGAACTGTTTTATTTTTGTTTCGTTTTCTCTCTCTTTCTCTCTCCCTTCTTATTAAAAGCTACATCAAACATCACTACAGTACAAATGGAGACACAGAGCTGAAACATTAGACCTGATCTGAAGGCACGTGGCTGGGGAAGAGAAGGAGGAGGAGGAGGAGGTTGAGGTGGGCGCAGAGGCTACTTGAGCAGGGCACGGTAAAGGAGGAGAGAGTGGGCGGTCTCTCTCTCCTGCTCCATGTAGAAAATTAAGTCCCTGAGGTTGACGCGAGTGATGCGTTGCCGCGTGTACTGGCGCGATGAGGTGGATGGAGTGGAGGAGCTGGCCAGGGAGCCCGCCGTGCTGGCTGAAACCTGGAGACAAGGGAGAGGTCAAAGGTGAGATAGAGGGCTTGACAGGAATAATGTTTTGCATTTAACAAGTCCGTAGTGTCCAAGGAAAAGCATTGCTTTCAAATATGCCGTGACAATGACTCAAACTATTTCAATCTTTTTTTCCTACAGCAAAAACAACTCGGAAGTAACAGAACAAACAGGTAGCAATCATTAACTTTGATATCTGTAATGGCTACGCACACAAACAGAAACGACACCACTAAAAACTAGAACCAACCGTCTCAGCTGTTAACCTCCGCCAACAAGGGCAGGTTTACATTCACGTTGCTAAATTGACATATATAATCCAAATGAAGAATTTCCAGGAAAGAACATGCTGTCTTTACTTAGAGATTTGTAAACTGTAACGTTGGTCTATTCTGCACACGCAACATCTTTTGTATGTCTGTCAATCTTTGGAGAGAGATCCCTCCTCTGTTGCTCTAACTGAGATTTTTTTTTTTGTATTTCTTTAAACAACCAAACAGAGCTCTTAATAAAAAATAAAGCAGCTTTGCAAGAGCTAACATGACTTTTACATGGAGTATAAATCAAAGTGTTTACTTTAATAGTGTTTATAGGAACACAAAAGAATAAGGAGAGCACAGTGTCGATCTAGACAACTGTATATAGCCTAAATTGTTAGGAAAGTTAGATAATGCACCTTTTTTGAAAGTTGCTCTGCATTTGAGGAAAGGGTCTAAGGAGAGAGCCATTGTTGTCTGCTGTAGAAATTTTGATGGCCCTTGAGATAAAATTTTTTGATGTGTATCAGTGTGGATGTGTTTCAGGCATTACATGATGACATGATCCATATAATCAGCGGTTTCAAGGCGAACCACCAAGTTGGGCGATACCAATTTTGTATCAGACTTTCAAATATGGTCACAATCTTTTGAGTTACGGAGTTGAATAATGGTGAAAAATGTTATGACAGAATATTATGATGTCACAGTGAAGCTGACCCTTTAGATAATAATGTTGTCACTTCAACATTTTGCTATGTTGGACAGGTGTGAAATTTCCGGCATAATTAGTATGTAAATTCTTAAGTTATGTCCATTTTGGAAGGTCACAGTGACCTTGGCCTTTGACAAACAAATTTAAATCAGTTCATCCTTGAGTCAAAGTTAACATTTGTGCCAAAATGTTTAAACATCTATTGGGTGAATTGTCATAGATTTGGTGGAGACATTGCTGACTTCACAGGATGAAATGTAACAAGTATGGTGATTCCTTAACTTTCATCCACAATAACACCACTGCCTGGTTAATTTTACAATTTGCCCCAAATTTTGACTTACTGCCTAAAAAAAGTTTTTAAAAAATTCATCAACCTCAACTGTATT
Organism: Naso thynnoides; assembly: GCA_029783665.1. Classification (NCBI taxonomy): domain Eukaryota; kingdom Metazoa; phylum Chordata; class Actinopteri; order Acanthuriformes; family Acanthuridae; genus Naso; species Naso thynnoides. The sequence goes on from JAQLOL010000001.1 coordinate 20,580,443, forward strand.
TTGTGTAATACCAATTATCATGTTACCCTGCCAACAAACAAAACTAAGACGGTGAGCAGGGTAAACATTGTACCATACATGCTACAGCATGTGAGCATCATCACTGTGTCAGCATGCTGATGTTAGCATTAAGCTCAAAGCATCACTGTGCCTAAATACAGCCTCACAGAGCTGCTAACACGGCTGTAGGCTCATAATCTTGTTTTTGTCTAAGTCCTAAATTCTTCTAGTCACTGAGATGAAGAAATTGATTTGAGTACAATTTCAAAGTTACGTAACAATCCTGGAACTTATCAGAGGACAAGAGGAAAAACTGCAGTTTTGAGTTTCCAGTCTGCAAAGAAGAAACACAGGGATCACACTGCACTGATGATGCCGGTGAATACTTACTCACTGATAAAGCGCCTTTATGTATCAAGCTTTTTGTCCATGTAAGTTTTAAAGTGGGCTGAAAATCAATTTATTGTACTCTTTATCAGAGGCATAAAATGGATGAGTTTTTGTTTGGGTTTCATTAACTTTTTTTCCCCCCTTTTATAGATGTCTGTTTTGCATTTTGTCTTTCAGGGAATTTGTCCTCATTTCGTCTTTAGGAAAAAAAGTTGTTTGTGTCTGCGGTGTGGTCAAAGGGACAGTTTTAATGGTGAAATGTATTAATGGGTCATGAATAAGAAACACTATGATGTCCAATAAATGAAGCACTCACAGTTCAATGGCAAACACACTGACAGTATCAATAGTAACGAATGTTGTTCTCAGCATGTATATACCTTCAGTTAAGAGAAAAATCCCTTTTGCAAACTGCGAATGAGATCAAAAAGATGCACTAACAACGTCCAGATCTTCAGGTGCAGCAGTGTTTGGAGATTTTTTTTTCAACTAGCTGAACACAAGGACAAAACAAACAAACAAAACAAAACATGGTGACTCTGACGGCAAGGGAAACTACCGTTGTTATTTGTGTGTTCTATGGCTCTTTACATCGCCCTGGATATGAACAGATTTTCCCTCTTAATGAGCAAAACTGCTAACATAGATCTGGGCTGACATCTCACTCTGAAATAGAGCCTTTGTTGTTTGTATTTGATATAGGAAAAACGAGAAACGATAAAAAAGGGAGTGTATACAGAGGCTGATACAAATCAAGAGGTGCATTTACATTTGAAAATGAAAAACACTGGGACACAAATCCAGCAAGTGCCCACTTGAGCCCAAGCAGAGAGAAAAAAGACAGACATTTCAGTCAGGAACACCCTCTCACAATTACATTGATTGCACCACTTTGTAAACACACAGTACAGACAGGCCGTAATTGCAAACATATGATGGGTATGAATTTACAAGAACCAAACCAAAGTCCCTTCAGCACCCGCCCCCTTATGCTTGTCTTTGTGTACACTGTATGATGCTGCTTTGTCTCAAATTTCCCTCAGTCAGTACACTCTCTGACCCATGGACACATGGTGACGAGTGAGGGTAGCCAGACCACTTTAACTCCAAACTTACCTCAACCACAGCAACTGTGGAAGCCCCACACTGTGTCAGGACGAATGTCCAGTCAGTTGTAAGAGGAACAACACATAAAATTATTATTTTTTCACTGTACGATCGTTTTCTTGTTGGCATATGTTAAAATGGCTGTTTTGTGTGTAAAATTAGCCAGTAGAAGTCTGCTTGGATTTGATTTGATTTTTAATTTAACATTTCATGTATGATCATGGCTGCAGGGCTGTCCTCAGCATGTCCTTATATCACAACTACATTTCCAGAGCTGACTTTTTAATTTTTGATTTTTTTTTTACTTCAAAAGTTAAATCAAGACCTGGTCATTCTATGCAGGAAAGCACGAGATGAGAATGCTTGAAAATAATAATGAAGAAAGTAAAAAGCTGTACATGCTTTTCTGTCAGGTGGAAATACCTCTGGTTACTCAGAGCTTCAAGTCAAATCAGGTGCAAAACAAACACTTCAAAAGAAGATGGACAATGTATGTATGAATTATTGTTGCTGTCACCTCAGTTATGGAGGTTTACATCTGACTATCTAAAGACAATTTAGTGTTTCTGACTATTCTGAAGCAGTTACAGTGTGTGGTGATAAAACTAAATGATATGTTGCTGGCATCAAAAGTAACCATAAAAATATTTTTACTACCATAAATGGTAAGTATAATGTGAAATCTGGAGATTGACGCATTTGATGAACTCATTTGGATTTCTGGCCGAAATTATGATTCCAGTCTCGCCCTGGTCTCTGGTCAGTAATGACTCGCTGGAAGGGTTCAGCCAACTCCCTGGCACCCAAGGGTTCACCAGACCCCCACTTTGGGAAGCGACCCCAGCCTTATCAGGTCAATCATGGCTGACCGCATGTGAAAGATGTGCCTGCCTACTGCCATGCCAATTACTGCCACTCACGAGTACGCCTGGCGACAGGACCACAGATTTTACCAATCAAAGCCATCCATCCACCTGGACGGATGGGCAGTGGTAGCCACAGGCAGGGGTCGTGCAGGGGTGGTGCTGTAGCTGCAGTGGTTGAGAGGAGAGAGACATCAAGCATAGCCAGACATCACTGCTCAGGTAGTACGCCACAGCTCTCAGAATGCCTAATTCCCCAGGGACAGGGACAGCCTTAAGTGAACCAAATACAGGCAGAAAGGTCAGCGCTTGTCCAGGAATTCACTCAGGGCAGCCTCTCCTGTCACCTCTTCCATGTGCCAGCAACCAAAACAAGGTTATGTTGTCATTGGTATCTATGGAGACTGATCCCTCGCGCCGATACATGCAAGAAATAATGTTGTGGAGGAGGAAGTGAGGATGGGAGGGGTAAACACCAGCACTAAACAAAGCAGATGGCTGAGTGTCGGTTAAAAAGGAAAGCAAGACATCAACAACCACGCTTTCCCTGTCACCAGCAATTATGCAGTAATTGTGTCTGAAATTCAATGAAAAACAAAATGGCAGGCTTTGTGAGGTCACGCTGGATAAAGAGAAAAAGTGAGAAAAAGAGAAAAAGCAGGAGAAAAGAGGCACAGAGCACGGGAGAGAGAGCAAAACTGAAAGTCTCAAAATCAGCTTGGCCAAGAAAGATCCATGAGGCAAAAAACAGCATCTGTCATTTTATCTGTGATGGGTGCTCGGAGGCATTATGTCATATGACATATCCATCGTACAGAGTGTGCAGGGAACGCAGGGATACTTCGATACATCTCTTCAGACGTTTGACTTGTTTGGAACGGGGGACAGAGAGCAAAACACAGATAGAGAGAGAGAACAGAGGATAGAACCCGAGGATGAGGGGGGGAAAGAGAGATTTGAGGAAAGGAGAAGAGAGGAGAGAGGAATAAGGAGAAGAGAGATGAAAAGAGAAAAGAGGAGAGTTGAGGAGAGGAGAGGAAGAGGAGCTTGTCTGTAATAAGGCCTCTTTGTTGGCTCTTCAACTGTTGGGTCTTCAACCACATTGTGTTGACATACAGTACATGACAATGTGCCAATGGGCCAAACACATTATTTTACACCATTTTACCCTTCTATGGTCTCACAAACACACACACACACACACCTTCATGGACACAAAGGCAGACAGACAGAGAGTGTGTGGGTGTGTTAGTGTAAATGGCGATTAGTATGATAGAGAGGAGTATGTGGCACACAATAAAAAACTGAATATTAGATGGACTAAAATAAAAACAGACAAACATGACAAATTCCAACCATGCCCATTCTGACACAGGAAAAGGACACAGAAACTACTGACGTTATAACAACCCCTTGCGTGCATAAACATCACATATGTTGCAGGATTTATAAATGCTGTCAAAAATAATGAAGTCTTCATCTAAGCAACTTTAACAATGTTACAGAGAAATTGAATATTTAGAGTGGTTATCCAAAGCAAATATAAATTAAAAAGAATAAGACAATTGGTAAAATCATAGAACTGAAAAAAATTCTCTACTCCTGCTAACACACTTGAAAAGGTGAAGCAATATCCTTTAAACAAATTTCTTAATACAGCTGTGAACTGCAGCTTCAATGGGACTATGGATTAATACACATTTCAAGCCTGTGTGGCTATTTACACAATACTCACATAGCAAAGTTGGACTCCTCATTTATTTTTTAATGCAGAAAAATTTTAAATTTCTTTCAATGGAACAACAAAGTCAGCAGGTCACACTTTTACATTCGCAGACATGCAGTGACCAGCAGCATTTACTTCAAGTTAGAAAGGAGCAGATGACTAAAATTAATTCTACTTTTGCTAAATATACTTTTGATTAATAATCCGTGTTTTCACCCTCCCCCTCTCTCTCTCTTATTCTCTCTCCCTTTCTGTGCTTTTTACTCCTCGTTTCTAAGTTTGCAGCGGCAGCAGCAGCAAAGCTCGTAGGTGTCTTGAGGAATTTTCATTTGGTAATTTTATTGTCTGAGAAGGGTGAAGGGGGTGTAGACACGAGCAATGGTGGGGTTCTTGCTGATCTGTGGCTTTGAACCCTGAGTGGCACCTGTGCCTCGATGCCGGAGCCAATATTGGATTTGGCCCAGGTCACACCTTAGGGCGGTGGGTTAATGGCCCACTTTGCCAGGCACACAGAGCTGTTCGGCCCTGCACCGGCCAAGCTGCTGTCTCAGCACTCCACTCCTCACAGCAGAAGTTACAGACTGCAAGGTAAGACACACACATGCACGCACACACGCACGCACACGCACACACACACTAAATGAATGTAGTGGTATGTGACAACACCCCGTCTGTGTGAACAAAAACTGTAAAACTAAAAACATTGCTCAGCATTCATGCTGAAGGATAAAGACTAGCCTCATGTTGGCTGAGAAATAGATAAGCCGTTCATGATGAAACATTACTCTTTTGTTGTTATTACTTTGATGCTGAAAAATCCCTTCAAACTCTGATGTCTATGCTTCAGGCGAAAAGGACATATATAGAACAACAGAGAGACTGTTGACAAGCTAAACAAAGAAGTGCAGCAGAAGCTGCACCAGGTGGTGTTTCTGTGGAGTTGAAGGCAGGGTGGGTGATTTTTGCATATGATGCTGGCCACTGCGGCAGGTAGCCGGCCATGATTAGGTGATCCCCTTGTATCTACTAAGTGCAACTTTTAAATTAGCTCACAGGTACTCAGGTGTTCCTGATGGGCCTCCTGACAAAGTGGCCTGAATGCTGTCTGACTGACTGACGGACAAACTGATTTGCTGATTGATGGATAAACTAAAGAAATGGCTGTTTGTCAGACTGGCTAAGGGCCTGACTGACTCACCAACCAGCTGACTAATTTACTGACTGACTGACTGACTGACTGACAGGCAGACTGACTGCCTGGTCGACTTACAATGTGCCAGGAAGCAAAGCTTTCCCACATGTTCTCCTCCATGATGTATTTCAGCTGAAGAACGCTGCCCTTCGTCCCTTCACAGTGTTTACAGTGCGGAGCCCAGCCGTGGGAGTGCAGCACCGCTTCATCTCCACACTCGGCCTAAAACGCCTCTCCTACGGCCGCCATTAATCAGCAACAGAGACCTTCTCTCTCCCTCTCTCGCCTCTCCTTTTTCTCGCTCCTCTACGCCCACAGACATGCTGGATGAGGCCATTTTGAAAGAGTTAACAGATGTCGGCTGATTTGCCCCGGGCTTTCTGACATTGCCCGGGTGATGTATTTGATGTGGAGTTTATTCAGCTCTAATAAACGTATAAAGAATTAGAATAATAATTCACAGATGTACATACCCAGATTATATGCTGAAGCCTCTTTGAAGCAGACAAGGCAGCCAAGATTAACAGAACCAGGGCAGAGGATGAAAAGGTTTTGGTTCAGCCCACTGATAATCAGAGAGGTCAGGATGGACTAATACCACAGCTTTATGATCATGCACCGACACAGGCGGCCTTTGTTTCTACCACAGGTTCCTGACTGGAAAAGACAGAAAAAGAAGCTGCCCTTGTCACTGTGCTTTTTAAAAAGGAGGCATTTGCTGGATCTGTTTTTCTTGTCTCATACATGCTTTTGTTAGTCTGTCACTTTGTGTACAGCAGAAAGAGAAACGGGAGAAATACAAGGGAATAAAAGTGAGGTCTAGAATCCTGATCATGGCACAAAAAATGAGGGAATTACTTTCAAAACAAACAACTTCCATTTGCTTTACAGCTTAAGACCAACAAATCTCAAAAATGGCCAGTTGCAGAGCATCTTAATACCCACATAAACCATAAAAACAGCTACACAGCTCCATGGCAATGCATAGCAACCGTGCAGAATTTCAGTCAAGGAGAAAGAAGGCAAAAAAACACCTTATTACTTCTAACTCCTGCAAGCCATTTTGGTCTCCAAAGGTTTTAGAGCGCCGCAGGCCATGTGTCTGCAGTGTTTCGGGAAATGACTTGCCTTCGCACGAACACTGCTATGTTCTGCAGCACTGCTGCCCCCAGCATCCCCGCTCAATTTCTGTTTAACCCCTTCCTGCCTTTCCTCACACTGACTCACTGCAACAGAGAGCTCACACCCAGCACAATACTGTCACATTGTTCAGCCTTCCACAAAGCAAGGCAAATCAGACCAGCTTTTTCACGAGCTAACACATTAACTCCACTTCTAATTTGGTTGCTTAAGCATGTGACGGCTCTAAGGTTGTGTGGGGCAGAGAAAGATGGAGCAAAAAGCCCCTTCGCCATTCCACTTGATCTGCTACAATGTGCGACACCGTTTGCACACTTGAGTGTGTATCAACGGTGGATTAAATCTGCAAACTCGTTGACACAACACATAATTAAAACATCTTGCTCGAGGTCAGGAATTTTCTAATTAGTAGTGTACTGACAAAGCTGCAATTCCATCGCCCTGAGTTTCAAAGTCCACAGGTTACTGCTAAGATGAAAGCTGACCCTGGAGCACAATTCTGCAGGGCTGCTCATACAATTCCTCAGAAGACAGTCACAGGGTCACCGAGCTAAACAGTGTGCTGCACCCGGAACCTTGCTTCCAAACAAAGAACTTCAAACTTTCCTGCCTGGAAACACAATCTTGGCTCAACCCCTCTCTCTCTCTCTTTCTTTCTTTTCAACCCGAGAGAAACAAAAGATTGCGTGAAGGCAACCACATGAAGAAACCATAACATTGTTTTTAATCTATTTAATTAAAATGCTCTAAGCATGGCTAGCTGAACAACTTGTTATATACTACAAAGACTTTATTAGCTGGGTCTTGAAGCTAAAGTTGACATACATGCAACATATGTATTCACATATTGGTTATTATTACGCATGATATGAAGAAGTCCTTTTGTCTACATTTAGAACAGCACCACGGTAGTACAGCAGCTGAACAATAATCCAGATAATCATGTTGTTGTTGTCATTTAGAAATCAGTGGTATTTGTTGAAAGAAAATCGAATCAATAACCCACCAAACAACAAGTTCTGTGTCTTTCCTCTCTGTTTTAATCTATGGAGAGAGCAAGAGCAACTGAGAAATCTCTGTCGGCTTGCCTGATAACCTGGACAATTAACGCAGGCCAAGTATCTTTGGCTACATAAAGTATCAGAAGTAGAACTTTTTCAACATTAAATATTCAAGGCGTTTCATATATAAAATGAACCCAATTAGAGTTAAAATAGGAGAAGTGTAATGAGTCTCAAGTCAGAATGCTTGTCTTCAGAACTATTCACTAATGAGCCCTTGTTGGTTTTGCAGACTTTACTTTCAATGGTGTGGCACTGTCATTTCTGCTGGTTTTTAATTTTTAATTCAAGTTGAATGAGAGGGTGGTGACTGAGTTAATAATCAAGGCACCAGGGTGTTTTGCAGCCGATGGATAGCTGGGAGAAGTTGCCAAATGAGGCTTGTGGTCCGCCCTTTGATGTCTTTGCGAAACGTTCCAAATAGGAACAACCAGTTAACAAAAGCCTTATCAGTTCAGAGTGGTATCGAACATAAATGACCACACTAAGGGGGATGCATCCTGCAAATGGCCTAATTAGGGAAAAGAGCAGGCTAGCAAAATAGCATGGCACTGAATAACACAGAATCCAAGCAGCAACAGACATCAACTTGAGAATTAAAAGAGAGACCAAAAGGCGGCACAATTGATTCCGCCGCTCTGCAGACATGAGCTGTGTGCCGAACTGTCAGTCTTCACATAAATCCTCATATGAACAACGAGACATTTCACTTACAAGAGAAGGAACGCACCGAGGGGCCACAGTAGATATGCAGATGGGAGAGATTAGAAAGCACATTTATGGTGGAAGTTCGCACTATGAAATGGTCCTTGATCTCAAATTGACATAAATGGGGCCATTTTTGACATCACTTAGCCATCACAGGCTCAGTTCCAGCTCCGCTGTCACAGGTCCCCGTGCACCTGATGTGACGCCTGCTAAGTGTGAGAGGCAGGGAAACGGCTGTCTGAAGAGCAGGTCTGATTAAAATCCAGGCTCTTCTGGGGGAAGAGTAGAGATTCATGTTTTATATAGATGGCCCAGAAAGATGAACCGAAACCTTTTTTTGCAGTGCAACTCTGTGAACATTTGTGACCCCCAGTGACATTGTTTTTCTTCTGACAAGCTGCCAGGGTGAGAGGCTCACAGAGTTTTATAGCTACTTAG
>JAQLOL010000001.1:20592308-20605665 GCA_029783665.1 Naso thynnoides
GGACTCAGGGACTGATTTATCATCAGCTGCTGAACAAACACACACCATATTAACTTTTGATAATCTAAATTTAAGCTCAATGGTCAAGAAAATCCTCCTGACTTGTCAAAACAAATATAAGCACTTTTTTAAAAAAAATCATTTTACATGTGGTGAAGTTGTATTGCAGTCTTTTTTATGTAGTAATCACACTTTGCATCAGCAATATGCACCATGTTCAACCTTTTGCCATTGTACAGTATTGGCCAAATATCCACTGAAGAAGTGCATGTATGTGAAAGCAAGAAAATGTTTTTGACATGAAAATGGAAAATGGCACTGCTAGAAATGAGCTATAATGCAGGTGGTGCCCAATTACTTAGTTTTATGTTTTAAGCAAAGAGCTGCTGCTTACAGGATGCATAATGTAGAGCTCCACAATGAAAAGTCCTGAATCAGATTCTGCAAATACTCTCAATGTTGGTAGTATTTTGCCGACTCCATACATATTACCACCTCTCCTCCGCCCTCCTTTGCATTCCTCTGCCCTCCTACCAGCACTTATTTTCAAGCTTTTTCGCCTTTCTTTCCCCAGGCAAAAAACCTTGACAGCTGACAATGAAGCTGACATTAGACTTGTAGTCAAAGAAAAAAAGAAACTTAAATACATTGCAACAGAAAAATGCACTGCTCCCTGGTAATGCCACTGTGCTGTTCCGCACAAAGCAATCAGGGTTAAATCTAACAGCATCGCAGGAGGTCCTATAAATAACGACAGGAAGTCACACAAAGATACAGGAGTTTCTTAAGTGAGCCATAACAGAAAGAACTCTCAGGGCTCTCTAGGGCTTTACCATGTAAGTTTCAGAGGCTCAGTGTTGACAGCTTCATTAGCAGCGCCCGCGCGCTAAAACTCTTGAGTGGTTCAAAAACATTATCATGTGTTAAGACTAAGAATTTGGAGGCCCAGAGTTTCCATCTCCTCCAGGATGGAGGCAACACAAGCAGGCGTAGAATGGCAAAGCAGTGATTGAGGCATTTTCTCTGCCTATCCCTTTGAGTGGTGAAGGCGTAGATAAGGAGAGTGGGTTTGCACAATGTGGTATAACGCAGCATGGGGCCCAGGATGTTAGGCTGTCCCCATGTCCCTGGCCAGCAGGCTAGCTAGAGAGCCAGCCATTATCGACTCGCCTCCATAGCAGCGAGGCGGAGAGGGGAAAAAAAGGCAGCAAATTCCATTCTTCAGAAATTTAATTATATCAAGATTAACAAGGGAGGTAATTAATTTCTTTAAGATGGGTATCTTTTAAGTGCCTGGGGCTTAACTTTGTTGTCAAAACTGTATATTTAACCGTTATTTCAGGGCAAAGTTTTAAAGGCAGAAATGAGGGGGATCACTGGTTTGCCATGAATATGGATATATTGGGCGTTCTTATCTAAATAGGGAGATTACAGAGTTAACACTCATATGTACATTTATGTACATAAATCTAAGTTTGATTTGGGAAACTAAAAAATTAAGCATCATAAACGGGTTACATCAAGTACATTTAAAACGTTTCCCTAAATTTATAATCATGATGGATTTTTTCTTTTCTTTTCTTTTCTTTTCCTTTTTTTAAGTTCCGACTGAGCTCTCATATGCTCAGTCTGTTGTGAATAGACATTGCAGTCTCAGTCAGAGCTCAAGGCTGATCAATAATATGCAGTGAGGTCCTAGACTGGGTAGGCAGGATTAGCCAAAAGTCTAATCACAGTGCATGCATACAAAAATATGTATAAAGCATAAGTCAATATTAATTTAGACCACTGCAAAGTCAATCAAGTAGCCTTTGTCAAAAATGTAACACTATTGACAAAGGCGGATTATAGCGTGCACAATCACTGCCTATTTACTACTAAGACCAGTAGATGATTGTTATTTTTTAACAAGGGGCGTGGTCAAATTTAAGGCCAGTGCTATTACAGTAGTTGTATTGTCTGGTGTTTGTTTTCTATTGCTGCCTTCAATGAAAATCTGGGTTTCCGATTTGAGACAGTTTTTGAAACGCCAGCAGGTAAACTGGGTTAGTCTGTCTATTTTGGATTAAAAGCTCAATTTTTGCTACCTACTTTTCTCATTTCAAGAGTACGCAGTCTGCAATCACTTTTTCTCTGACTCACTTCTTTCTCTGAGGTCTCCCATCTTGTCTGTGTTAGTGTTTTTATTTTTCTTAACGATCCGATTCTTTTGAATTCTTTGATGGGAACAAAGGGAACCGAGTCATACTTGGTGAGAGTAGTTCTTTTATTTTTGTGCTCAAATTTCACTGCCTGGTGCCTAACACCCAATTCATAGTGTAAAACATGGAAGCTGATAAATGAGGTAGGCACTTCCTTAAGACATTACCTACTTAACCTGCAGTTTATTCCGCTTGCTGCTTTGCTATTGGCTGTTCTGGGCAAGACCCGCCCTAATCTGCCTCTGATGGGCTACATTGTGCTTCTTGAAGAGTCTCTTACGTATTTTGCCATGCTTGTTGGAGACAAGAGACAGGAGGGAGCGGACTTCACTTAAAACAGACTCTGTGGAGGTTAGGTTTTATTGTAAAAAAAAAAAAAAAAAAAGAGCCGTTCAATGGAACATAGCCATGTGATCCTTCGAAGAGCATGAATTCCCATCACTACTCTATGTGTGTCTCACTTCAGTAGCAGCCAGTAGCAGCACTGCTGTGCGAAATTCATATCTGACTGGCAGAGTAGCATTACGTGAGATCATTTCAGCTGTCAGAAATTGGTTTATGTTTCTAAAGGCTAGGAATTCTGCCCTGGCTAGAAGTCGGCTTTGTGAGCAAGCTCTCCTGAATGGAGGCATTCATTATATTGTTTTTAAAAAAAAAAAAAAAAATTACATCTTTAATTTTTTACAAATAATAAAACAGCAATCAAACTAAAATTCAAGTGAAAAATAATTACAAAAAATAAAATGTATATATATATATTTTTTTTTCCTTTTTTCTTGTTAGCCAAGGTGAGGCACTGCCTACCCTGCTTCACATGACTGCACACCACTGAGGCTGATACTGTAGACCACTGTGTGTATTAAAAAGCTCAACATGGTACTAAACCTGCTCTTCAACAGTACAACATAAACATAGCAAGATCAGGGATGAACCACAGCAAAGGCATTGCATGCAAATGTAGCGAGTGGGCCCTTCAAACTTGCTGCATTTTTTTAGTTTTAACCTGTCATTTTTTTCAGCTTTATTGATGAAAGGGGTTTGAATTAAAGACAGTAAATTTTTAAGACAATCACTGCCCTTGTTGCTGTTTTTTACATTTCATGAGACGCAAATTCAAAACATGCACAAAATTATTTTTTGGGTGCATAGGTCTACATGTACAGTATATGTGTATATAAGTGACTATACATCACAATTTTTGTTATCCTAGTGTTTTCTATTGTATTATATGAAGAATTAAAAACCTTGATTTTGTTCTGCAACCCTTCGTAGCACAAGCATGATTAAATGACCTTGTAACTTGTTTTCAGGAGGAAATTCAAAATAGTCTCATTATATATTAGAGTCAAATTTGCTGCAACATCAGGGCAGACACAGAAAAAAGTTGTTCTTAACCTGATTCCAAATGTTAAGTTTATAAAATAACACACTAAAGCTCCTCTTCATAAAAAGGTCAAAGGTCCAAAAACAATCAAATGTATATAAATACTTCATCAACATTTTAATTTGGTCTGCAGTTATGTTTTAAGCTACAGTGTAGTTGCATACTGTTTTCTTTCTTGAGGGCAACTTGAGATTTATTTTAGTGATGTAGATTGATTTTCAAGCCTGGATGAGGCACCATCAGCCAAATACAATTCATCAATATAAACTGGTGTATCACAGATGGTTTGCAATCTAACTTTATCAGTGCATTTTGGTCTGATTAGTATATGCCGGATGTACTTTTAATTGGGGCTGTCATAATATTAGATTTCCATCAAGTGATTATCGTTGCGGAAAGATTCACAATAACATTATTAATGCAATTTTTATAGAAAATTAAAAAACAATAATGCTAGGTTTAGTTTTTTTTTTTTTGGCAAAAAGCATGAATAACACTCAAATGACTACAGGATGATAGTAAGAGTCTGTTCCCATAGCTTTAAGAAGCCTTTGAAAATAACATTAAATTTAACAAATATTTCCTCATTTAGAGTGAATGGCAGCCAGTATTAAGATGCTATAACTAGCTACAATAACAAAGCAAGATTCGAGTTAAACAGAAATTATTTAAGAGGTGCTGTATTATTTACACAGCGTCACCACATGGTGGCACAGTGGATAAATGGTTAGCACTGTCGCAGGAAGGCCAAAAGTTCGATTTCTGTCTGTATCAGGGCCTTTCTCTGTAGAGTTTGCATGTTCTTACTGTGTTCCTTACTGGGTTTCCTCCAGGTGCTCCCCCACCATCAAAACATGTATGTAGGTTTATCTTTAGTCAGTACCCTTAACCGAGGTATTGGCTAAGATCTTGAGTTGGTCCTCAGGGTGCTGCGGCTGCCCACTGCTCCTCAGGGATGGGTGAAATGCAGAGACCAAATTTCAAGCATGTTGTATATGTGACCAATAAAGTTCCATATGTATTTTTATGGACACCATATGAATTTTAGTTGTTTAAATATCATGATTGACAAAACCAGGGATCATAAACACCTCTTCTTTTAATGAGTATAATCCCCTCTCCATTAATGAGAATGTGTAATTATTGTCAAATTTTTTTGAGAGTGACTCAATAGAAAATTTAACTTATATGACCTAGGTCATTGTGTAGTACTTTGATCTTGGAGGTCATTTTTATGAATGAAGACATTGGAGACACCACAAGTGACAAGTCAAGTTGACAGTTACCATATATCCAAGACCCACTAGACTACTGTTGCAGTATCTCTTCTGCTCTCCCATTATACACATAGTTCAATTAATGTGCAGAGAGCAAGATAAAGTATTATAAAGTGAATTATTTTTTATACCTTAGATCTGTTTTTCAGCGGAGAAACAATAGATTGAAGAATACAGGAAATGGAGCAAGCTATTTTGATATTCAATTAAATAAAACATGCTTGGCTATATGAGTAAGTCTTGGGTCTAACCCATCGTGTTTTGATATAAATATGGTAATACAGAAAACAGCCCACTATGTGGTGGGCGTTTTTGGTTCCAAGTTAAATATCTTGAGAACCAATGGAAAGGTAAAATTTGCTGAAGATGTACATGCTGCCCAGAAGATAACTTTAAACGACTTTAATGATCTTGACTGTTCCTGTCAAGCACAGCAAGCAGTTCCACGTTTTCACATATTCTGGGAAATTTCTCGATATCTCCTAAATTACTGGGCACAAAATTTAGCATAATTCATTGTCACCAGAGGATGAAGCCAAATGACCTTTTTTTGAACATCAGCATAGGATTGAGGTTTCTGGATTTTAGTGAAATGTCTTAATAACAGACAGCTTTCCATTCAGTTTTGTGCCCACATTTATGTCCCCTGAGGATAAATTGACACTTGATTCTGTGCATTTTCTTTAACCAACCTGATGTTTTGTTTTTTGACCGAATACCCTTGGAAAGACACACCGGTTTTGAAACTTTGGCTGTTGGCAGTATTTATTAAGGCTGTAAAGTAGTCAGTGTCATCCAGTTCCATTTTTCCCTTGGGAATATCTACATAGCTTGTGATATTCTTATTACTTTAAGCTTTACTTTGTGTTTAGTACTAATTATCAATTTCAAACAAGCTAGCACTGGTGAACATGGTAAACCCTATACCTGCTAAACATCAGCATGTAAGCATTGTCATTGTGGGCATATTAGCATGCTGACATTAGCACTAGCAATGTGCCTCATTATCCAGTTCAAGTTGGCTGAAGTTTTAAGATTCCTTTATGCTCATGTTATACCAGTCAATACTCTCATTTTAAGTTTATTAATGAATATTAATAAAACATTGATAAACATTCATGATGGCATGTGTTACACTGTGATGTGTCTTTGAAATGCCGTGAAAATATCCTAGTTGAAACTAAAAGACATCAACATGACATAACATTTCATATAAAATTACATGTTATAAGTGGGATGGGTAATATGTTGTTTAGATGTCATGTAATTGTTATATTCAGTTTAACTGTGTCATTTTTCTTGGGCAAAACACTAAAAGATGGTTGCTTCGCAGCCAGTGGGGATGCACAAAGCAGTGCATTCCCAATTACTGGCTTCAAGCCCTGGGAATTGGAGGGTTGCATCAAGAATGGCATCTGACGAAAAAAGCCAATGCCAAATCAAATATGTAGGTCTCCAGGTTGGGTGGTGCCTGAGATGATCTGCTAATGGAGGGCAGCTGAAAGAAAAATATATGTAGTTCTGATTTTGATATGTGTGTTTTATATTTTGCCCTTTTACTTTGGAACTATATATAAACTAGGACTAAATAAATGTATTTCACATAAATTTAAAAAAGCAAATGTATGTATCTTTCATGCTAGGATATGTATTTTAAATGCTTTAACCCATAGTGCACAGGGCACAAACCACTAGTGGGTACCACTGTGCTGTGCATTGTTCAGGGAGAGCGGAAGTTGGCAAAGTGCACTGAGTTTAAGCTCTACGAACACATGGCATCTGGCCAAGAAGCCCCTGTAACCATCCTGAAGACTCAACTCTCTCCTTTGTGTCCTCGCTGGAAATACAGAATTGCCTTGAGATGTAAAGTCAAACTAATATTATAATCTTCCTGACACCATGTAACCAATAGCAGCCTCTCTGTGCCCTCTTTAATCATATTTACGTGGTAAGAAGAGAAGGAGAACCCACATAGGAATCACTATGTTTCATTATAGCCTAAAATAAGTCACGCTCAAGTCATTGCATTATACTTCAGATCCAACCCTACATTACTTTACAGCAGAAATTAATAAATAAATACAATAGCTAATTGGGGGTTAATGTCAATGCACCCAGTGAATTTAAATAGAAGCCTCCATATAGTTAAGAGCAGAAGTGGAGCTCCACATGTTTGAGAAGGCTTAAAAAGGTCAGGTTAGCTGTCTTTTTCACTAAAAATCCCACTATGTGTTTAGTTTGGACATAAATAAGGGAAAGAGGGAAGCAGCAGAAGGAGGGATGTTGTTACTGCTGTTACTGCCACTTCTACCGGACTAACAAGCAGGCATGACTTTGTAACCAAATAGTATCTCAAACAGACTGTGGGCAGAGAAAAAGACGGAAAGGAAAAAGAGACAGGGAGGAGGAGCGAGTGATTTCCTCCACGCTGCTCCTTCTACTAGTATTCACTTGGCCTGTCTCCTTCTTAACCAAACAGCCTGGTTGGTCCTAGTCCTCTGAGTCCTTACGCCCTCCCCCCAGCTCCGGAATCGTCGTGCTCTGCGAGTTTCCTGTTTGTCTGGTTGAAGACCTGGCCATTTTACTCCCAGGCGGCACACTTGGAGCGACGCAGGAGGAGGAGGAGAAGGAGAGGAATAAAAGCACAAGAAAGAAGGACAGAGGGAAGGTTGGCGGGGAGAAGGCAAAGGGAGAGACACTGAACACTCCCGAGTTGGGATTGATTTACTTCATTAACCGAGATTACAAGTTTAACTTACAAACCAGAGGTCAAAATTTCTCATTAACAAGGGGACCGTGGAGAACCTCAGGGCTTGGAGACCACTCTTATTACTGACTACACATTTCAATCTGTCTTTGATGTTCCATGTCTGCCTTTCTACCCCCCTCTTTCCCCCTCCTATTTTTTGGCAGCGAGGTTGATTTTAATTGTAGCTATAGAACAGAGCATAGTTTGCCTGTAAGCCAGCCTCCACATCTGTAGTGAGTGCAGCTTTAGTGATATTGGGTGCAGTCCATAGCTTGGGGCTAATTTTAATGGTCCCCCCCCTCCCTCCTTCATTGGAGACTCAGATTGTTTTCCACGTGATTCCTGTTAATTTAGCTGGAGGAAAGGGCATCAGTTTTCCTTGTGCTTTTCCCCCCTCTCTCCCCATGCCTCTCACTCTATTGCCTCACTCCTTCTTTCTGATCTACAGCCTCAAAGAAAGAAGGTGAAATGAATTCAAATGGAAAAATAGACTGTGCTCACTATTAAATCGCTCGCCTACCTTTGTCCCTTGCATTGCGCCTGGTTGAGACAGATACGAGAAAGGCAGTGTGGCTGTACAAACCGAGGCAATTTGGCTGCTATTGTTGCTTTTACGTCAACAAACAAAGCTCTTCCTTTGATGTGATAAAGGGCCTCAGTGGCGGGATGATAACTACGAGCTCATAAATGTGTCAAGGATGTTTCAGAGCTCTGAGCATGTTTAACACTTCAGGACATTAGGCGCTGAGACACATTTTACTTTGCAGAACCTTTTATGCTAACCTTAGATGTACTCAAGAGTCTCTATCTGTCTTTCATAAGCTAGCAACACAAAAGCCATGCAGTTTAGTCAAGATGCACCGGATGGGAAGAGAAGAAAATCATAACACACAAAAATCAATGAGGGGGAAATGAAACAGTAAAGTGTTCAAACAATGTGAAATGTGTGAAAGGACAGAATATGGAGGGTGTGATGGAATAATCATTGTGAATAAAGCTCCATTTGACAGACTGTCTTCTATCCTCAATTCAATGAGCTAAAAATCCATTTTTATCTCCTCTCTGAGCATTATACAAATACTGATGTGGCTACAGAGGAGCAAAGAGCTGGAACATGGTGTACAGTCCATGTATAAGCTGTGAGCAACTCACATATTTGAGGCAGAACTGTAAAGATGCTAATAGAAAATTACATTACTGTTTTTCAATAGATTAAAACTATTCAATCAGGCATTGCAGAATGAGTGTCCACATCTTACAGCTAGTGTCTGACGGGCATCTGATCCTTCACCACATTTCCATCCTCCTTCAGCTGCACTTTGTCACTGCAATTCATCCCCCCACCTTCTTCAAGGTTGCTCACCCTTGACTTTTGGGCTGAACTTCAAAAGCCTGTTTGTGCTGATTGGAGGTTAGGGCTGTAGGATGGGGACTACTGAGCTGCAGGGGGTTTGCGGTGTGTGTGCCTGTGCGGCCCCTGCCTGTGCAGTGACCCACCGCTGGGGCCACAGCAGGCCCTCTTCCAGCCAGCCAGCCAACAGCCACAGCCATTGGCTCCTTGGAACTAATCCACCCTGCGGAGCCCTGTAAGGCCCCCTTTGTTCCCTCCTGCAGACTAGATCAGGCTGGAGACAGACACTCTAGTCTTGACTGGCTATCAGTTTCACAGCCCGTGGCGATCCACATCCAGGCACAGGCCCAAGCCCGGCCAAGCCACCATCAAATTAAAGGTGGGTGAATTGTGGGTGGAGGGGCTAGGTTGGGGTGGAATGGAGCGAAATTGTGTCACCTGAATTCCGTCACAGTCCAAACGTGGTGAAAAGGTGTTCTGATGAGGAAAAGAACAAGCAGGAGGGAAGGAATACTGAAGAGGAGGATTTCAACAGGAGCTCTGCCTCTCGGTGAACAGAGCAGGATCTCAACAAGGCCATTATCTGGCTCCTAATTTGAACTCTGGCACAGCACTGAAGGGCTGCCTTTGTCTGGGATTAATGCGGAAAGCTCAGGATGCGATGTCAGAGGGAAATAATCAGCACGGGCCCTTCATAACGTTGGCTGCTTGAGCTCCTGGCCAGGGCCCCCCGGCTCATTTCTGTGGAGATGAAATCTATGACAAGCCCCTCAGTAAAGCTGAGAGCAGGCAACAGTCCAGTAACACCCACAGGCCTCCAGGCATCCTGTGACCCCCTTAGAAAAGTCACATTCACTTTGCTCTGGAGAAGGGAAAGAGAACGCTGCAGGCGCTTCCAGCCCATGTGAAATGAAGAAATGTGAGGAGGTGAAAACGAAGTGAAAATAAGTTAAGATTCCTCCTCCGCCCCCTCTGCAATCACTCCAGAGGAGGGGCATACCGTGACTTCACTTTATTATGCCCTTCTAATTAAACATGAACTGGACTTTTAAAAAAAGGGATAAAATAGAAAAAAGACAACAAATCCAGCATAATGTATATTCATATTTATGTTGTGTAACTGCATTTGGGAGAGCAGTTTGAGAGAGCAGTTTTTTTTGAATGTGCAAAAAGGTTGCGGGCGAATACCCATCAGGGTAAAACATTCTGAAAGAGGTTGGCACTGCACTCAAGGACCAGAAGTAATGCTTTTATTTTGTTATTTATGCTTTTTTACCGAGTGCATTACTATGCTCCTCTGCAGCATATTGCTGCTAAGCGAAGGATGTGAAGATGCAACTCGATAAGCAGGTTATTAAAATGACCAATTGACATTCAAAATTCAGGCTTATTTTAGATTCATAATGTTTACAGATGAATATGTGGAATTTAAATGTTTCCCCCACTGCCTAAAGGAAAATGTGACTTGGTACAACGACTGTGCATGACTTCATGTATGACCATGTGCTGGAGAAATACAATACTCAAGTCATTTCTTATGGAACCTCAAACAGGAGACGGGTCTTTATAATAACACAGTTCAGCTTAATTAGGAACAGTCCAGGCAAGTCGCATGGGAGTATGTCAGCATGCTCCATGTGGCATATAGATGTATACCATCTACATCATGTTTATCAACTTAAATTTTGGAGAGTGGGTATGAGGATGAGTGGCACGAATACAAAGGCTCTCAGAACTTAAGCCAGGTGGGAGGGGAGACCAACAAAGAACCCCATCAACCAAAAAAAACCCCACTCCTTGGTGCCTCCAGAAAAGTACTGGATCAGGATTCAAGAGATGTTAAATTTGTACATCTTCATCCACTTTGTAGATGAATAAATATGAGGGCCATGTTTCAGAGGGATGTTCACTGTGTCACCAAACCACCCGCGCACTTCACAGCTCCCTCCCCAATACAACCTCAGGGGTAGATGCCCATGATCAACTCAAGTCAAAATATGGATGCCAAACTACAACAAAATTTTCACTCAGTCTGTGATTGGTTGCCACCGAGCAAAATATATGAACAGAAAAATAAAACAAAGAGAGAATTGAGAGTTGTTACCTTTCATTCCAATAATTTCACTCTATTAACCTGGACAGTAAAATAGCCTCTTTTACACAGCGTGTGAATATTGCAACGTTACTGTACCTCACTTTTTTATATAAAAGTTATGAAGGCTCAAATGGGGGGTGTCACTGTTGTTCAACCACTGAGGTGGCAAGGGAGGAAGTAACAGCTCCGTAACAACATCTGCATAAAAAGTCCATCCAGAATGCGGAGGGGTGTGGTGTTCTCATGTTGGTTAAGTGTGTGATCCACAAGCTTGAGATTTTTTAAAAAGCTAGCCCTAGTGCAGTCACCTCAGAGAAGAATGGTTCAAAAAAATGTCTGCAACCTGGGGAGACAACAAGCTCCAGCAGCTTCTTGCTCTCTAAGCAGAGGGCAAGTTCAACTCAAAACCTGCCAGGGTAAAGATTGTAATTGCCAAATTATTGCCTTTATTATCGTTTAGAAAGCACTGCCCGACATATAAGTTATACACAGACATGCTATCTAAAAATAACACAGTGTGCTGACATTGTTTGTTTCAGTGTAAAAAAAAAAAAGGTATTTTGTTGCAGCAGTACTGTGCCATCTCTGTGTAAAAAAGGATACTGTACTTTCAGATGCAGCAGATCCTCTTTGTCCCTCTATGTTTTCATGTTTTTATTTTTATATTCTATTCATATGGTTTGAGGCTTTGTGTTTTCGTTGTGCTGTGTGTGGCATCTTTGTAAATGAATGTTGCTTTAAACTGTGCTTATAAATTAACTTGAATCATACTAGAATTCTAGTGGAGTTTATAATAACATGTAGATGAAAAATACATGACATCTGACTAATACTCAATAAATCAACCAACAACAACAAAGAAAAAAAAATACCAAAAAACAAAACGAAACAAAAAAAAAGCCTTTTTTATCCTCTCACATTTTATTCACCTCAGTAGACATTAGAGCACATAGTGTGTCGAACTGTTAGTTCTTTCCACATGACTCCTGAAGAGCCAAACAGAGAGAAAACTTTGGCCTTGATAGATTTCTCGGCCACATCTCATGAATATTACATAATTCCAATTAAGCACTTAAATTAAGTGTTCACAAATTTCAAGGCTGGTTTTTACTGCACCATAAGAACTTTAGAAATCTGTTTGTAGAAAGACGTAGAAGTTTGAGAGTGGACTGTGATGTCATCTCATCTTCAACCATAAGACACCACATGTTACTCTATCAGCAGTATCTAAATGGGTTACAGAGACTGTGCCTGTACAGATAATATAAACAACTGTTTTTTTTGTTTTTGTTTTTTTTTTCAAAGAAATGAGTAATGTGACATTGTATGGCTCTCTGCACTAAGGCAAAAATCTTATTTCTGAAAAAATTGTGTTACAAGACGTGCTGTTGAACCCTGATGTATAACAGTTGAAGACAAAGGCAATTAGGCAAAAAAAAAAAAAACATAGGCAGAAAGCACAAGTAGATAAGCAAAAATGTTCAAACAAAAAGTCCCCTAAATTACCAAAGAACTGTAGGGGCAGCTAAAAAAAAGTAGACAGTCATTTATGAGTCACTGTTTATAATAATAACAATAAATTTTTACAGCTACCAAGGGTTGAGCTATTGTCTACCACAAATTTTGACCTACAGATGCACAAAAATGGAGCTTTCTTTGAAAAGTCACTGATGTACAGCCTCACGCCTCTAAACAGCAGCAAGGTAATTAGATTCAAGAGAGGATCCTGCTTTAAAACAAAAACTTTTCTTCTTCTCTTTTATACAACTATCTGACCAGCAGCCTCAGCTAGATTTACTTCTTCACCTGCAGTTATGGATTACTTCTTATTCACTGTCTTGCAGATACATATGCGGTGACTCAGTTTTTTGCATAACTACCTACCTTCAGTGTTTGAACTTAGCATAGTAAGGGATGACAGGAGCATGAAAAATTACCATTGCAAGCTGTCTACAAAATGAATAAATTGTACGAAAAAAAGAGAACTGTATTTTCTTGGATTATAGCACTCTTCATAGAAAGCCAAGGTAGTTTGTCTATGTTTATTATTTTAATATCACCAGCAGTGTGGTAAGAGATCATCAATTCCTGATCATCGCTAATGCACTGAATCCTGCTATGCTTAGATATTCATCAGGATATTCATCAGTTACACTGTACACAGTGTATACACTGTGACTAAATAAAATAAATAAATAAATAAAAAATGTCTTTTTTTGTATGTCAAAATATATACCTAAAAAGTTAATTGTAATGGTGTTGTTAAGGGTAGATTTCAAGTCAAATGTATCAACTGGATA
>JAQLOL010000001.1:20605765-20629959 GCA_029783665.1 Naso thynnoides
TCAAGTCAAAAGTATCAACTGGATATGGACAAAAAATTGGTAACAGTCATTATGGTGAGTTTAATTCTTACCTCTGTCCCTGATGGGGTGGCTCCCGCCGAATCCACTTTACGTTTTTTGCGGGGTCCGATGGCGGCTAGTGCTGTTAGGTTGGCATCTCGCTGCCTCATCTGGGCCAGTTCCTGCTGTTGCATCTGCAGAAGACAAAACAAAGGTAAGAGAATGTGTGGTTTTGTACTGCCCTGGTATCACATACATCTGTTTGGGTGATTAAATACAGCATGTGCAAGGATACAATACAATGACCTAAACAAACAAACTCAAGTACATTTACTGTAATGTCTCTACAAAAAAAAAAAAAAATTTACACCAATGTTTACAATACTTTATTAACATACACTGGCCTGTATGTGATGAATTTGAAGTTACGGACACCTCAGCCTACATAAAACAAATTCACAACAAATATTCCCACAAAAACTACAATCTATGACAGAACTGTGCAACTTTAGCTTTTTTACTTGGTCGTAAACAACCTTCAACAGAAGCAGAGTAGAAGAAGAACTTTTTATGGTCACATACATTATTCTAAGTACAACATTGTAAAACTGACTCTGTGTATTTAACCCACCCCTGTGGATCGGTGGTAGCCATCAGTCATTGTACAGCGCCTGGGGAAACAACTCCCCAGCTCTTAGCTAGTGCCTTGGTAAGAGGCACTCTGACAGGAGAATTACCCTATGTGGGCATGTTTTGATGGTGGCTGAAACCACAGCACTGAACTCCACACAGAAAGACCCTGCCCAAGCCAGGAATTGAACCTTAGGACCTTCTAGCTGTTGGACAACAGCACTAACCAGTAAACAACAGCACTAACAAATAATGCACTGTGCTCCCAGTATAATCTTGCGCCATGGAAATAACTTGTGACAAAAAATATTTGAATTTCAGATTTTGTAAGCATACTATTTTAAAGTAATATCTTTCTTCTTCACGCCCCAACGTATGTACATACACACACATTGGAGCGTGAAGGAGAAAGATATTCCTCCTCTTCCTTCTGTCTGTCAAACAAGCTATTATAATCTCTCCTGAGTCGAACAAAATGGAAGCTTCTCGTCAGCCATTAGCAGAGCTCCTATCAACGATTCAAGTGTGTAAGTGTGTGTGTGTGTTCTGTGTTTGCATGTTGGATGGTGTGCTGACACCCTCTGTGCCATAGCCCTAGGTCCTCACACATCCACCCAATAGAAAGGGCAGCTCCAAGCTATGCTGGGTTCCCCCTCAGCCCTGAGGCTAGACATGACATTACCTTGGGCAAAGCCTCCCCACAACTTCCCTCTTATACATCACAAACTGCAAAAATCACATTTGGACCATGTGACTACACACACACACACACACACACACACACACGTGTCTATCAATCTTGGCCACAGCACAGGGAATGCCTACCCACCAGCTTGCCTGCGTGCCTACCCGCTAGGGGAGAGAGGCCTGGGTTGAAGCGAACAGGGACAATCAATGTGCGCTTTCATGTCTTTCATGTTCTTTTATGTTATCTCTCAGCATGCGTTCACTGGGCGCTGGTGTTTGTGTGAGGCATGTATGTTGTCTGATCAGGGGAAAATTTCATGTTACTTTCAGATGGCGCTCTGTAAAAGGTTGCTTTGGTGTTTAAAGTCTGATCTAAAATGTGCATGCAGTTGCCTCTGATTTTTTCCGAAAACCCCGATGGCAAGGCATGCCCTTTAGGGTGTTGCCACTTCACATTTAGCACGGCGGAACTGTTGAAAGATTCAAACACGCTGACAACACAAAGTAGGGGAAATAATAGCAGCAGTACCAACCAGCTGAATATCTAAACCACATTTACTGGTTCATTGTTTAAAATAGATGGGGATAAAAATTGTATATATGTAGTTTAAACAGATCCTTATCCACAGCAATGGTATGGACCATAAAGAGATTCCAGTCAGTGTCAAGTTAGGAATCAAGGTCTTAACACAATGCAAACGGAGACAGAGGGTATAATGGAGTCAGAAACTGGGAATCGTGGCTGGATGAGGCAAACAGGCGGAAGATAATTATTGCCCTTGTCCACATGGCAAATGTAGCATTAATGTTATCAATGCTAACCTTATTAGGCTTTGCCACAAACAACACACAAATCTCTCAAGGCCTGACCTTAGAGAATCCCGCTGCAAATTGAGCTGAGAGAGAGCGATAGAGAGGAAAAGAGGAAGAGAGAAAGAGATTAAGAGAGAGAGGTCCGCTAGCTCATTGATGGCACCAGGATGCCGGCATCTCCGCCTGGCAGTTGGCACCAGGCATGGGCTCTCAGTGCCCACAGCAACTGCCTGCATTTTCAGATTTATGACTGTATGATAAATGAAGACTTCATTTTACCATCTGCAACCCTGCAGTCTGCGTTTCCCGTCAATAAAGAGCCCGCCATGACATAGGGAGACTGATTTCTGATTTCAATCTGGTGCCACTATGCCGAGTCTACCTTCCTTTAGTGTCTGCCTGCTGATACAAAGCAGAGTTGGATAAGTTTATAAGATTCACTTTCCCCCCTTAGAAGTTGTTTTGATCACCATTTAAATCAAGCATATAAATGAAGTATGATTATACAGACACACACAGGTACACACATGCAACCGAACTGCTAGAATTTATATTAAAATTGTTTGTATCTGCAAACAGCACATAAGAATCATACCAATGTTTCATTTAAGCTAAACGGGTTGAAAATGCTATAAGGTAGTACTTTAAGCTATAAAAAAAAGTTGATATGTGTTCACTGATTCAATTCTTACATTGCTTTTCTTAACTGTTGTTAACTGCACAGCAGTTTGTTTTGGTCTTAAAGTGTTGGTGACTGTTCACTCTGTATTTTGTTTTTTGTGTGTAGTTGGCCATCACTATCCTTTAGTGAGTTTCTTCATGCTATCTTTCTGTTATAGAACCTGTCAGGATTACACAGATTGGCACCACTGGTATACTAAATGATTTTATAAGATTGAGAAGGAAATCAAACCTGTAAACTACAAGTACAAGAATCTCTTTCTACCTTCTGGACCAGCCTGTCAGCAATGATAAGCCATTTGCTTGTAGGCTGCAATCACCAAAAACTGCAAAGGTCACTAAAGACAGAGTGGAAGAATAACCAGATGGCAGGACGCATACATTTGCCAGGTCCGATCAATGGCACCACATAAATATCTTCTGTTCCAAAGTCACGTAAATACCAGTGCTTCCAGTCTGCCTGTATGCCCTTTTAAAGCAGGGAACTGGAACTTGTAAAGTCAAATTATTAGCAAAGGTCAGAAGATGTACAACATTTTCAAGATACCCAACATAATCAATGTACAGCTTTGCTGGAAAAAGGCTTCACTCTTTCTGCAAAAAGTGCAATGTCAGGTGATGTTATGGTCAGTAAGGGGAAATGGGAGTGAATGCAAATGCTAATATGAACATATCTGGGAACTCTTGTTGCTGTTGAACAAAGCTCTTTCAGATGTTGAGTGTATACCAGTTAACACTATGAAGGCACAATGTGCAAGTGCAAATACTAGAGCTCTGAAACTGATATTAATCGGATCAGCATTCATCAAGGCTCTCAGAATCAATGCTAATCTGTGCTCAAAGTTTGATTACAGCTAAAAAAAAATACACTGTTGGATTAAGCTTCTATGTAAACCCTCTGCAAGAAGAGAAGCTCTCCTTTAAGAATAAATAACGTCTCCCAATATTTTTTGAGAATAAAAAAATACAATTTCCCACAACCCATTCCAAAAATATTTTTTTACTGCATTGAATGCTTGATAACACGTTTGTAAACTCCAGGCACTGGATATCAAATTACATGCATTCATCAGAGTATTTGTGTCATGGGGTTATGTCTTGGAAGATTCCTCCAAAATCATTTTCAAAAAAGACTATGACCTCTGGTTAAAGGGCACTGGAAGTTAATATTCATCTGCAGTGCAGATCGCTAGTTTGTGTTTAAGACACAGGCTGAATCAGTACAGCTGGAGTTAACAGACTAAAAAGTGTGGTTGAGTGAAATGAAACCTAAACAATGTCAAACAATATTAGCAAAATTTTCATTACTAATGTCCAGTATTGAATTGTTGGCTGAACTGATTTTGGTCCTTTTTCCCTAAATGTGAATTCTGTTAAGAGCATTCAAATAAAAGCAAAATTGTTCATTTCTCATTATGCAGTTTTCACTAACTCACTCATCCTACATATAGTTTGTACAGTATTTGTAACACTTCAGCAACATCCATCCAGCACCATTTCACCAAGCCGTAATCATAACCCTCGTTAGTTAACTATTTCATAAACCTTTGTTGAACATTCTGATTCATTCAGATCAAAGTTCAGAAAACATTCTGAAAATGTTCACGTAAAATTCAACCATGTACAAATATTTAAAAAACAACTATGATAAGAATACTATCAACAATTGATATGTTGTTGAAATGTTACAAATATTCTATAAACTATCTGTAGGCTGACTATCCAAATGAAGTGTAACCCATTTAAGTATTACTGTAGATTCAGGTAGTTTGGATGAAAGCCACTGCTTTATACAACAGCACATAGGCCTGGGCAATACAGCTAAAAAACCTATTGCGATAGTGAAGTTTCATATCGGTCAATAACGATAATTATTGATTATGTAAGTTGCGACTGACGACTTGTGCATTCTAAGGGGTTGGAGCAGCTGAGGTGATAAATGAGTAAATATCACAATATTTTTGACCAAATACCTCGATACTGAGATAGTCTTGTAACGGTGACTATTGGAGATTTCACAAAATATTACTCAACAACATTTTTTTTACAAATAATCATCTGTAATGTGGATAAGTGGGTAAAGGTAAATAAATAAACAACAAAAACAGTCTGGTAAGTTCAAAAAAGTATCACATCACTTTACTGTAATGAAGCCTTTCAACCAGAAAAGACAACACGCCATATCACAATACATCGATATCTAAAATCTGTCACGAAATCTTGTCTCATATCACACTACGATACTTTATTGATATATTTCCCAGCCCTAACAGCACACTATACATTTAATTGCCTTTAAGTGGAAGCAAATCAGTCATCCGTTCATGTTTGGTTTTTATTATTATTATTTACATTACTACGAATACATTCAAATGAGAAAATAAGAAAACATGCACAAATTTGGATGAGTGTGTGTAACTGAACCATAATCATATCCATTTGTCTGTCTTACTCTTGCATTTGTACTTAACTTTTTGCCACAGCTTGCCAACCCTTGAGCTTTATATCATTAATAGATCGGTAAAAACTGTCCATCAAAAACTGAACAAAAAATATCAGGGCTTTTGCAACACAGAACAAAGAGCAGAATGTTTCCTTATGACGCAAAAATGTCCAAAATCCGGCAAGAACCTTAGAGCATTCTGATATGCTTGGAGAAAAGAGGGGGGGTGAGCTGCAGGAGCCATGATGGACCTGCAGTTCTCCATCTCTGCTGTTTTTAACAAAGGCTTTTCTCTCATCCTCCCTCCCTCCTCCTGGCCTGAGGGGCTGCTCACGGCCCCCCAGACGCTTACAGACAGATGTCCTTGGTAGAGCAGAACACGCTCTGCTTGACGTCACAAGCAGCTGAGGGGCTGTGACGGAAGCTAAAGGGCTGTCTGCCCTGCAAAGATCATAGTATAAAAGCCAGACCACAGGATTTGATTGTTCTGTATTTTAGCCTGCCTCTAGAAGATTTGGCTCCGACATAACACAGCATGGGGCCTCTCACTATATAGACATAGCATATGTCACTTTTGGTGACTGCATCTCCTTCCCCAAAGAGTCTTGGTAGAGTGCATACATTTTAAACATGCTTGTGATTGACACCAGCAGAAATCCGATCTCTTCTCATGGCTGTAACCTTTGCACTGCTAGCCTACAGACTGAGCTATAGGTTATAATGTAAGTGATGATTAGAGTGCGCAATGTCACAACTGTCATAATGACGCTGTCATGGCATTGGCATGCACTGAATACAAAATAAGCGCCATTTTCTAGGATTCCATTTCTCTTTTAAATTAGAAATTAAATCAAGACAGAAATTAGTAACTCTGTAGGAATGTTTAAAATCTACTTTAATATTCTGCTATTCTCGGAATGGCAATAACAGCCTCTTCTGTCACTCCAACATTTTCTTTCACACTGAAATCTCAACAACTATTGGATGGATATTCATGGTTGCCAGAAGATGTACCCTTTTGAATAATGATTCCCCGAATGACTCATCATTTAAGAGGATTTGCATTGAGGGTTTTGAGTGAAATTTGTCTACAACTGTTGGATGACATGTCATGTGGCACAAGTGTGTATGCTCCCCTCATGATGAACAGTAATCACTTTGCTGAACTTCTTATTTTTCTGACAAGTGCCACTGCTATGATCAAATAACTGAAAAACGAATGACATTCCGATCTGCCTCAACTGGCCTAAGATGATGAACATGGCAAACTTTACACCTGCTTAGCATCAGCATGATAGCATTATCATTCCGAGCATATAAGCATGCAGATATTAGCTCTGTCTACATACAGTCTCACATAGCAGCTAGGATAGCAGTATTATAGCTGTGTTTTCACTTACTCGTACATTATTTACTTTTATTACTCAAAACATGGGACAGAACACAAAAAGAATTTGTGCATATTGGCTATTACTGGTCATAACCCCCCCCCCCAAAATGAATATCATTAAAAAAGTTGTATAAAAGAACAGACTTAAGTCAAAGCCTGTGTACAACTGTTTCAAGAATGAAGTCCAATTGAATTTGTCAAGGGAAGATGTTTTTTCTCAGTCAAATATGAATAAAAAATTGTTACGCATTGAGTGTTTTAAATACCAATCTCAAGTGGTGGTATCCAAAACACTGCAGCAAAAATTTCCTGCTACTTCACATTAGAGTGCGTTGACATTCTACATATGCGTTTTATGTGTGTCTGTAATCCATGGATCTCATTCACCTGACACCCACATGGCCGACATTACATGAACATCTGCGAGCTGCATCTTGAGGCCTTTTTTCATGTGAAGTGCCTGGCAGTTAGTTTGCTGCAGGGAGAAGGGCCATTTGCAGGAACCAATCAGGTTTCACTTCTCCATCTGCACTCAGACACTACAAAGAGACGAGTTCAGTCTCAAACTGCTAATGCAGGCATGCCTTTGTGTTAAAACTGGATAGAGACGTGTATGACTTCATCAACAGAACTCAGTAATTACACATGGCAGCGTTACTCAAGAGGACATATTCTAATGTTGAAATTGTGTTTGAAAGTACAATGTGTGTCTATTGTGTGCATTTTGTTACAAACTGCAATGTGTGCCATTATGTCTAACTGCCCTTAAAGGTACAAAGTCGCTCTTTATTGTATTCAATGTTAAATATACGCATATACGTTGTTTGTTGTTTATTCATATGTATAGATTCAGCACATGTATTGACACATATTACAATAACTGCTACTGTATTTATCAATGTGTTTGCAATATTGCACTGATTCAAGTCTTCTGGATCAATAGACAATTAATCAGGTGAGATTTAAAAAAAAGATGCTTTGAAATTCTGTTTCATCCTCTTTCTCAACATACCCAAATCTCCATAAATATTCCAGTAAATCTGTTTGTGGTTATATTATTTTACCTATGGAGATTAATTCAAAATACATGCATGAGCTAATAGTCTTGGCTCAGAGTGTTTCATTTCCTCTGAAGTTGAGTATGTCAGAAGTGTTTCCAGGGCCAAGGACCAATTATTCACAGCCCTCAGCCATCCCTGGAGCTAAGGTCATTATGTGAGTGTCACTATCATGACCCTGCGGTTCCTCTTCATCTGCAACTTATTTGCAGGAATTAAACCGTGTAGAGGGAAGCTGTGTGGAATACAGGGATACGCTGAATTTGTCTAACAGACGTGATGCCTTTACTTCAGAGTAAGTGTTATTTTTATAAATAATAACATTTGTGCTCCACATTTTGGCAAAGAACGGTATTTAATGAAGGAGTCAGAAATCAGTGTTAAGCAGATTCTGATGGCGTTACACCGGAGCGTCGAAAGGAGAGTGGTGATCATTAAAAATACTGCTTATCTAAGGGAAAATTTCCTACTTTAAATGTTCTCTCGCTTTGTCTCATTCCATGCTGGCGTGCTTCGTCTAGCAGTCTTCTCTCCCCCTGTCTCTTTCCTTTTTTTAACATTTAGATTCGCTGTTCGTCACCTTCTATTGATCACACCTAATTTGCATCTAGGAAAAGATGAGAACTCAGATATTCACACTCCGAGAGAGGACGATGTCAATGATTTATTCATTTCCAAATCAAAAAAAAAAAGGGAGTGAAAGGAAGGTAGATGAGAAGGGGAATCTTCATAGGCAGCAGGCGACTAGCAGGCTCTAAGGCTGGGCTCCTCTTCTCCACACCGCCTCCAGGCACATGGTGTGCAAGTCCTCCTAATTAACAAGGTGAATCATGCTGCCGCTCTCTAATTAGCCAACATGACAATCTAATGGAAACATGCAGGCCGAGCTGGCACACTTAGTATCACCTCACAAAGACCCCCGGTACTGTCCTTCCCATGTGAATTGCACAAAAATGACACCTCTGATTTTAAATGGAAAAGAAGAGAAAAGGTGGGGCAGAGCAGTTCACGGAAGTGTGTTTTTGGGAGAGGTCAGAAGGGAGACGTTTGCTGGTAAGAGCGAGGTGTTTCATTTCTCCTCTCCCATCCTCTGTGTGAGGTGTTTGTTGCCTAATTGAAACGTGTCCTGCCTCCCTCTCACTTATATCCCAGGCACAGGAGGCTGGCACCTCGCCACCAGCATAGCTCAGCATACCCAATTCCCCTGTCGCTTGAGTCCCAAGGAGTGCTCTGGCGCACAAAGAGAAAAGTGAACCTACAGGCTTGTACAGCGAGAAGACGAGTCGCTATCTCCCTCTGAGGCAAAAAAAAATCTCCTTTTTTTGTTGTTTTCCTTCTCATTACAGCACTTTGTAATATTCGAAAACACACAGGAACACCAAAGGTACTTTTAAAGCCTGGTTCTTTTTTTCTTGTAATATGTCTTGAGGTGAAGAAAAAAACTAAAGTTGAGAAAACCGACAACAAAGCAACAAATAAAAAATAGGTTTAGAGTGCTATCTTTAGGACCTACGCAACATACCTTTCTTACGTGATAATTAAAGTATACACATCAACCCCTGTGAGATCTTTTAAAAAACATAGAAATCCTGTTGAAATCATATCAAATAGGGACCTAATTTAACCTAATTAATGTAATGTAACCTAATTTTTGAAAAGGAAACAGGTTTAAAAACAATGATCCACTTGAGTCAAACATGAGCTTAATGTTCCGTTAGTCATCCCACAAGCTGATGGTGAGTGCTGCTGCTCTATTTTTATTAAGGTATTGTGTATCTGTGAGGCCAGAAGACAAGAACATAGCGGCTATGAAAAGGGACAAACAAAACAGCAGGAATTCTCTTTAATGTAAGTACAGAGAGGGAAAGAACGCGGAGGAGGCTAGCAGGCTTTTGCCTGGGGCTTGCCTCATGGGGGAGAGCCCCTCTTACAGCAGAGTAGCTTATGGAGGGCCAGAGGCTGAGAGCCTATGAACTCAGAGATACAACTGGCCTAATAAAAACTGAGGGGCATGCTTCATTGTCCTCTGACACACAAGAGCCTCTCCTCTCAGAGAAGAGTGAGACTCTGGCAGATGGAGCGTTCAGTGTGGGTGGATTCCAGTCTCTCCATGACCTGGCCAATTGTGGAGGACGCCAGGCCAATCAAGAAACACGTATGTGCACATTAAGATCTGGTGTATACGGGCTGAGCAGAAGGTGGAGGGTCAAATAGCATACACAACATTCATGTGAACAATTCTTTATCATGGGAGCAATGAGGCAATATACATAAAATCTGACCACGTTGAGCATATGTCACGTGAATATTAGTCTAATACGACTCATAAATTTTGACATATATGCTTATAAAGCAAGGATGCAAAACTTCAGGCTTAAATTGGAGCCATGCAGGGTTCAAAGTTGAGTGAGGACAGAATTAATTTAATCGAGGTTCGAGACATTTCAAGCAATGCTGGTGCATCAAAATGGGCAAAGGAAATTTCTCAATGCCTGAGGATGCATAATATTTGAGGAAAATTATTCTAACAAAAGCCTTTGAGATTCCTATTGGACAGTTCTCTGTTTCACACGAGTGCTCTGGAATTCCTCCAAGCTAGTTATTGGCATGATAAGGTGGAAGATCAGAAAAGAACATTAGTTTATGGTGGTTGCGTCTCCAACCAACTAGTATTAACCCATGCTATTCAGTGGGAATATTAGTGTTTTTTGCATGATGTGTTTTGCTTTAGCAGCCAAACAAGCCCTAACAGGACCTTTTGGCCAGATTTTGGCCAGTTGTAGTGGCCAATTTGTCTTTCCTCGTCTCTCTCTGCCTGTCCTTGCTCCACTCCTCTTCTCCAGTTCACTCGTTTCCTGTGTCCAGTTGTGCCTGCAGACGCAGCTGCGATGATGAATCTGTGGCTGCAGTGTGTCTGTGTGTCTGACATCGTGATGTATCTCTACTGGCCTTAACTCCCTCTCTATCTCTCTCTGCGCCCCCCCCAAGTGTTCTTTTCTCTCCGTCTCTTTGTCTCTGTCTCTCTGCCGCCTCCCTTCTCTCTTTCTCCCTCTTTCTCTCTCTCCCTCTCATTCTCCCACACTCAATGACTAGGCATTGTCTGGCCTCCTGCCTCAGTGATGGAACAGACCCACCACCGACAACAACAACAAACAGGAACTGAGCTCCACGATTTGCCCATCGATTTTCACTGGGGGCATTTTTGAAATAGCCCATCTGACCTTTCGGCCAAATGGTGGTGAATGGAGGAAGCAGAGGCGCTAGACTGCTCTGCCTCTCTCTCACGCAAAACCTTTGCCAGTGTCTATCTGACCGGCCTGCGCTGCTGGTGACAAGGTTCTGGGTTAGGTTGCTGGTGCAAATACACAATCAAAAGCAAAGCTACATACTATAAATGCACAAGACTTACGACCCGTAGCCCTGCTAGTGACACCAAGAGCCTGCAATGTTCCTTACCCCTCAATCCATAACTATTGGACAAAAAATACTGTACTGTTGATTTTCAATACTGTTGTAAAGTTTATTCTGAGACCAGGTCTAGAGGACATTTTCTTGAGGAATCATTGAAAAACAAAAGTGTTATCCCCTCTCGAGCAGGAATATGCTCAGCAAATTGCAACAGCAACTTCATTTGCCTGTAATATTGTGAGATATGCTGTGTTTTGGCCTAAGGGGAACACAAGCAGAAAGTTCATGGCCTGTCAATACAATAGAAAGGTTTCATCTACTGGGGAGCATGAATGCGGTCACTAAATGTCATGGCAATCTGAATATTGGATTCAGATTGTTCTTGTTTATATGTAAACATTTTTGGTCTAAATAGTAGCACGAAAGAAAAGTTGACAAAAATATCAGAATTTATCCTCTGGGGAATATGAACACCAAAATGTTGAATGGACTGACTGAACAGGCTCAGGAATCCATGCAGGAGAAGTAATTGATCCCAATGGTACATTGACTCAGAGTTCCACCAAACAAAACATGTCAGATTGTAAGGTTTGATCTAAGCTATCATTTGGTATTTTTCACCAACCTGAGAAACTAACAATTCCGGTGTGCTATCAGACTAAAGAGAGACTATGTGCAATGTTAGTGACTTCTACCACCTACTCTTTGCGGCCTGTGGGGATCTAAAAGGTGTAAGTGACGGCACTTTGTCAGACAAAAAAAAACACATTCACATATGAGAACCTGGGACAGACAAAAGGGCTTTTTCCTCTACGTATATCAATGGGCCTACAGATGGAACTGTTGCAGACTATAAATTCTTTCAACTTTGAGATTTTTTGTAATTGTCTTGTCATTCAATCTGAGTTTGACCATTATGACATCATTCATTTTCTTACCATGGATTGATACCTGATCACTGGCCTCTGGTCTGTAACAGTACTTATACAACAATCAACGGCTGCTGTTTTAAAAAAACAATCATGTTCCAGCTCAGTTTACACGCCAACAGGTGGTTCAAGTTAATAACACGTTGTAATTCCAGCCCTCCAAAATGATGATTGTTTGGTAGTGGTCATTGTTTTGTGTGCGTGACCAGGGAGAGGGGCTTAAAGAGAGACCGGCTCCTCTGCCTGTTGCCTTAAAGAGGAGCTTGGGCTCATTATCCTGATGAAATTTCCACAGATGTGAGAGCTGCCAACAGACTCTGCAGTGACACAAACATCCAGCTCAGGTGATGAAAACTTTAGAGGCAAAGGGGCTGAGAAATGACGGCCATTATGCAAAAAAGACAGAGGTGAGGGAGGGGGGATGAGGGGTGTTGTGTGTGCGTATGTGTGGATGGGAAGGTAGATGGTGTGATGGGGGCAGATGGGGGGTTGGTGGGCTTCCTCGTCTCTAGGGAAAAAGCATTACATAAAGTAACAATTTCCAAACCACCACCATCTTAAAATTCCAGATGAAACTGAAAATCTGCATATGTGCACGCTGCGTCTCCTCACAAGGCACTAATCTGGCCGTATCCAGATGACGAGCGGACTGCCACTTAACAGGGAGGAGATCCACTTTGATCACATGGCCCCTGGGGCTAAACCTATCGCGCTGCCTATTACGCTGCTTCATTTGCATATGTGGGGCTTATGGGTTGGCTGAGATCTAGAGTGAATGTTCTAAACTGCAGCAGGGCTCAGTGTTGCTAGAAAGAAATGTCCAGGAGAGACACAGAGAAAAGACAGAGCGCTGCCAGTCGCCAGAGGTAAGAGAAGTCCACTTGTCACTTGAAGGTCACAAGTTCAACACTGCAGACCAGCTAAGAAAATCCAAAAAATTAAATCCTTTGGTTAAATGTCTATACTTAACTGCCCTACCTCTGAATGTTAATGGTTGAGTGGCCGACATTTAAAGGCAAGGGTTGCACTGGGGAGCTGTCTTGAGGAAAACTGTAAAACTGTGTAAGTATAAATTGGGGTGTTGGTTAGAAAAGTGCAAATGTGCTCAGTAAACTTTACCAGGACGAATAAAAGGTTTTTTTTTTTTTAAAGAGCAAGTGATTTAAAGGAAACCACGTCTGCTCCTGAAGTTTTACATCAAAAGCAACAACAGGTGAATGGCACTTGTTTTATCCTCCTGCCTACTCAGACTGCTCCATGGAAGCTCCACACAATCCTCTTGATCTTTGTTAGCGAGCCAAGGACTGAAAGCACCCAGTGAAGTTCTTCTGGAGTAAACAAAGAAGAAAACTAACGCAAACTTCCGCTGTGACAGAACTGTTTTATTTTGCGTAAACAACCTTAACCAACCACTAAAGGAAGAGTTGTCTACTTTCCAGGGTCCAAAGGGAATTAACCATCTACAAGACCTGCTCACTTCATAGCTTCATACTGCCAACAGAAATGCACTACAATAGTGAAGCATTCTCCAGTTTGTAAAACCTCATGTTGTGCCTTGGCCTTAACTTGGAAAGGAAAAAAAACTTTTTTACTCCTTTGTAGCAGTAAAAGTTAATGTTGAGTATAAATTGGCACATTTCAAAGTCTCATTCACCACTCACTTTTTTATATGCAAATACTGTTGAGATTTGATTTTTTTTCAAAAGCGGCATGAAAATGAAATGCTTACTCGCTCTCTCTAAGGCATATTGTAGTAAGCGGGTTGAGAGTCAGAAATTAGAATTTTGCGTTTCAACAAAAAGGAATCAAAAAAATTATTAACCTAACAGATTGAGGCGCAGATATACATGTAGTATTGACCTGCAAAGGCGACTACAGTTACGACTATATAACCTTTCTCAGATAGCCCATCTATCAAACAATGGGCTCAGTGAGG
Source organism: Naso thynnoides (assembly GCA_029783665.1). NCBI lineage: Eukaryota > Metazoa > Chordata > Actinopteri > Acanthuriformes > Acanthuridae > Naso > Naso thynnoides. The sequence goes on from JAQLOL010000001.1 coordinate 20,619,741, forward strand.
TCAACATTCAAACTGGTGCAAGATCAAGAGGCTGAAATAGAAAGAAATGGTGGGGGGTGGAGGAAGAAGAGGATGTCTTTGGTACGCATAAAATCATTTTCCACACACGAGCATCAATCGGCGCGAATAATTCCTCAAACTTTTTTAAGTCCGACTTTAAATGGCATTACATATGTAGTGAGGCATGAAATATTAATACGCTGGAGTCGGGGAAAAATGTCAAGGGTAATGATCTCCGCAGCAGCTTACCTCCTTAGCTTTCTGTTTCAGTCGAGCTTGCTCTGGGTCCTCTTGCCTGGAGCGACTCTGTGGAGTAAAGAGGGGGGGACACAGGTTAACAGCTGGTTTAAGGAGCCCACCACACCCCCCTTCGCCACTCATCTGTTGCTGCTGCAGCAAAAATAGTGCAAAATGGGAACAGGATACAGAGGTGTCAAGGACATTGTATTTGAATTCAGAAAAGTGCAATGGAGAGCCCCCCGGGGGGCGGTGGCCTTTAAGCCCGTTCCAAATCCAGCCCTAAATAAGCCGCTGGAGGGGGATTCTAATCAAAAGAGGTTATTAAAAATTCTGCACGAGCCAGCACACACATACACACACAGTCACACAGACACAGGGCAAAGGATGTTGGTGAGTGTAGTGGTGGCTGTGTGTGTGTCACTTTGAGCCAGTGAGGCCATCCGTTGCTATGTGTATGTGTGAGTGTGTGTTGTTTGTGTGTGTGTGTGTGTGTGTGTGTGTGTGTGTGTGTGTGTGTGTGGTCGCTGGTGTAACAACACAGCACTTCTATTTTAATCAACAGCCAAGATCTGGGTGAATGTACTTGTCCCTGGGAATCCTTCACCACACAGCCAAATGTACATGTACGGCTGACCACTGCAGGCAGTACAGGCAGATTATGGTGCTGCACACACACACTCAGTGCTGTTACGTTATGGATCTGGATATAATGTGTGTAATTTTTGCTGGATTAACCAAATTTAGGTCATGTCCATTAAAAAAAACACTTTTCCTTATTTAAATAAATACAGTACAATATGTCTTTGGGCTAATATTCTAGAGCATCAATCCTGTGTGTGGTTTAATATCTTTTTTTTACTGACACTTTAAAACATATCTTTCAGTCCTACATGAAGAAAATTTCAAGGATTACAATACAATTTGTACATCATAAAGTATTAGTCTTTTTTTGGTTTCACACTATGTCTGGAAAGGAAATGTGTAACAAAGTCCTGCTCAACCCTTCATTGCTCTCCAGCCGAGGAACAATGCAACTGATAAAAACATGTAATGGAGACGGGATATTTACATTTTACAGACTTTACTTCGAATATCAGTCACACTGAACAGTAAACACCTCACCTATTTGTTATTGAGCAATGGACTGCCTTCTTCTTGACAAACTACGCAAAAAAAAGCGGTTTTGATATCTGCGCATATTGGAGAACACTGATACTAATATATCTGTGATTGGCTGATATTGGCCAAATATCAGCAAACCAAAGCATTGGTCAGGCCCTACTTTGTACTCCGTGAAGGTGCCTTGGTGTCACATCTATAAACTGGAAAATCCAACATCAGAATTTGCATTAGTAAGAAGACAGGTCAAATAATCTATTCACAAATTTAATACTGACAAGGCTAAGCTTATTAAACAAACAAAACATCTAAGAGGCTTGTCTCTAGTCGGCAAATGCCCCATTCACACTGCATTTTCAAGGCGGATTCTGTGCAGCTTTTCCCACCTCGCCATCTGTATAAAAGTTGCATTTTTATTAACAGAGGACATATTACGCTTGAAGTAAAATCAACCGAAGTATACTCGACTGATTTTTACGACTGCATTACATTATTATTGTCAGAGTTTCCCAGCAGTTTTTATGCTGTGTAATCACGCATTTAACTGTTTGTGGTGCGTGTCGGGCATTTTTCTTAACAGAGGAAGCTGATGCTGATCCTGTTGTGTTAAACGTCACACCAGTCACATCTCCTTTAAATCCCTAATCCTGGCTCGCTGTATAAAATTACAGACTGGAGCTGCTTAAAGACGCCACTGCTTGGTTCAACGTAAATTAACAATGGCGAACAATTGGTGAGCCTTCAATACGGGCTGATGCGGAATGTGTACAAAGGGCTATAGCGTGCTAAAATAATCATTTGACATGCTAAAATCTAATGTTTTTAGCTAGCTCGAGGCATTTTGTAAGTGTTTCAGACTTTGGTTGCATATTTTGCCACAGACCGTTCTCGCCCTGGGTGGGCGTGGTTTACAGAGTATGTGCCCTTTCTGTATACCAAATCAATTAGAAGGAGTGCTGGGCCTCCTTCCAAAGCAGGATGCCCCACTCATGCCTTAACTCTATACCTCCCTTTCTTCCCTACCTCCCCTCATCTTCTCTGCCTCATGGATGGAAAGCTGATCCTCCTAGCCTTCCTGCTAATTGGCTTTAAATATATCAGGCGGTTCACGTACTGGTAGGTATCTCAACTAAGACTAATGTAATTGCCCTCCGGTCCGCCTAAGCATCCCTCAAGACTTGAATCATATTTTAAATGGACAGTATGGAAGAGGAGAGGGCTTGCTGTGAAGGAAGGTGGAGAAAAAACAGGGGTGGAGGGGATTATTTTAGAGAGTTTCTTATTCAAGAGGTCAAATTAGCTTGTGCTCTAGCAAGAGAGAGGCAGGCAGGCAGGGAGGAGCGGAGGAGTGGGAGGGGTTGTACAGATGGACTGTTTACAAAGGGCAGCGATGCCACTGGCATGCTTTACATCTCCTCTGTCAGCTGCCCTGATTTTTCCACTTACAGGAGAGAATAGAGAGGAGAAGAGGAGAGGAGGACTGGGTAGATGATGCTGACAAGCTTTGTTTGGTTTGGCGGAGGGGAGTGTAATGTGCTTAAATAAAAATAAAGCACTCAATATTCCAACACAGTGTTCCACTGTACAAATATGATCATATTCCAGGAGTTATTTTGTGATAGTGTGATTTAATTTTTTTTTTTTACCTTGACTAGTTTTGTCTACTTTTACTTCAACCCCCAGAGGGTTGTACTTGTTTTATTAAGATGTGGGTTGTATGTGGAAAGAGTGAACTTTATATTGAATATAAAGTCAATATATTCACCCAAAAATATAGTGTGTAAAACTTGTATAAGTATCACTCCTTTTGCAGTAGTCACTGATACATTTATCAGTTTTTTTTCCTCATCACCAATAATCAATGTTAAGTTTCACTTTACATTTATTTTGAAACATTAGAGCAGAAGTGTTGTATGTTGAGAAAAATTGAAACAAGACACGCTGTTTGTCCTATGACTGCATAACACAATGGAGTGAGATTTATGATATAAATGTAATTCTTTCTGGGATAAAGGTTGAATGTTGTTGCAAATGAAGAGTGCAAATAAAAGATGTTGCTCTCTTTTGCTTTTCTTAAGAAGAAATGCCAAAACTTGCACTTCAGGGTTTGGACTGTTATCACTGGAGGCGTGAAAAAAAAAAATTCTAACACTGAAACCAAAAGGAAAAGAAAGGAACGGTTACATAATCAGTAGGTGTTTTCAGATGGATTTTCTCTGTTATGATACAACAGATGTGACAAATATTGCTGTGTTTGTACAATAATACAGAAGAAGATTTAGCATACATGGCTGAATAGACAGAGAAAAAAATCTGCTAAGTTCTCAGACAACGTGGTGGTGTAAGATATCGTGTAATCATTAGGCAAAGATTCCCTTTCCAAACCTCTCCTTGAACTAAAATGCCATGGCAACAAGAGCCAAAGAGCCACAGACATGACTCTGAGGTGAAGACAAACTACTCAACAATGCTTATGCAATCCAAATGGCCATGAGGAAAGCCCTTTCCACAAGAACTTGGCTAAATTTGCAAAAGTTCCTCACTTATCTTGTTAATAAATAGAACTATAAAAAATACACCGTTCAACAAAGCGGAACTTAGTGCTGACAGAGAATATAAAAGCATCGGTTAATTTTGTCGCTTTCTGGTGCAGGAATGTCTTTTTTCACAACCAGGTGTAAGGCTATCTGGTCTCTCCTATAGGAAGAAACAGGCAGGTCATGAGGTTTGGTGGCAAGTGTTCATCAACTAGAGGATTTTCTAATATCCTGTATGGCAGGGCCACAGCGTAATAATGCAATTAAGATGGTGAGGTGAGCTGCAATGAGAATCTTTACTGTGGGACATTGGCTCCATTCAAAATTAATTAAATTAACCTAGCTTTCTGCTAATGTTGCACCGCGAGGCATTTTCATTTGTGTAAGATCTCCCTCTCTCTCTCCTTTTTTTTCTTCAGTGATGATCTTTCCAAATTCTTTTTTTAAACTTATAAACAAATGTCTTTACACACACATGGCCGAAAGCAGAACAGTGGACAGGTAACAATACGGAGACACTTATAGAGATCTGTAGTTGCAGTACTTTTTTGCAAAATTGGTTAGAGCATTTCTGTTCTATATGTTTTATTGTGTCATGAGCTTTGTGCAACAGTGAACAATTTCTCAACTAGACAAAAGTGACATCTGCACACTGCAAAAATTCATGGTATTTTTCAAAGGACGAAAAGGTCATTAATTATTACAAAACACTTTTCATCACTGTTGAACATTTATTGAAATATTGCTGTAGTGTGTGCTAATAAAATTTCTTTGCATTTGGTAACAGAAACATTATGAAGAGCTGCATATTACAAATGCACATAATATTTCCACCTTCTGCAGCCTCATAATACAGCTAATCAAATGCAAATTTTATGTAATATAATTTACACCTAAGCAACTGCTAGACTCAGTTGAGACCTTGTACATACCTAGCACAGTTCTTAAGGTTTGTTGATTAATAGTGTAAATGAAGCTTGCTCCATTCCAGTTGGTTTAAATTATTCCATTTCCGTCATTATTGTAGCTCTCAGCAGCTGGTAACTGTTCAAAAAACAGTATTTAGACTTTTCTTTACAAAATAAATATTAATTACAGATCCACAAAATATCCTTTATCATTATTCGAGATTCAGTGAAAAGTAATGCGCATACGACTGTTTTTGAAACAATCTATATAATAGTTAAAATGAAGCCCACATAGTTACCAATAGAGTTTCTGCCCAAGTTTAACAACACTTGTGCAAAAATTCTATTTATTAATGTTGATGGGTTTTTTTGTAAATGTTACCTTAGATATGTAGTGCATTGGAAAAAGAAATCATAATAGGTATCATTGCTTTAAGTTGTCATCTTAAAAATCTGCTATTTTACATTTATGTTAACCTATATTTTCACATCTTTGTGCTCTTTCTAAAGACTACATGGAGCAGTGCAGTCAGTACTGTGAGGCTGTTTCCTTACCATTTCTATTCATAAAGTTTAAATAAAGCAGCTATCTCTGCTCATGATTACTTATGCAGTTTATTCCAAGCAAATTTCTGTTACTGCTGCTGGAAAAATGTAATACCTCTCATTCACAGTGCAATTATCCTGATACTTGAAACCAGAAGTTTAGCACTCAGCTGTGCAGAAAATACTGATAGACTGGCAGTACAATGACATGGTGGCCTCTCTGACCCACTGAGAACTCTCTCTCTTTTTTTCTTTTTTTTTTCAAATAGATGCTCTGTTTCACCTGAGCTGTCACGGTTTATAATAGAAGGATGTTTGTAGCTTGTGCATTCAGGTGGGCAAGTGTGTGTCAGTTGCATGGTGCATGGTGGCTGTGTAGTGTAAGAGGTCCCCCCTCCTTGCTGTGTCCGGGGAGGAAGAGCCAAGACAGAGGAGCCCTGGGGCCAGGAGCCTGGGAGGACACGGGGAGGTCACTTCATTCGCTGGTGTCACACTCTAATTCATCTGTTAGGGCCTGCACAGGAGCAACATGCTCACACGTACACACAGCTGTACACGAAAAACACACTGTTGCACGGGGATATGACAACTCTCTGTCATACACACACACACACATACACATAGACACACAGTGGGATGGTGAGGTGACAATAACTTACTTTAGCGGCTTTCAACAGGATCTCTCTCTCTTGCTCGTCCTTCCTCTGCTTCTCGATTCTCTCCAGCTGCTCGAAGAAGCGAAGTTGAGAGCGAACGTCTGCAGACTGCTCATAGCAGTCATCATCCTGACAGAGAGATGGAGAGAAAATCACTGCGACGGCAGTCTCATTCAGTGGCTGCAGTTGAGGCTTTAGGCACTAATTTGAGAACTTCCAGGCAGCCCTCAGTCCATTTATAAATGTGAAATTATCTCGATTATATCACCTACTGTCAAACACTAGAATTACTGAATTCTTGAATTACTAGAACATCAATTTCACCAAATCAGAGATTATAGTCGAGGACAATTTGTCTGACATCAAGGACAGAAAATGAGAGATTTGATATTAAAAAGTCCACTTTTAGTCACAAAATATGAATTACTGTCACACATTAAAGTGGTCCCACAGTATTATGTTTAACAGAAGATCAATAATCAGTTCTGATAGTGTGATAGTGAAGTGTTCAACTATATATATATATATATATATATATATACAGACGTCTTCCAACAATTTTTTGTATGACTAAAAGTCCAAAGCTGAAAGACTGAATATAAAATGATATAAAGGAGAAAAGAGCTCAAAATCCCAGTTGGAGCTATTAATTTTTTTGGGCCATTTGGGTTGGTCACAGTATATTAACCAAAAAACACTTGTTTCAGCACTTTGGCACAGCGAATGTAGGTAATAATCTCCCTTTCTGTTTTAACAGCTTGGAAACACTGACAGGCCAAAAATACAGCCACTAGGCCAAGAGGAGGCACTGCATGAGACAGAGAGGAAAGACAGCAGGTAAGATAAAAAGAAGAAAAAAATAACCAAAAAAGTTTTACAAGATGCAAAGACTGATGATGAAATACCTTTTTTCTGATACCAAATTATTAAAACTCCTTTCCAAGGTGTAATTTATTATGGTTAGACTGTAACTGAGGATGAAGGGCTCTCTGTATCGTTGCCAAAGCACATAAAAAAAGCATAATGGAGGACGATCACCATTAAAATCTATCATTATAGTTAAAGATTAAAATAAATATGCTGTAAGTCAGCCATGCCTCACTGAAAAGAATATACCTTCCACATTAACTGCAAAGTTGGTCAAATCAATTTTAAGACACAGCGCATGTGGAACAACACCCGTCTGCACACATAAACTTTTTCTCTTTACAGACGACGCCTCTCTTTGCATACGGCACATCACCTCCCACTTGGGAAATGGAAAGGCAAGTGTAAAAACAACTTTTGTAGGTCATCAAAAGTTAATAGGATAATTGCTTATTTCACATGTTTGTGTCTGTGCGTCTCCTATGCAGCTCTGTTCAGCTCTTGCACTTGATATCTGTATTATTCTCTTTTCTATCTGTGTGTGTGCGTATCTGTCTCAGGTCTGTGTGTGTGTGTTTCCTTGAGTGGATGAGAGAAGCTGGGTGGCACAGAGCACAAAGACACATCAGAGGAGGCTCATCGCCAGCACCCCTCCACCACCCCTTCTCTCATCCAGCCTCCCACCCCTTTGTTGCAGCGCTGAGCCTGCACTCCTGCCGTAGCTCCTGCCGCCGCTGCCGAAGCCCGGTTGCTCTTTAAGGCCGCTTTGTCTTTTGGTCTTTTCTCTTTTTTTTTTCCCTTTTTTTTTTCGCTGATGTCAACAGAGTGGCTTCACAGAGCTTCATGCCTCTTTCACACACACCTCATTTACAAAACCACAAAAAGGGAAAAGAACGAACGGATAGCAGAGGAAGAAGAAGAAGAAGAAGAAGCACAAAACAAGATGAGGACAGCTGTAGCGATGCTCTTCCTTTTTCCTCCTCTTCCTCCCTTTGTGGTGTCAGGAAAAACACATTTTCAAAGTTTCCCCCCAGTTCTCCCAACAACGCCAAGATTTAGGCTTGTAGACGAGATGCATTTGTGCTTTAATGTACACCAATTAAATGTGGTTACATAGTTATATTTAAGGGCAACGAGACATGAAGTCACCAATAACAAGAGAAGAACGCAACTTTTGGCTGACTGACTGAGAAGACTGAGTCTTGCGTTTATCAACTTAAGGGTAAAAACATTTCTAATGTTAACTTTTAAGAGTTTTTGTTGGTGGTGCACTTGCATTTTTGAACATAAGTGTATGTGCATGCCACTGTGTGTCTGTGTCAAAATGCTGAAACAAACGAGCATGCCACACTTGTGTGTTTAGGCTTGTGTGTGTTGAGCTGTGTACACACCAAAAAAGAAAAAAAATATTCGGGCTGCATGACTGCACCATCACCATTGCGTGATCATATCACTGAAGCTGAATGTTTTAAACTTGTGCAAAGACACGATGGATGCGAAAATCGCCTCCCTCACATGTAAATTTGTGGTGACCCCATCACGCTACAGGTCAGTCACAGCGCCCAGTGCGATTTCGCATCACGCCCCTGGTTTTGTATGTAATTTCATCGCACCACAAATTAAATTTTCTTTTGATGTGTACACAGCTTTAGAACGTCCTAATGAAGACTGCCCCCAAATGTCACTGATTTTAAGTTTTGGTAAGCTCTGATCCGATATTTACTGCATATTTCCCTATGTGATCATTCATTTTATATGAAAGGCTGCTCAGAGTCATGCCACATGCCATTCAACATCACGCATCAACAGCAATGGATTTGTACAAAATATGCTTGCTGGATTTCTCAGGTGAAATTTACAGGATTTGAAAGGAGAAACATATCTTCAGTGTTTAAGATGATGTTGGTGCAGGTGCTTTCTACAATTAATACATATAAGTCAAGATAACTACCAGGTTAGTTTGAATACGATCGTGTGTCTGAGGGACTAAAAAAAGAGGCAAATTGTGTCGATCCCAATAGCCTGTGTTTTTTTTAGCACAGGCTATGGGGATCGACACAATCTGCCTCTTTTTTTAGTCCCTCAGACACACTCACACACTGATGGTTGCAAGGCTGCCAAGAAACGCTGGCCTCTATCAGGAGCATACACATGCTAAACACAGGGAGTTATGCTGATGGGCTGCAGTGAGTGCTAAAGCATTGATGAGATTTCCCCAGATTTCCATCTGCAATCTGCCTCAGCAAACAGGCGAATTTATGCAGGTAAAATCCAGTCTGACCGCCTTATGTTCATTCGTGGGACCTCAACTGCTTCACTCCAGCGACAAGCTAACATAACAGAGTTGCTGTGTTTTACAGCAAACAGACAGGCAGCAGTGCATTCTGGCAATACAACTGCTGTAGATGAAGTACAGCATATACACCTCTATATTAAGAATTTTAATGTTTTACATGGTAACTACAAAAAGTTTTTTTTGTTGTTGTTTTTTCTGCCTCAGTGACACCTGTAAGCTATGTCCGCTAGTAGGCAAAGTAGCTTTAGCTTACGCAAGTAGAGCTCAGTAAGTTTCAATAAAAAAAATGATTAGAATGAATTTCCCCTAAAAAATGCTTTGAATGATGAACACCATGTGTTACTGACTCTGGAGATACTTTGTTGGCAAGTGTATGTGTGTGTAGCTACATGTGTTTGCGTTCTTCCTACCTTGCAGGAGTCCAGTCGGTGCTGTGCAATTGTAGAAACTTTTTCTACCACAGTACGAAGTCGTGACTGTGTCGCATGTGAGATGAATGTCACGGCCTCCATGGGGACCTCTGTCACTCCAAACTTCTTGGCTGTGAAGGATGAATACAGACAGTTACGAGGAGGTGAAACTTTTGCGACAGAAACATTTAATATCAATTTGAAACTTCTTTCTCACAAAACGGGTACACTTGGCACTTTTGCCTCTCATAGTAAAAAACAGATTTCCTATTCAACTCACTAATTGTGTCTTGGTTAACATGCCGATCCTCCATTTTACACAATGTAACCTTTATTCTCACATTTAATTTATGACAGGGATAAACAGTTAGAGAGCAATTATCAACACTTCCCTTGCTTTCAAGACCTGCCATTTTGGGAAAAACAACAGCAAAGCATGTTCAAGGTAATTGTTTCACTACAGACACACACGCAACCAAACAACTCATAAAAACACACCAACAGAAGCAACACACAACTTTCATTCTGTAGCTCCACTCATACACAAAAACACAACTACTGTACTCATGCACACACACACACACACACACACACACACACACACACACACACACACACACACACACACACACACACACAC
>JAQLOL010000001.1:20634745-20660448 GCA_029783665.1 Naso thynnoides
TTGTATTATAAAATGAATGATGAAATCGATGTATGAAATGAATGAGTGAATCGATGTATTTTGTGGGAAATAGGGGCAGGACTCTGATAAGCTATTAGCTTCTCCTGTACCCTTTTCGGCCATGTGTTGTATTGTAAATCCTGAAATTGTGTGTGATGAAGTCTGATTATATGAACATGCCCAAAATAAATAAATAAATTAATTAATTTTTAAAAAATAATTTAAAAAAGTACACAGTACAATGTGAAATTTGTCCTTCTGCATTTTACCCGTCCTGGTTCGTCTTTCCCCGGGCAGTACAGTTTTTTGTGATGCATTGCATCCTGGTACATGTAGGCACTGCAAAACAGCTGCATGAGCAGGACAGCACGGAAAACTCAGCTTTCTCTGTCAATATAACACAAATTAAGGAATTTATTGCTTAAATTGACTACAATTACTGTAGTAATATGCAATGATAGGTGTAGGAACTATGTAGAGCGCAGCGCGCAGCCCGGACTTATATGGGTGTAACGCAACAGGTGAACCATGCTGTATGTTCCCCACTGAGACGCAGTAAAAACATGTTCACTTCCTCTATATAATGTGTCCTCCATGTCTCTCTACAATATATCATGTTACTTTAGTTACCATCAACAATGACTGGACATCCACATGGAAAATGGTGGATTTTCCCTTAAACTTATTAGTCATATTGCATCGATAGAGTGTATTTGTTTGTCTGTATATTACATGCAACACTTGGTTTTCATCGCACACTTCAATAGCAAAGAAAAAATTGAACAGTGTGTTTGATTTTCAGAAACAATTTGGAAAGAAGAAACAAAGATACCAGCAGGGAATACAGGAGAAAGAGAAGCAGCTGCGGCAGTTGAGACACAAAGTGAAAACTCTGCAGGTGACTTGTCTTGCATTTTCTCCTAGCTGACCTTTAATCCCGTCCCCTGTGAAGTGAGTGACAATAATCAGCTGTTTTTCTACCCTCAGTGTTCTGGTGATGCAGCAGTTGATCAGAATGAAAAAGTTTACGCTGATATTGTCCACATGGCGGACAACAGGCGTGTCAATGTGAACAAGCTGATCAGAGATCAGGAGAAAGCTGCAGTGAGCCAAGCTGAGGCTCTGGTGGATCGACTGGAGAAGGGGATCTCTAAGCTGAGGAAGCAGGAGGATGAATTGAAGCAACTGCAACACACCGACGATCACATTCATTTCCTGCAGGTAAAGAGACAAAGACTAATTACTTTATTTTGAGATTGTTTAGTGAGCAAGGCTATAATTCACGTTGTGTTTCTTTTTTTTAAATCGTTCTAGAGCTGCCATTCTGTTTTTGACAGTCCAGACCCTGATGTGTCGTCTGACCACATCCTTCTGCACACACATTTTGACTTTGTGACAAAAACCATTTCCCGTATAAGTGAAAAAATGGAAATCATGGCCAAATCCATCGCAGATTTGTCTCAAGAAAGTGAGGAAATAACTTTGTTTAATGATGTGTATTTATTCACAAGAAATATGTGATTTTTTCCATAAATACCCTGTTTAACAAAATGTTTTCCTGTCATGTTTTTTGTTTTTAGTTCAAGCTGATTCTGATCCAAAGACAAGACAGGAGTTCACTCTTTGTGAGTCAGTAGTTTAGCAGAAACATTTTACTTAACCACTATACTTTACTTCCTTTTACTTTGCTTGTCACACTGAATAATAAGGATTTCTATGTTTCAGATTCCTGTCACCTGTTTTTGGATTCCAACACGGCATTTGTAAACCTCTTGCTCTCTGAGGAAAACAGCAAAGTAACGTGGGTGAAAAAAGCCCAGAGTTATCCATACCACCGAGAGCGATTTACCAAGTATGATCAAGTGCTGTGCACTGAAGGTTTATCTGGAGTTTGTTACTGGGAGATCAAATGGCAGGGGCCCAGGGTTGAGGTCGCCATGTGCTATAAAGGGTCAGAGCTGGGAGAAGACAGTGGCTTTGGATACACAGACCAGTCCTGGTGCATGTCCCTTTCAAATTCTGGATGTGCCTTTTGGCACAATGCAGTCAGAACCGAAATATCCACCCTCTGCTCCTCGACTGTGGGAGTGTATTTGAACCATACAGCAGGGAGACTTTCCTTCTACAGTGTCTCTGATTCTGATCAGATGAAGCTCCTTCACACAGTTCAGACCACGTTCTCCCAGCCTCTGTACCCTGGGTTCATGGTCTCTAAAGGGGCCTCAATCAAGATTTTGTCACCAAAGTAAAAGACTTTCACTGTCAAGGTGGCTTGAGTGAACCAGAGGTGTGGACTCGAGTCACAAATTTGATGACTTTAGACTCGAGTCACAAACTTGATGACTTTAGACTTGGTAGTATCGTAAAATACTTACAACTCGGCTTAGACTTTAACACCAGTGACTCGTGACTTCACTTGGATTTAAGCCTTTTGACTTAAAAATACTTTTAAGATTTAAATGTGCGTTATTTACAAGATGTTCCTCAAATCTATATATTCACCTTTATTTCCTGAATCAACAAACGTTAACGCTTTTCATTTTCAACAATTTTCCCCTATAATCCACTTTGTTTGAAGCATCCGACAATATCTAATCAAGTTAAAGAACAGGCCACGAAGAAGTCAATTACATTGTCTTTTTGTCTTAACGTTATAAGAAGTATATAAAAATTTTAGGAGGTTTTTGGATTTTGTGTAAATTTAATAGATTAGATAAGTGCTAATGACTTGTTTAGAAGTTGAAATTTAAAGTTAAGGACTTCGGACTCGACTCGAGACTCGCCAGTCTTAACTCTGGACTTGAGGGCAAAGACTTGAGACTTGTGACTTGCAAAACAATGACTTTGTCCCACCTCTGGAGTGAAGCATCAGTATGTTTATTCTCTGTGCACACAAGACAGCGTAGACAGTATTAAAATAATGTTTTTATCGATTATTGATCAATGTACCTGAAGCTTTGTGTTCTTTAACATGTTCATTGTTGACAAGGTAAAGACTGAAGTTCTCAGTGGCATGTTATTTTTACTTCCAAGTGCCTTTGTGTGTATTTTAAATGTCTCTCACTGTGTAATTCATCTATCATCATTTAATTGCCTGTTGCCATTAAAGAGTTGATAACTAACAGAAGTCAGACTCCACTATCTTAGCTTTTTGTTCACAGTCGTTTGTAAAAATTTAAAACATTTCCTGTCAGCTAAATGTTTCATTTGGTTTATGCAACTAAAGGTCAAGATAAAAAAGGTCAAAGAGTAATGTTAGCTATCATATGAAGTCATGGTTCAAGTTGAATTTTCACTTCCCTTTTAATATTACCCTAATGTTTGGCTGTGTTTGGTTTAGCTGCTTAATGTTGTCAAGTACTTCAATTTGTGATTTAATCACTTATTAAATATAAACAGTCACTTGAATCGGATATTGTTTTGTATTTTGTTTTACACTTACACTCACACAGACAGTCACAGGCAGTTATCCGTGTGAGACCAGGAAGACAACAAGCCACTCCTCTTCCCCCAGAGAGGGAAGTGGATGAAAGTTACTCCGTCACTCTGAGCGGGAGAAAATGGCTGAGAGTCTGGGACTGTTCGACTGCTCCATTTGTTTGACATTACTGAGGGATCCAGTGACGACCACGTGTGGACACAGTTACTGTAAGGAATGCCTCTATACCTTCTGGAATAGAGACAACAAAAGAGGAAGATACAGCTGTCCTCAGTGCAGGCAAACTTTCAAGCAGAGGCCTGCTCTGCAGAAGAACATACTTCTGGCCGCCCTGCTAGAGGAACACAAGAAGACAACCAGTCCAAGTGCTACTGATGACACCTATGCTGCACCTGGTGATGTGCAGTGTGACATTTGCACGGGGAAAAGAAGAAAAGCTTCCATGTTCTGTCTCGTGTGTTTGGCTTCTTACTGTGAAACTCATCTCAAGCCTCATTTTGAAGTGCCAGCGTTGAAAAAACACAATCTGACTGAAGCTTCTCTGAGGATCAAAGACAACATCTGTGGCCGCCATGACAAACTTCTGGAGATTTACTGCCGCACTGACCAGCAGTTCATATGTCTGCTGTGCATGATGGATGAGCACAAACACCATGACACTGTGGCAGTCGCAGAGGAAAAGTGTCAAATGCAGGTAATTCAGTTCAGCCCTATGCTGAAGGCAAATGCTGCTCGTCCTTTCGCCGTGACTGAGGTTCTGAAAAGCTTCTGGATTTGTGTTTCAACAGAAACAACTTGACCAGACAAAACAGGAAGTTGCAGAAAGGTTGCTGAATTCAGAGACGAAAATGGCAGATCTGAGGCGGGCTGCAGACTCTATTAGAGTAAGTGTCATCTGCAAGAATCAGTTTTCATTTAATCATCAATAAATTTCTGTATTTTGTAATTGTTAAAACAATTCCGGCCTAGTTTGGGTCAGCTGTTTACAGGAAGTGAATGTTAGTATAAGGCATGTTTCACTGCAGCAGGTTGATTTCCATCTCTGTGGGCATGAAGTGTTTTACAGCAGACTGACAACACAATGCTGTGTCTGACACATTGACATTTGATGGTAAATGAATGCTTTGTATTTCCTGTGAGGGTGTACCTAGCCAAGGCAATCTGAGAGTTAATAGAAGTAGTTTTATACTTAATAAACGGTACAAAACGTCTCTGAGGATGGGGGAAGTCAGGTTTGGTTCATGCACACTGTACAGCAGCAGGAAGAATCTAAATATTAGGAGTAATCACCGACTTTGTGACCTTGCAAAGCACAAAGCAGTTTAGGTCTTAAAGCTAAATTTAAAAGACTTTTGAAAAGTTTGCCTATTCATGTTTTAGCCAAAAGTTTGCTCATAAAACTGATGGCATTCTCATGACTTTCACAGTAGATATGAAGCCAGAACCAGCAGCTTGTGAGCTTAACCTTAAACATAAAACTATGCTCAACTAAATCAACTTAAAGCTGAGGTAGGCAGCGCCTCGAAATCAAGCTTGTTTTAACTTGAGACTCCTAAGGAAGCAACTTTGTTGCACCCTCCCCTCCCTGTTTTTGCTCTGGCTTGCGTTTTATTTTGTTTGTTGTAGCTCTCTTTTTTAAGTCCAGTTTGCAGCAAAGATTCACGATGAGACAAAACGATTGCAGGGAAGTTATAGCGGAGTGAACCGGTTCATTCCAGCTCGACTAAAGGCAACTAACAATGTTGCCTGCAAATCAGTCTGTCAAGTTGCCAGAGGCAAGTTTTAGAGCGTAAGGCAAGTCACTTGTTTCAGAAGTGAGTCAGCTCGTAGCGATGTCACCGGTCACTAAAAAGGGCAACGAACAGCAGCCAATAGGAGCATTTGCTCTCTGAAATGACTATGGTTGGCTAAAACTCCTGTCACTGTCTTAATGTTCTAAAGCCAGATTACAGAGCCAAGGAGAGGTGCAGAGGTCCATAGTGTTCTTTCAGATCGCCTGAATTACAATATTCTGAAAGATTATGCAATATTTGAGCAATGAAACCAAAAATAAACGGCCTACCCCAGCTTTAAGTCATGTTATGTCCACTCAGGTCACTATCTTCTTTCAGACAGACAAAGCTCAGCAAACTTGTCCTGACCTTGGTCTTCAAGGAGACGGCCTTGTTCTGTGTTCTGTCAAGACACCTCCAGCCATCCCAGGCAGATAGAAAGCATAAACTATTTGGAAATTGCATCATATTACCTTTAACCTGAAAAAAAAGGGAAAAAAAAGATTCATACCACCTACTAGCGCCTCTAAAAGGTCACAAGAAAAAAAATGTCAAGTCTTTTTTGTTTGTTTGAGCTCAAAAGCCAAAGTGTGAAAAATACCCATTGTTGTTTTACTGGTTGTCATGGGCCCAGTGCTTTCCTAAATGGCCTGTGTGAATTCCTGGAGTCTAGTGAACAGTTTGAGGTTGCCAGGCAACTAGAGCAGACATGAGAGTGGCATCAGTCTGCTTCAGCTCCTGGCAAACAAGTCAATTTGCATCCCAGAAATGCTTGAACCATTCTGTAAAGATTGAGCTGTATGCTTCCTTCAGCTACACGTGTCTACAGGTTGAGAGCAGTTCAACTTAAAAATAAATCTTCTTCGTCAGATTGTTTCACTTGATAAATGCATGTTTCCCACAAGGATGCTGCATGGGAGGCGTGTGATGACATTGAGCGTCTGTGTGCAGCACACATCCGCTTTGTGGAGAGGAAGTGCGAGGAGATGAGAGAGAAAGTTGGAGAAGCAGAGAAAGCTGGAGTGGACTGGACCAACAGTCGTCTGGGACAAATCCAGCGTGAAGTGCTTGAACTGAGGAGGAGAGAGAATAAACTCAACCAGCTTTCACAAACAGTGGACCCCATTCAGTTTTTTCAGGTGATGATGAGAATGATTAAGCCACTCCGCGGTAGTGCATACAGTTTTGAATTCAATTTTTGCCACCCTTTTGTGGGCACATAATGTATTTGTTTGCCTTGTGCAGGGTTTTCGGGCCCTGGATGACCTCCCCGTGCTCACAGACTCACATGAAAAACCTGAGACACTGATGAAGTTTGTTGCTACACAAAAAGATAAACTGAAAAGTATATGCAACAAAGAAAAGAATGAATTATTCAGTCGTTCCGAGGACAATATGTGTAAGTACGACCCATTCTGATCTCTAAAACTTTGTGTAAATTCAGACAGAATGATCATTGTGTTCTTCCTTTACATCACAGTGTCAAGAATGCCAGTGCGGGAACCAACATCGACGAGGTACCTTCTGAATAAATGTAAGAGAAAATACGTAAATTCACTTGTCACAAATATCAGCACAGTCATGCATGTTAACTTCAATAGCTAAATTTGAACACAATATCTCTTTTTCAAGAAACATCTGGCCTAAATAACAGCAATACAATGTCTAAATAACATACATATTGTTATTAAGCAGTGTTGGGGAATAACTAGACACATGTAACGAAATTACATAGTTTAAATACAAAATAAATGCAATTGCAATCAGTTATAGTTACTGAGAAAGAATGTGTTATTAAATCACAGTTACTTTTAAAAATGTTATTGATTACAAAGGAGATTACATCTGAATATTTTCAGTAAAAAGCTTAGATTATATGTTGAATAATATTCATTTTGTTGCTTTGCATGCTCTTGATGTGCACAATGTTTTCTTTTGCAATTTAGTAAAGTTTGATGCTACTCTGATGCTTTTGATTGGTTCTCTTGTTTGAATTTGCAGCGCCCCACGACTGCCAATTAACACTGCCTGGTTTAAATATTTGAAAATGGTTGAGAGGTGAAAACACTTGGTAGAAATTTAGAAAAGTAATCAGAAAGTAATCAGGTGTAACAAGTTACATTACTTTGATAAAGTAATTGAAATAGTTACATTGCTTATAATATTTTAAATAGTGTTACTAGTAATCTGTAATCATTACTTTTCCAAAGTAATCTTCCAAACCGTGCTATTAAGAACGTATAAAACTTTAAGTATCAGCTCCCTATGCAATAATCTAAACCACATCCACACAAACATTAAAAACACAAAAACAAAGGTTCAACTTGAAGAATTATTCTCTTGATTTGAAAAGTAAATGAGTTTTTTATCTTTTCCTGCAGACTCCAAACTGGAAGTGGATCCCAACACTGTAGCTTCATGTCTTTGCTTATCTGACGGAAACAGAGAGATATCATGGAGTGACAGAGATCAGGCTCACCCCGATCACCCTGACAGGTTCATTTACTATAACCAGGCTCTGTGCCAGAGGGGCCTTGAGGAGATCCACTACTGGGAGGTGGAGTGGGATGGCGGCATTGTCGATTTGGCCGTGTCGTACAAAAGCATTAAGAGAAAAGGTTCAGGCAAAGATTGCTGTTTTGGTCACAATAATCTCTCCTGGAAATTAACCTGCACTCCGTCCGGCTGCACTTTCTGGCACAATAATCTTCACAGAGGCCAAATTCCTCCGGTTCGCTCCCGCAGAGTGGGCATACACCTTGACCACAGAGCAGGAGCACTCAGCTTCTACAGTGTGTCTGAGCCTGATGCATTCACACTGCTGCACCAAGTCCAGACCATCTTCACTGAGCCTCTCTATCCTGGGTTCTCTGTTGAATTAGGTTCAACACTGAAAATCTGCAACAGCCAAGCCCTTTATTAAGCTCTATATTAAGCATGCTGCTGCGAGACTGCTTGCCATTTATGATTTGTGGACAAAAAAAGCACACAAGACATAACATTATCCATGCAAAGTAATTAACAGATTTCATTATGAATTAAAAGGCAGAAAACAGTCATTTCTTTTGTTATGTTTTGGATTTAAAAAAAAAATCTTCAGCAGTGTTTGTTTGTTTGTTTTAAAAATCTTTTTTTACTAATGTTTTTAAAAGTGGTTAATAATTACTACATGTAAAGCCTGTTCAGTGGCAAGGATAAATAACTCCAAAAGACACTGAACAAAAAAGAAGCAAAGTAACTTTATAATTTCATCAGTTTACACATGTGGAGTCTGACCAGTTTGGAAAGCTGGAACAGTCAGTGGGAGAGTTTCAAAAAAGATATTTCTCTTTTATTTTGAGGAACTTATCTTGTTTTCAAAAAAGGAGCGACCGAGGCACACTTGAAGATAAGCAATTAAAAAGCCTTTACTGATGTGGCTAATGCCTGGCAAAGATTGAAATAATAATACTAATAAGCACCTACACAATTCAGCACACAGGCCTTCATCGGGATGACTTACCAAAAGTAACAGAAGCACGTGACATGTAATGGTCTAAGAGGTAAAAGGAAATGACATCAGAGGCTAACACCACAGAGGAAATAACTTCAATAAAATGGAATGTGTGCTACACTGTAATATTTGCATCATATTGCAGTAAAACCCACATTTATTTTACTTTGGGTTATTACTGTAAATTGGTTGCTCTCATTTTTAGTTTCATACCTCGTCCCCCTGCACCGACGAGCACTCTGTGTGATTTTCTACACACTTCCAAAGGACATGCTCTTTTTTCTGCTTCTTCTCTTTATATTGTTTAATGTAAAGACTTTGATGGTTAAAAATATACTTTTTAGCCTTTTCTTTATGCTGGTTTTTATTACAGAATAATCTTCCTTTAAGGCCACAAATTTATCAAATCAGCATCATGAAAGTGACTTTGAAAAGATGGTTTCGTAGTCGGATTCATATGATGTTACTGGAGTGTGCATGCTTTGTCTTGACTGATCTCACGGTATCATGTCACTGTTGTGTTGTTTCTTCTGTGTTGGAGAACCTCATTGAAATATTCCTTATAGTCTTTACTGTGTTTTAATTCTTTATGATTGTAACTTCTGTTGTTGGCTCCTTACTCTGTAACTTTATTCATCAAAACAATCAGGCAGACTGATTTTGCTTTAAAAGACTAAAATAAAGGACCATTCTTTGCTCACAGTATGTCCATTGTTTCTCTCATTTAATGTCTTATCATTTACATTTTTCGGTTCTAAATTTTGACATCGCAAATTTAATCAGGAATAAATCATGATTAAAAAGCCCATGTTCACAATATAAAATAACAGTCCAAAGTTGGGGTGACGGCAAGGGACATTTAATTTGCACAAATTCCTTTACTACATTGTGTTTGTTAAAACAACGTTTGCTTTTACACTGTAAAAACTAAATATTTATACTCCATATATTTCATTTATACAGTTCAGCATAAAATAAGCAGCGCCAGCGCCACTGACAGTAGAATCACTAATGAAGACAGTCATAAAATTGATTCAATGGAGGTGTTTGTGTAGGAACAGTCCACAGTCTCATAGAAGCGCAGACAGGCCTTGTAATGCAGCAGTTTCTCAGTCAGAGGGCTGATGGTCAGCGCTTTACCCCGCACACTGAGATCGATGTACCTGGACGACATCAGAAAAACAAGAAAACACACTTAGGGCCGTGAAACACAACTTTGATAAGAAATAGAAAGTATATGTTTCACCAGAGCTTCTATCTGTAATGGACCTGAGAATGCATCGCTCACTTTACTGCGCAATTAGTAATCTAATTGAAATGTTTCCACTTCATAGGTATTGGTAAAGGTAGTGAGAGATAATACCTGTGAGATACCCTCCAACACACAAAGGTATTCACAGCCATCAGTGTGGCCAAGAGGAAGAAGAATCTCTCCAGGTTCCCATCATGCAGTGTGTTCGGGTAGAAGGTACCTGTGAACAAATAATACCGGGGTCATAACACCATCAGTTTCATCTTGTGCCAAACATCATTATGGTTTTCAATCATTTTCCAGTGTTTGTGATGTTTCGTTTCAAATCTTTTTATTGGAAACGATTGCGCAGGAAGTGAAACATTCGTACAGAATGAGAAAAAATGTTTACGCTTCTGTTGTATATCACAGGTAGGACAT
This sequence comes from Naso thynnoides, assembly GCA_029783665.1. Taxonomy (NCBI): domain Eukaryota; kingdom Metazoa; phylum Chordata; class Actinopteri; order Acanthuriformes; family Acanthuridae; genus Naso; species Naso thynnoides. Next base: position 20,645,122 of record JAQLOL010000001.1, read on the forward strand.
AACTAGACAAAAGGAAAAGGAGACAACAATATCAAAAAGCAACTAGGAGAGAAAAAACAACAGCAACTGCCATGAAAAAAAGAAGGGAAAAAAACCTCACCCAGTACAACTCGCAATTTTTACATTTATGTTCCTTTGGTCTGTTGATCGAGAAAGGAAATAAAAGTTGACAAAGCCTTTAGAAATAACTTCAGTTTGTCATTTAAGGCAGACATAATTCTCTCCAGATGGAGGGTGTCAGTTAATTCTGTGATCATAACTTCACTGGTGGGGCCTCAGTTTTCTTCCAGTTTTTAAGAATAAGTCTTTTAGCCATTATTATTATAGAAAATAAAATGTTGTTGAGAGGTAATCAGTGTTTGTGATGTTTGAAGGAAGAAATGCAATACAATATTACTAATCACTTTACCTCCTGAGAGAAAGTACGCCAGCTGAATTATGAAAGCTCCCAAAAGGCAGCCCCCTCCATAGGACAGAGTGAGGAAGTGCAGGGAGATGCCTCTGATGTGGCTCGGCGTCAGCTGGAAAGATATGAGGGAACCTGCCAGAGAGGAGTTGTGGAAACGTTTAATCATCTTTCCTGCTCCGTATTTGAGACATTGAGCTTCTCTGATTGGAGGAATGTCTACCTTGGGCACTTTTGTTATGTGTAAGTTGGTTTGATTAATCTGAAAGTTTTTGGCCAGGACACACCATGTCAGACTTGCATCAAATTAAACTACGGAGGCCTTAAGTCTGTCACTTACATGCAGGGGTGACAAGAGCCTCTGCAAGACCAAGTAGGATGTACTGAGGAGCCAGCTGGAAACACGGCATGGACGACACTTGCAGAACTTTTCCCGATAGGGTCTGCTCCACCAGAGGGTAAGCTTTCCTCTGCAGCTCAGACAAACCTGCACCCAGGACGGACAGAGTGGCACACGCATGGCCCAGAGCTGGAAGGGTAGGATGAACAGGGAGGGGTGATGAGAGAGGGAGCTGCAGAATAATTAAAGGAGGAAAGAGGAAAGATGAGAGAGGCAGAAGACCGAGAGAAAGATTGGCCATGATTTGCTCGTTAGTGGGTATGTGCACGTGTGCACACATAGAAATACTCACTGATGACTTTTGCAGGTGCCAGAGGAGTTTTCTCCATGGAGAGGTAGCAAGTTGTGACACACTCCATCAGTGGTGCTAGGAGCAACAGAGGTATGATGCTAATCACATTCATGGCGCCGATTGGCAACAGCATGTCGTTCAGGTGAAGGTTTGAGTTCATAGTCTGTATGTAGTAACCTGAGGGAATCTGTAAGAAAAACTGCTCTTAACACAGAAATGGAGTGCCTAAGTCACGCCCCTCTACTTCCAGGCCATGGGACCTTAATTAGGAAAAAATATGAGCAGTAGTCAATGGAGAGGGACAGGTTATTTTTTTGGATCCCGTCTGGCTTGTGCCCTGAATTACACATATGATGGCTGGCAGTTAAAAAGATATTTTTTTCAATGCAAAGAAAGTTTAATTTTGTCGCAAAACAGTAAGTAAGACAATGTTTTTGTGAGACTGCTCGGTAAACTACATGTTTTGTCTTTTACAATATACGTCATCAATACAGACATGGACGATTTCACCCTAACCCTCATGATTAACCCTAACCATTATAAAGTTATAAAATAATTACATATAGTCAGGCATCTCGGTTGTCAGAAAAGGGAAAATATTATGACCTCAGTTACTGAGGTCAGCAGCTACAGCTACTGCTGTTGTAGTCTTTATAATGACCTATTTAAGCTATTATATCGACAGTTTGATGACAAACATAGGCTTTATTCACATGAAAAATTATCATTTATATTGACGAACATCACGTGTAATTCAGGGCACAAGTCAACCAGGATAAAAAAATTATTTTCCTTTCCCCATTGATTATGTTCATATATTTTCTACGCTAAGGTCACATGGGGTCCACCAGAAGGGGCGTGACTTAGGGACTCTATGGTCCTTTTTCAGGCTTTATATTAAAGACCCATTACATTCCCAGAGACCTGCCTGTGTGATGCAGGCTCTGTACAGCAGCTGAAGTCCATAGAGAGGAAAGAGCTTGGCCAGGACTTTTACGTTCTCTACATGTGTTTCACTGTAACAGCCACCGTTGTTCTCCTTGGCGCGGTCCAGCCAAGATGCTACGTCTCCACTCAGGTGGCGATAGTTGAGGCAGCACATCTTGAGAGAGTTCAAGAAAACTCCCAGTGTGGTCAATAATGATCCACCTATGACAGACACGAAGAAGGAGCAGAACTTTTTCCTTATTGGGTGTGATTTGTTGCAAGTTTATGTTTATGTGGTGTACATGGTGGGCTGGAGTCATATATTGCATGTTACCTTTCTTTGGTTTGTAGGTGAGTTTGCTCCTCATCATGTGTATGGCCATTAGAGCCAGCAGCACGGAGGTGAAAGGGATAAGGAAGCCCAGATTTTTGGCCACAGACTGCTGGATGTAAGCAATGCCCAGAAACACCACAGTGGAATTTAAGTTGACCAACCAGTAGAACCTAAACATAAAAAAACAGAAGCCACACTCACAAATCCTCTGTTTTATGAGTATTCTGACTGCACATCCATTAAAACAATAACTCAACAAGTATTTGATGAGCTGCCATTAAATTGCAGGCATTCATTGTTTCCCAGACGATATTGACTCTGGTGTTATCCTCACTTTTCATCTCTCACTAGGCATGTTAGCATGCTGATGTTAGCATTTTGTGCTACTGCCTAAATTCAATCTCACAGAGCTGCTAGCATGACGCTAGAGGTGTCAGCATCCTTTACTGTCAGAAGAGCCATTTTGCCCCCACCCCCCCACCTCTCACCATACAAATCTGTCTGGAGCCACAAAACATACAATACTTTAAACGTCTAAAGTAGCTGATCATAAATTTGAATGGGCTTAAATGACCATTTACTAATTTTTTCACTGTGGGTTATTTATGCACACTATTTAAAGTTTGAACAAACCTTTTCGAGTCCTCCTTGTGTTTGTAAAAATTAATAAAATAAAAAGTAGCATACTTTGATAATAAATCAAACATTTCACAGCAGCTATAACAGTAAAAATTAAAAAAAAGACATAAACTAGTTTTAGTTCAGTTTTGACTAATGTCAACTTAAGTGTGAGTAAATCCTCAGCCATGTAGCAATCAGCCCTTGGGCCTGACCATCAAACACAATATCAGCTCACACTCATTCAATTCATTGACAAAATCTCAGCTTGAGAGTACAGATACTGTTCCATGTGATGATGCATTTTTACAGTCAGAGAATGGAAAAATGACTCTAGGATAGTATCTCTCTGTCCCGTCTCTCGCGGCTCCCTGTCCTGTTTTAGAAGTGTCCCTGATTGAAATGATCAGCTGGTTATCGAGCTCTGCTGAAGTCTGATAATGAGCCATTCATTTAAATCAGGTGTGAGCAGAGACACATCTAAAACATGCAAGTTGAAAAACACTCTAGCCTCACAGCAATGATAATGATAATGTTAAAAAATATCATCTTAATTCATTTCTTTGTCATTTTTTGTCAAAGTCACAGAGAGCCACTGCAGAGGGGCAAAAGAGTCACAGGTTACAGACCCTCGCTCTAGGCTCTTTTTATTAAATAATTGTACAATAATTGTGGGCTAAACCAGCTGAAAAAAAATTGTCTTGTTTTTATTATGTTTGTGCAGCTTCGTGTGTGTGGCTTCCAGTCCAACCCACACTTTGGTTCAGTAATGTGCCTTGACAATGACTGGACAGGTTGTCATGAAATTCAAAACAGATAATTATGTTCCTCTGAGGATTGCATCAAATGACCTTCTGAAACTTTGTCCGGCACCATAGTTGTCAAATGTTTTCCTTGAGAGACTTTTAGCAGTTGCCTTGTATCTCAAGAAATAACAGTCAAATTCACATGAAATTGTTGAGGCCTTAAACGTCTCTTATCTCCTCACAGTCTGCTCATTTCCAGTGGAATGCAAGACAGATGCGTTATAATGACCTCACAGGCAGACTGCGAAGAAATTAACCAGGAGCCCATTTACATTCTCAACAGGATGAACCAGCATCGTCCTAATGTTAAAATGTAAACTCATGAACTCTCACAATCAACCTGAGATTTCTAGGGTATTTGAAAAGCACATTGGTGTAACGCAAAGGGTATGGTTTCTTTTTATGCTATAAATTATATTTATAAATTATATTCCCATGGCCTCAACATGTGGGGCATTAGAGTCGTTGTTTGTTCTCCAAAGTCTAAATGCAGACTAATCCTACTTATTCAATAACGCTGACACTAATCAACATCAGTGAAGCGTCTGGTTGTGTGATTATTTCCTAAATGAACGACTGCATTGGCTACATGGCAACATCACCTACCAATTGAAGAAGGACAGGAGCTGGTGCTGATTGTAACCCTGCAGGTTGTAGGCTCCCATGGGACAGAGGATGGCTCGGATGCCCCCAATGCCCAGGGCGGCAGCCAAGAGGCCGGTGTAGAACAAGATCTGCTGTTCCCGAGGTTCCAGCTGGTGTGTCATGTGATGAGTATCGATGTAGAAATCTTCGAAGGGGAACGCCACCACGGGCAGCATGGCTGTGCCTGAAAATACGATGGCAGTAGCAGGTGAAGGTCGTGGCCTGCAGTTGCAGCTAGATTTCAAACGAGAGTGTGACTTCACGGAAGCAGAGCCATGACTAAGCAACTAATATAATGACTAAGTCTCTTAAAATGAGCTCACAGTACAGATTCATAATGACCACCATGTGTGATGGCTGTGCTCGTTCTTGTTCAATTCACACACTCAGCTGAATATTTTGTCTTGTAAAGTGATAGATTGACATTAAGTAGATTTGTAGACAACAAAATTACGGTAAAAATGAAAACAACAGCTGGAACGAACTGAATTTATATCAAGGAAAACTGAGAAAAGACACAGAAACTGGGAAATTAACTTCACAAAATAAAACGATTCCTCAAATTTGATGACATCTTGCAACTGAACTTTACCTGACTGCGTCTTACCAAAGAAATGAAAGAAGGCACACATGTAGAGCACCTTGGCCCTTCCCAAGCAGGTTTCTGCAAACCATCCAACCAGAACGGTGGTCAAGGTGCTGGCTCCTACAAAGCACAGATTGACTGTTGCAGCCAGGTAGTTGTCATACCCCAGTTTCACAGTACAGAAGAGAATCATGTTGCATACAATCCCAAAAAAAGTGAATCTTTCACAAAACTCCACAAGCAGTACACAGATGATAACTTGGAGCTTCTTGCGGGACTTCCTTGGCGCTCTCTGATCTTGACAAGGAGTCCCGGAGAGTCGGCATACTTGGTTTCTGCCCTCTGGCAGTTGCTGAAGATCCCCTTTCACCATCCTTCCAGGCTGGAGAGCTGACTGCTGTCTGAATGCAGGCAGTACTGGACCACACAGAGCTCTGATTACCCTTTAAGAATAGGACCAGCCGAGGCAAGAGGTGGAATCCCTCACTTTGGTGCGACTCTGAGCACGGCTGGAGACACGTAGGATTAAACACACCTACATTCTGCACGTGCTGGTGACTGACTGTCCTCATGTGTCCCGGTCTTACTCAGAACTGAGGACGCCTCACAGGGATCTGGCACAATATGCAAAACTGTATCCAGGAGGAGTGATGGATGGGAGCAATGTAGAGGGCATCCCAGAAATATTTCTATAATTACCAGTAAGATACAAACATGTTTGTTTCAAAAATGGCTTACACAAAGCAATGGTGTGGAAGTACTCAAATAGGCCTATTGTTTTAGTACAATTTCAAGGTACTTGTACTTGGTTTGAGTAGTTCTGTTTAATGCTACTTCACACTTTCTTGACACAACATTTGACAGTTTTTGCTACAGCTTTTTTGTTTTCCATCTGGATATTTTATTCCATGTTAATCATGTAAATATTGGTAGGACTGGTTTTTTTTGCATTTATGTAAGTGTAGATCTTGTATGTGTGTGTGTGTGTGTGTGTGTTTATTATCTTTTTTCTAGTGTGCTCTTATTGCTGAGTTGTTTGGTTCTTCTCGTCCACAGCATTTCATTGTATTGTTAACCCTGTGTTAACCTGCATATGACAAATTAACCAATCTTGAATCTTAGTCCTGAATCTGCTAATTTGTGGATTCAGATTGATTATTAATACAAAACATACGGAAAGGAATTATAATGTGTAATGATATATTAAGCAACCCAGAAGTATCAACAAGTAGATAAAAGAAGTTTTAGTTGTATCAACAAAATGATGCTTAAACATCAATGCGTCCATTTGTGTGATACACATTATTACAAAACGGGCCATTCTGCATGAGGAGCACCTTTACTTTTGGTAATGTAAGTACAATTGATGCTAATACATCTGTACTTTTATTTTACTAAAATTTTAGTGCAGGACTGACTTGCAACTGTTTCTGCACTGTGCTTTCCCCACTTAGCTGATCTGAAACTCAGTACAGAGTCATTGATTCAATGATAATCACCAACTTGTGATGACATCACATTGCCTGAGCAGTCATTTTACACATAAAATACACAAAACAAGATGAAAAAATATATATTTCTGTGTTTCAGGTAATCACAGCCGCTTCCAAAATGTCACGTTTCTTTGTGAGAGCAACCTTTCAGTGTATGAGTGCATTGTGGAGGGCCTGCTGGTAATTAGAATGATGATGTTAAGTGGAAGTGAGACAGACAACAGAGTGCAGTGGCAGGTTAACTTCAACTGAGTGCTGCTAGATAAACAACAACTGTGTATAATTACAGTTGGGACCAAACTCATTGCCTGAAGAAGAACCATCTAAATTCTTTCATTCGTATCCCTTTGTCCACGGGGAAATGTTTGGTTTAGTGTCACTGAAATATCACCGAAATAAAATCAAATAAATAGTTTTTATGTTTTTGCTTAGAGGTGGATCTCAAAACATCCATATTCCTTTCTTTCATGAAAGCAACATAAATTAAAGCCGCAAGCGGCGTTGAACGGGCCCTCGCACACCCGCGCCCGTCGGGGAGTGCCACAGTCGGGGATAATGCATGTCATTGCGGTAAGCACCGCTGAAAATGCGACAATTTCGTGAAAATGATGGTCCAAGATCACTGAAGGGCTAACTTCCTGTTCCCAGTAGGGGGCGCTATATCTGTGAGTGAAAATCATCATACAGATGCGTTCAGGCTGGCACCCTTGTGAAATGTTTAAAGTTTGATGCATGCAGAACAATGCATACTGAAGTTATGAGCATTTCCTGTTTCACGGCGGGATGCTCAAAATGGTGGTCCCGTCACGCCCACACCGTTAATCCGATACGAATGATTTTAATAAGTCTTCATGTCAGAGGTCTGAAGAGTTTCCACACCAGTTTTCATGACATTCCGATCAAATTTGTAGGAGAAGTTCGTTAATTTGCGGCGCATGTCCGATTTTGTCATTTCCTGTCGCCAGGAGGGGGCGCTATGAGTTAGGCTGAATTTCAGCATATGAATGGCTTCAGGGTGGGACTCTTATCATGCACATAAAGTTTCATCCAGATTGGACAATGTACAGTGGAGTTATAAGCATTTGATTTTTCTTGGCGAGGGACTCAAAATGGCGGCCCTGCCACGCCAACACCATAACTCCAATTCGAACAATGTGAATAACTTTTGATCCCAAAGGGATCAAGAGGACACCCAGCGATTTTCATGAGGATACGATAAAAACCCTAGGAGGAGTTCGTTAATTTGTGATGCCTGAAATCGCCAAAAATGGCCATTTTTTGAAACTTCAACAGGAAATAGCGGGCTTCCTGTTGATCTGACAAAAAAGTCCAAGTGCGCAAATCTGATCATCTTGGCATGCTCTACATGCCTACCAAATTTCATACCAATCCGTCAAACCACTGATTTTTCATGATTTTTTAATGATCTCTAGGGGGCGCTGTGGAGCCATTTGGCCCCGCCCACTTGCAAAACTATTAAAATACATGAATTTTCACCACGACTGATTTTTGTGCAAAGTTTGGTGAGTTTTGGAGTATGTTAAAGGCCTCAAAAAGCCGTTTGAATGTGTAGAATGTGTAGAAAAATAAGAAGAAGAATTCCTTCAGTTACAATAGGTCCTCGCACAATTCCTTCAGTTACAATAGGTCCTCGCACCGTTTCTGTGCTTGGGCCCTAATTAAATTGTACTTTTTTCTGAATTCTGTGTTTTGAGATTTAGGCACATGCTGTCATCAGACAAAGCGTCTAATCATGTGGTGGATGAATAAAACTGAATATTAAAAATTCAGCAACAAAATTTCCAAAATTAACAGATATCTTAACAAGTCATTTAAATATTTGTCTGCTCTAAATTAACAAAGTGCAATCAAAAATTCTGTGATTGTTCTGCTAAAACTGCCACTCTCACGGCATTGGTTGCACACCTCTTTCCCAAGTGCAGCTTTTGTGAAAGTCCCACATTGCACTTTTTGCGTCTTTGTGCAACCATCTACACTGAAAAAGATGTATACTGCTGATGATGTAATTCAAAATTAAGGCAGTTTCAGAATGTTTCCCCATACCTGTGTGCTGGCATATATATTTGAATCTGTAGTTTCTGCCTGTGAAAATATGCCGATACCGATAATATGAAAAATGCAAAATACCTAAGCCTGTTATCTGTTAAACTTATTATCAACCTATCCGTAATATCAGTTTCTCCAGTTCTGTGTTTTTGCACTGCAGTTATAATAGGGCCCTAAATTTACCTTGTTTCTACATATGGGTTTCAGGGATTTATGCATAAACTGATTTATCTTGATTTTCCAACAGGAACTGCATTCAAGACGGATTTTATAAAGCAGCGTTTACTTTTGTTATGTTTGAATAGTACAAAGACAATTTATATTGTACATAAGCTGATGTAATTTTACAGAGGATGTAGCAATATGATGCCACAAAAATGTTGAAACGAAGACAGGATGTAGTTGCTTGCCATAGAAATTTGATTATTTAGTAGCAGTATCTGTTCCAATGATGATGTACTCTCAAGTAAGCTCGAGCAGCTAATATTTGGGTCAAGCAAAGTAAGACGCAACTAACTGCATCACTCCTTGGCTGTCCTGTGCTATGAAGGAAGCTAAGATGCTGGTCTACATTAGATACTGTATCTTAAAAGCTGCAATGGTAACTACACTATTAGAAGAGAATGCCATTGTGTACAATTTAGAAAAAATTAGAGACCAGACACATTGCCTAAACACACTTCATTGTGTCTGATGCCAAGTTAGAAATATTAGAGCTCATATTTTACATTGAGAGTGCTGGCATGTTTGTGTTGACCAGTGTTTGCCCCAGTAGCAGGTCATGCTAGTTTCACAGTAAAACTGACATAATGTGAGCGCAGCATGAGGCTCTTGCTTTGTTTTGAAAGTGAATCATGTTCACACATCACACATGAGAACACATACCATCTTATCAGAAAAAACTTTTTTTTAATCAACACTATCATTTTCTTTCTCTCAAGCTGTTGGATTGTGTCACTAAGCCATATTTGACGATAACACTGCTGTAGTAATGCGCACATAAACACTGGTAATATTTCAGGTCTTAGAATTTGATCATTTTGAGAGATTGTAAGTAGATAAAAGAGCCTGAGTGTGCACGTATGCGTGTGTGTGTGTAATGTGTATCAGTGTCTCATCAGTATCTTTTTGTGTCTTCCCACATGTGTAAACTGATGTGATAAGCTCATGTGCTTGTACGTGTACTAGTGTGTGCAGACCTTCAAGGAATTGGTGGACCATCATTACTTGGAGGAGCTTTTCTAGAGAGCTCCAGCTGTGCCTGTGTTCTGGTTCCTAAGACGAGGGGGGGAGTGCTGTTTTGCAGCTTCACAAATGAAACTGCCCCCCTACCCACCTCCCTTTCCCATCCACAGCTCAAGGACCAGCCTGAAGAGTTTTTTAGGGGAAGAAGAAAGAGGTTTGGGAGAGGAGGGCGGCACAAGTGTTTGTTTGGAGGGGATAAAGAAGAGAGAAGAGGAAACGAGACACAGAGAGACATAAAGAGGAAAATAAAGAAGGGGATAGAAAGAGGCAGCCAACATCCTCTCCTGGAATCAGTATTCAAAAAAGAAGAAAAGAAACAAGGAGGGAGCAGAATGAAGAAGCAGGACGTCTCCTCTGATCTGAAAATACAAAAGTAACAAAGAAAGGAAAGATGGTGGAACCCATCTTTTTGTGGGCGCAAGAGGGCAGGAAAGGTCACACTGAAGTTTAGCAGGATGTAAATGAGAAGGCAGAGCAGAGTCGAACTTGGTGCCTGTATGGTAAAGAGGAGCAGCCAGGGCTCTCTGATTGAGTGGAGCTGGCAGGCCGGGGGAGCCTCCCTGGGACTGCTGTCAGCTGAGAGCGTGGAGAGGCCAATCACTGACACAACAAAGCTGCGTAAGTGCCACTTCCCCAGCAGGGGGCGTCCTAGCCTCCTGCCCTGTATCATGCTGAGTGCCCCCCCTGAGGAAAGATTTATATTTTTAAACAAACCCTCTGCCCCAAGGTGACGGGATAACAACCATGCCGAGAGTCCACGTAACGAAGCAGGACCTGCAGGCCTCTGCGCTACACTAAAGATACTTTAATTGAGATAAACCAAGATGAGGGCGCTAGACTCCCCGTCACGTGGAATTATGTGGTGTGTTTTTTGATCCGATGCACAGGAGCAAGATGCTAGGCACAGATTTATTTTGAGTAATATTGCTCATTATACGTTTTCACAGGTTTCTCTGTGCAGCCAGAGCCTCAAGTATATTTCAAGCAATAAAATTGACTGCCGGTAGCAAAAAGAGGCAATGAAGACACTATCACTCTCATGTGATGCAGCAAACAAGCCAAGACCTCTCCGCCTGTATCGATTAGCACACGCAATACTGTGTACTATCAGAGTGTCAAGATCCACTAAAAAAGAGAGAATGAATGAAAATCTCACTGCCAAGTCTCATTCCTCTAAACTCTGTTCCTTTAGTCCAGAGGACAATCTGACAGCCAGCCTTCAAAAGACAAACCCATAAAATATTTATGTGTGTGCCTGGGGTCCAGTAAGTTCAGACAGCCACTGAAGAATTCATTAAAGGAGGTGAAAGAATTGTTAAGTGTATCAAATTTAAACCGAGGCCAAACAAGAAAAGGCTCAAGCCGAACCACTGAAGAAGAGAAATCAAAACTGTGTTTAGTGATTACACGATAAACACAGAAACAACATGTTCCCAACACAAAAGACAACAGACAGTGATTTCATCACTAATAAAGCCTGGATTTTCAGCTTTGTCTTGTTGTTTAGACTGGAGGAGTGGGTATATTAAACATTAAGATTTTTCCTACAGCTAAAAAAAAAACACTTGATGTCTGAGAGGCTAGCCTTGCCCAACTGCTGCTAAGAACATTTCAAAGTAAAACGATGAGCTGCAATGTCTCTACGTTGCAAGAAACAGGCAATGCACACTGAACGTACCTGTTTCCAATATCCGTCGATGGAGAAGACCCGGGTGGAGAAAGGCCTCGTCTTTACATGAGCGGATCTGCGTTCCCACTAGTTCAGAGTTGGTGGCGAGTATTCTTGCGCTCTCCTCGTTCAGGTTCACCCCGGCCATGGAGGCTACGTCATTGATGTCATCATCGTCCCTGCAACATAAGTAGTAAGACATGAGAAATTTTTGGCAAAATACACATAATGGAAAACTTCTTATTTAAAATGCATTACAATTGCAAGTAAAACAACTCTTTTACCAGAGAAGGCACTACCTAAATGTATCAAGTGATCCATTCATGATTTGTAAAAAGTGATATACGCTAATATTGATTAAGTAAACCATGACTTTTAGAAACACTCCAATTAAAAATCCTAGTATTACACTGTAGCACATTGATGTATTTTATAGCATTACAGATTTTGATGTTTTGATCTTGACTAATCAAAACACAAAGCAGACAAACAGGGAAAACTACAGGGTTGTTGTAAAATAAACTCAACCTGGTCAGGGTTCGCATAGGAAACGCCCACTTTGGAGGCTGTCGGCAGGAATCAAATCCTTTTGCAACATTAGCGACTCCTACAGATTGTTCACTCTACTTCTGACTGCACACTCCACAGGTAGCAGAAACAAAGCTGTAGTTCAGAGGACCGTGTTTCTGCATCCTTGCCCCCTGGAAGCGCACCAGGCTTTGAAGCCAATATGACACTGTGGTTAGACCATGTTACTCACAGCACATGAGACACAGGGGCCCAAAAAGACTTTCTCCCATTAGCTTACATTGTAAAATATGCAGCTTGATGCAATTTTTTTTATCCTTTTGAACTTGTGCTTAACTTTGACCAGGCGTTAAACTCTGCATTAGTAAGGTTCCATGTGTGTTTCATTTTGTACTTTTAATACAACATAATCAACATGACTCTACTTTTTTTGATGGAGTCTGAAGTTAAAGCAACTTTCCAAAAATGTAAGTTTTTAAACTTATCAATTTTTGAGGCTTGTTAAAATCAGCTTTAACACATTTTAAAACTTAGATTCTGATTATCTACTTTTAGACTTTTTAGGACCTGCAAAAACTTTTCAGGGGACATGGTCATTACAAAATGTAAGAAAAAAATAAAACAATCCCCAAAGATTATAGGCTGAAGTGTTCTTAATTTGCTATGGAAAGAGGTTTCAGTTTGGGCGTGGAGGGACAGCCTTGTGCACAAACCCACAAACATGACCAAAACATATTCTGAGATCCTGGTTGTATTCATGAATTTTTCCTTGGATGACAATATGCATTAGCAATGTGAGTGAGTGTTGTGCTCTGGTCATAATGGCACAGAATTCCCATTCCAGGGTCTATTTGTGTCACTCTGCGAGGCCGGGAAATGAAGAGCTTTCGGATGGAGTTAGGCTCGGTAAGGATGCTCCTGAGGATTGGCATGGAGCTGTGATGAATGTGGCTATATACTAATGTCAACAAACAATACTTGCACACCACTCTGCCGTTCTTTGCTTTGTTGTTTTCTCGATGTATTGGCCATTTCTCACAGGCCTAATGCTGACATCATATTGTTTACATGTTTTTTCACATTAGCAGAGACATAAAGGAGAGTAAACATGAAGAAATTGTTTTTGGGTCATTTCATTTGACAGTCAATAAGGGTCCCCACATCGTTAAGAGGCTGTAACTTCTTTGTGAGTTGTCACCAGGACAAATTCCCCCACAATTATTGTACTTGGCAAGTAATGAATCTGTTTCTGGCCTGAATTAGCTCAGCGGTGACGTGTTGTGCTTACAGGACTGGCCCAGAGCTAGCAGAGGATTTTCTGAGTGGCTTTGACGGAGGGAACAAAGAACCACAGAACACACACAGAGTGGCCTCTCGCCACTCACTGGCTCACCTCCACAGTCATTTACGTTCATGCCACGGATGTTGGTTGCGACAGAGCTTGTGCATGTGTTACTGGGCTTTTGTGTACGGCGTGGGCAAACACCGTCGGCCAACTCCACCCCACTGAGGCCCTCCTGCTCCTTGGTGTGGCCACAGAGAGCCAATATGAAACTTGACACCACAGTACGAGGTTGACAAAGACGATTAGAGCAACTCCGTGAACCTCACATACCTCTACCATCTCTCCTATTTTCCTCCTCTCCTCCAGCACTCAGTCTAATTATGCCTTCACAGAGAGTATCTGCACAACAACACAAGCATGGATACATAGGATTATACCTTGTGCTGCACCTTAGGCTGTGCACCCTTCTTCATCACGTCCTCATGGATAACTTAACCTGTCCTAAAAAGAAACATGCCTGAGGCCATGTTTAGTCAGGTAAAGAAGACACTGCTGCTTCCATAGCTTCATATGTACCAGACAGCAAGGTATCTGTCTAACACTGTATTGACAACAAGCTGTGTTTAAAAAGGAGCAAACCCCATAAAGAACACAACAGAAGACAACAGGTATCACACCATGGTGTTCAAGTCAATACAGGTTTTTACATGTTAAGCAATGGTGACAACAAATAAAACACTCTGTAGATATGGCCATTTAACAATATCATGATCTGCCGGGGTTTTAGAGGAGAGGAAAATGCCTCACAACTTGTATCAGTTGAATAAAAACCTGTCTCTCTTTGGACAGATCTATTCTCATACTTATGTAACACGCAAAGCTAAGAGAGGCACTTAGAATTCTGAGGTTGGCACCAACACAACAGGTTAGATTATCTCCGTAAAATAGAGAATGTGACTTTTATGTCAATTCTCTCTGTCAGACATGATGTGGCTGAGCCTACGATTCACCTCAGGGGTTGTAAATTGAAATCTGAAGCACATCTAGCTCAGTTGCTAGGTAATTTAATCACTTTTCCAAATATTGAGACAAATAATAGCGAGACAGACAAATGAACTTAACTGCATCTTTTGTGTAATGGTTGCAACACACTCCAAAAGTCTATTATTAACAAGTTTATTTCCTGCTAGCTGGTTTCAATATTACTGAACTTTAACAATATGATGTTAATAAATAAGCTTATCATTTCTTAAAGATTAAGGCTTAATAAAGTAGGAGGTAAGCTATAATAAGCCCAGAAAAAAAAAATCTTCAAGTTCTCTATAATAAACAAGAGAATTTAATTACATGACACCTCAGAGGGAGTCTGGCAAAACTACAGCTGCAATCTCTGAGACGACTGCACTTGTTGCTTCATTTCAACAGTCAGAAGTTACTGTGCAAGTATAAATAATGCTGATGCATAAAAAACAAAGCTGAATCTATTGGTTAACATAGAAAAACCATCTGTTGTACTGCAGGTGGGGCATAACTGCACAAGTAACCATAGTATAGTTACATATAACACCAACCGCTATCCAAGAATGCTGGAAATATTTAAATATGTAGTAATAAGCATCACTTTTTCTTGGATGATCTGATTTCTGGCTATTTGGGTCCGCCGGGGCTCAACTCAAATGATAATGCCAAAGACATAACATTAAAAGGAGGGAATGAGATATGAAATGCAAAATATTCTCGACTATACCTCTGCACTAATAAAGCAAAAGATGTAATTAGCTTCTACAGAACCTAAAGAGCAGCCTCTCAGTTATTGGTTTGAGTTGGCTTGGGGACATGGAGCCGGCGGTCACATGAATACATATGCATGTCGTTTCCATATCAAGCTTGTGTTTTACAGAGGGCACGCCATAGGTGGTGAGAGAATTGCATTGCTACTTAGAGGTTGAGTGTGTGTGTGTGTGTGTGTATTCAAATTTGCTCCTCTGTGAATGTGTGTTTATTTTAGTGTGAGTGTGAATCATTG
>JAQLOL010000001.1:20681354-20698048 GCA_029783665.1 Naso thynnoides
GGCAAGGGGGTGGGGGGGTAGCGGTAGGGGCAAGGGGGTGGGGGGGTGGGGGGTGGGGGGTGGGGGGGTTGGTAAGCGCCATGGGGAGCATCCCACCGCTAGTTATGCCTCTCTCTTGCTCACTCTCTCCCTCTCACATACACACAGACAGACACACTCAAACACACTCAAGAACCAAAGCCTTGTTAGCTTTTTAAAATAATCAGGCAGTTGGATGATGAATGATTTAACAGGTATGGAAGGAAGGAAGCTCAGGATGCCTTCCGTTTCTCCCCTCAGGGTCATGGGAAGAGTGACAGGCCGACAGAGGGGTTGAGCTCTGGGAATAAACACCATTCCCTTTCATTTCCCTGCTTCTGCTTTTCCTGTCGAGATGGCAACGCCGCAGTTCACTAATTTGTCATCAGCGAGAGGCGATGACAATCTGTGACTTTCTTTTGAGAGGGGTTCATATCAGGATGGATACAGGTTGGCTGTCTATGAGTACAGAGGCAGGAGGGGGCAGATGTTGTACAACTGATGTGGACCTCTGTCTCAGCTCACATATACACCTGCCATAAGGTGTATTTAAGGTTCCTGTGCTAACAGAGTATCAGAATAACTGAGGATGAAATTGTCCTTTCATAAGGAAAAGCACATAATCTCAGTTTTGGACATGTAAGTCGACCTTGGACAGCTCAGTCTGTGGTGTGATGAGAAGGTGTCCACCATAAAGTAGAGTGTAGGTCTAACACGCTACTGGATGATGGTCTACTGAACACTGATATGACATACACACACTAATCCAGTACAGATTTCTATACATTATGTGTGAGCTGTATTTCCTGGATTTTTATTGTTAGATCTGATAGTACTAGTGTCACATTATTTTAAAATAGTTTTGTATCCATAGAGTTTGTTTAATTTAACACTCATAATAGAGGATAAACACATCTTACTGAACACCAGAGTTTAAAAAAAACAAAAACAAAAAGCTACAGCGGAATTAAAAACAGTTTCATTCATGACAGAACAGAAGCAGAACCACTGAGGAAAGTCTAGACCCATTTAAAAGGACAATAAAATGCTGCCCTCTAGTGTCAGTCTTTTGTCCACGCAGTTAATGATATGATGAACATTAGTTCCTGAAAGGCCTCTTCACTCCTGCCTTGAGAGACCAAAACAAAGTGTGTTGGAAGAACTTAGTTCTTAATGTTTGAGGTACAATTAAGCACTTTGCTTGAAAACCACGCTTCTGTCTAAAGCAGTTCATAAAGTTACTCTAACTTGTGATTGACATAATCTGAACAGATTGCAGCCACTCGTCATTTGTACTCCATTACTTGTTGTCAGAAAACTCATGGAAACATTGTGTATTAACTAAATTCAACTTGTAAAATAGAATTTGTTTTTTCAACCATATGCTGTGTGCCATACAAAATAGATGACCACAGGACAGTATTGAAAATTCTTTGTTATAGGGACCAATGGCAGCATAATATACCAGCATGTTCTCCTGCTTCACTGTTGACATCAATTAATGTTAATACAGATATATGTCTCTTTACAGTCAATGGCTGGCATTTTAAAACTTAGGCTTTATTTTGCAGCTTAATCTATTAGAGCTACGGAGATTAGTCAATAAATCAATACATGTTATCAACAAACAGGAAACAATCAACAATTGATTAACTATTTTCAAACACATTAAAGCAATAAGACCAAAAATATACTATTTCCCGCTCTGCAAAATCATATATTTTCTGGTTTTCTGCACTAGTGACATACATATCTGAAAAAAAATAATGAGTCAGTATTTGAGTATTAGATTCTAGGTTAGAAGGAACAATCAGTTTGAACGAGTCCACTTGGTAAACTGAAATGTGCATTGTTTTACCATTTTCTGACACTTTATAGACCAATTAATTACTCAGCTTATCAAGAAAGTAATCTGTAGATTAATTGACAAAATTAATCACCATTAGTTACAGCCTTACCTGACATTTTCGTAACAGTCCCATTAAAAAGTAATGCTGAATCACAATTGGCAATACAGCAAACATGCTGACAAACAACACAATGCAGTTTATTTGAGAAGGACCAAATGAATCAAAATGCCACCATTTTAAAAAGCCTTGCAGACATTTTAAAGCCAGTTGTATTCTAAAAAGACATGTTTACCCTAAACATGCCAACGCAAACAACTACATGCTTCCAATTCGTCAGTGTCATGTGAGAAAAATATTTATCTGTGCCATTGAAGCTGTCCTACTTGATTTACAGAGAAACAGAGAAAATCTGTCTAGTCCTCTCATTATTAAAAGCAATTTAGTTCCAAAGGTGTAGGCCCAGCAGCACAAGCTCAAGCTTTTACATGAATGATGTATCCACAGGTGATAATAAGTAAATTCCAATTAATGATTCAGTGGCTCATTAAATTTTTATGAGGACCCCATGGAGTCATTAAGGAGCCTTGAGACATTAATTCAAGTATTAATTTCAGTTTAATCTATAAGTAAAATAATCAAGTATATCATTCATTATAATTACACAGTTTAACATATTAATCGAATCCCAATTAGGGTCTAGAGCAAAGCTGTTCACTTAATGAGGGGGAGCCCACCCAACACTAACTGTGTGTACTTGCACATAATTAGGTGGAAGTTTCTCCAATTCATGCACCAGTCCAATCAGTCGCGTTAGAGCTGACGAAGGTCACCCTCTACAGCATTCACTTTTTTTTAAAAAAATCTGCAGAGCTCAAATTACTGAACATGAAAATCTGACCATACAGCGTCACATTTTTATTCACATTCGCTCTCATACAAAGAGGTCTGAGGTTGTCAACCTTTGCATTGTATAGAGTAAAAATGGACAGAGCCCGGACTTGGTGTTTCCCAAACAATAACGAAATGCTTAAAAATAAACATAAAATGAAATATTTTTACATAACTGCCTGAAAACTTTGATGTCACCAATCCCAGTTTAGAACGCCGTTTTCTGCATTAAACTCATCCTTTCAATTTACAGTAAAGGGCAGCTATTCTTGAGTGCTAGGATTGTTCTTAATATGTAGCTAAAATGCATTACACTGGTGTGTGTGTGTGTGTGTGTGTGTGGTGGGGGCAGGAGGTGGGCGTTGGGACTTACTGTAGGTGGAGCAGTATTGACTTGGGGTAACAGCAAAGACTGCAAAGCAGAGTAGGGATTTCTGTCACAACTTTTTCTACTTCTGAAGGTGCATGGAGAAGGTGAAAACCCTGAAAAGGTTAAAATCCTAACAACTAGTACTACACAGAGCTTTTTTTTTTTTTGCTGGCTGTACCTACTGAATTAAAGCAAAGATAAGACCATGCACATCCTAAATTTTAAGTTACAGGTGATGAACCGGAAAACAAAACACTGAAAAAGAAAAAAAAAAGCTGTAAAGCTCTTCCTCAGACCAAGGAGGAAGATCTTTACGACTCGAAACGTCACCATGGTGGTAATCAAGTATTAAATGAACAGAAGCATGATCCAGTGAGCGGATTTTTTTTTCCCTTTGCAGCGTACCTACTGGTTTGCCTTTGATAGAACTATGAAGGTGATCATTAGGGGACATCTATGGGTGATTGGAGGACAGCAGACAAGGTTGTATTCAAAACAAATCAGAAGATGCAGAGAAAATGCAGGCTCGTCCATTTTGGCTATGGTGGTCTGGGGTTTTTTTTGTTTGTTTGGGGTTTTGGCAGCAGGGGGGGCATCTGTGGCAAAGAAAGTTGAAACTGGCTCAACTTTCTGAGTTGTGAGAGTACACAACTTGCAAAGCAGAGTAGGGATTTCTGTCACAACTTTTTCTACTGCTGAAGGTGCATGGAGAAGGTGAAAAACCAGTCCAGTCAGAAGAATGGCAAAAACATCTTTTCCTCCAAGAAATTCTGTTAGTATATACTCTTGTTCCTGTTTAATTGTTGCTGTTGAGACTATTTTCCGCAATAACTGCTTTTATTGCTGCGTACATTAACATTGGCTCCTTTGGTAGCTGCCGTAACTGTTTAGCAAGCAGTGCAGTCCATGATTTGCTGGTTATGTTGTTACCTACAGCGCAATCCCTGACTGGCTGAACATATTCAGATTTTTTGAAATCATTCTCAGGACCTGGAAGTCCAGACTGACCTGCAGACTGAAACAGAATTGCTGAGCTCATGTGATCAGGATGGTTTTAACCAGGCTAGGAGGATGGTACAACACATACTTCAGTCACTCAAAGCGGCTAGATCAATTTAAGGAGGATGCTGTGGCCTTGTGACCATTACAGGGCAATGCCTTCCTGCATGGTGAAGCTTTGCTGCAACCAGTTCAGGCTCCTTCCATGTCTCATTTGGCCACAAACCCTATATGAAGCACCAGTCTTGAAGGTTGAAAAACAGGAGAGGCTGATCAGCTCATATGCAAGTAGCTGGCTTGGTCTTGGCCTCAGCAAAATAGCACTTAATGGCTAGAAAATCCTAGAGCTACCAATCTCCAGTCTCACAGACGAGTACAGGAGTAAGTAAAACTTGGAGATGATGGTAAAAGAGTCGTTGGGGCTATTGGTAGAAAATGGACCCCATCAGAAGCCAACTAGTAGTAAATGCAACGCTTAGGCACCGGGACATCTTGAGCCAAGTACAGGAGCGGGGGGGTGGCTTAGGTCTTGGGCCCTACAAACAAGCCTGTAACAAGGCAACTCCATCACAGAGATGTAGGCTCAAGGTAAATGAGATACAACGGCAGGAGGAGACAACAAGGTGCACAAAGTCCGTAGCTAAGGCGTGATAAGGGCAAAGGATTAAATGGGAAGGAGCAGAGATGGAAAACACCTCCTGGAAAGAACTATGTAATTCATACTTTGCTAAGCCAAGCCCCTTTATTGTTAGCTGTTGCTATTCCATCAAGCTGCTGGAGCTAGCACAAAGCCCACACTGTCAATATCTGCCCTTGCTAGTGAAATATTATCACATTTTTGGAAGAAGGAAAAAGCAATTTCAGTTACAAGCAGACAGGATGTTCTGCAATATGCTATTGAAGGATATACAGGATGTCAAACTGACTCAGCAGCGAAAACAGGTTAACTTTAGGCAGATAAATACAGAGGCTAAACCTACAATAATGCAGTTGCTTGAACTTGTGTCTTGTTTTATTCACTAAACAAGGAAATACTCTCATATCTATTTAGGACCAGTTAAGGATGAGGGATGACACTACTTGTTGTATTTTTTGGTTAAGCCTTTGCTGTTGGGTTAGAGTTAGGGTTCTCAATGTTGCAAACTGTTAATCCCGAGCTTTAATCTTCAGACTTCAACTTCGCCAGTTCCTCCCCACTCCCCCACTGGCCTGCGTTCACATTGCCCCAGACTGATCTTATGTCCTCACTGAGCTACGCTGAGCTGCCTGATGACAGAGTTCATCCCGCACTCTCAAATATTGAACCCATTTTCAGTTTTTTCATCTTGTCTTGCTATTGTTCAACTGTCCTCTGGCAGCAACGATCATAAAATTTCTTGCACTTCTTTCCAAAGATCTGTGTCTATTGGAATGTGTATGCTCCCATCTGCACAAATTTTAAACAAACACTCCACAAACAGACTTCATGTCAGCGTTTCATTCCCCTGCATGAGCATGTGCACCCGTATTGTGCTGAAGGCCACCTGTCTCCTTTTAACCTCTCAAGGTGAAGAGAATCTGTATTAAAAGACTTCCAGAGTAGGTTTCAGCATCAAGACTACATATGAAATGCACCCCACTACATACTCCGAAGCTGATGAAAGGATATAACTGATGCTTAAAAACTAGTTTGGAAAGTAAAGGTTTAAATAGTTTCAGTAGGCAGCAGAAGGTTTATTGCTACATCAGCACCAAGGCTAGAGAGATGGGTGGCTGGGTCAGGCTAAACAACAAGCTGAGGAGAGTCTGGAGTCCTGTTTACACTGCATTTTCAAGGCGTGTTTTCTGTGACTTTTCTCTGCCTTGCCGTCTGTGTAAAAGTTACAGGGGCAGATTGGGGGGTCAGTTTCGATCCGCCTCTGATCTGGCTCCGGAGGTAGAAAAGCTGCATCAGAGGCGAGCTGGCATTTGTGTAAATGGCATGTTAGACATTTTTCTTAACAGAGGGGATATTGAGCTCGAAGGAAATCAACAGAATTATAGCCTAATAGATGTTTAGGGAGTGATCCTGATATGCCAGAAATCACTGCCAAACCCTCTGGGAATGTAGTGGGCCTATTAGATGAAGAAGATGTCTCACTCACTTGACCCTTCTCTGATTCTGGACAGCATATTTAAGGTGTGCATTATAAGGGATACCAACAACTATGCTTATAGAACACATCAGACCAATGCATAGCTTCATCAGGTTCATCACAAAACAAACTGCAAAGAACACTAAAAAAATATTGGCATGAATTACTTTGCACATAGGTAAAAAAAAAAAAAAAGAAAGACAACCAATCATATACATATACATATGGATATACATCAGCCAAAGGGGCACCCACACACAGATGGGCTTCGGCTCATAGCCACCCAGCCTCAGGCCAGTTACATTCCTAGACTGGCAGAGAGGCTGTTGGACTGGCCAACAATGGACATTGGCGACATCA
Source organism: Naso thynnoides (assembly GCA_029783665.1). Taxonomy (NCBI): domain Eukaryota; kingdom Metazoa; phylum Chordata; class Actinopteri; order Acanthuriformes; family Acanthuridae; genus Naso; species Naso thynnoides. Next base: position 20,687,954 of record JAQLOL010000001.1, read on the forward strand.
TACCTGCTCCACAAGCTAGGAAAGTGCATCCAAGAAGCAGCGCTACTTCTTGTATAGAAGAGTTCCTAACCCAAATGTTCCATGCATGGCGGTATGCTTTGACACTTAAACACTTTACAGTGCTGTATGAATACACTACAAAAGTCTGCAAAATGTAAAAGCTGATAAAAATATAACTAAAATAAAAGAAAATAAACAATTCACTGACAAGAGGCAGAGCAAAATGATTCCATTCCAAAACCACATATATAGGAGATCCAAAAGTATTTCTTATGCTAATTGAATATTACTAATTAATTGACAGGTATTTATTTACACCCCTAAAAACAATTTGTGATTAAAAAAATCTGAAATACTTTTCCATTTTTTCTGAGAAAACTGATCTTATTAATACATAATCCATTTTAAGATTGCAAAAAATAAAGATGAAACACAATAATGTGTTTCACCAAAATGATCTGGCCTAACTCATCTGTCTGTAGGTGCCCCAGTGGTCGACATGTATGCGCATGTATGCGGTAGGTTGTCTTTTAAAATGTTTTTTACTTCAACTCCATGTTTTGTGAGTGCTCTTTTGTTTTGTGTTCTGCAATGAAGAAGTAGGCCTAGTAGTAGTAGTTGAGTTGAGTTGAGTTGAGTTGAGTTGTTCTCAATTGCAAGTGGTGGATAGAAACTTTACTTAAGTTAGAATATTTCTGTTAGAATACGCCTGCATTGTTCTTAAAAGGTATAAATTAAAATATCTACATTTTTTATAATTTTTTAATTTAAATAAAATAATTATTTTAATGAGTTTTTCATCCGTTCATAAGTTTACAAGCTTACTGGGCTTTATTTCAGCACCCGGAGCTGTCCACAGCCCTACAGTATTTCCTGTGCTATACTGAATGAGAACTCTTCTTTTTATCTTTGGTTTTCCTCAACAGTCAGGTTTCAGTCCATTCCATATCATGTCACTGTCTAGAAAGAATCCTGCATTTCCTGAGTTAAGAGAAACTTCTCTGTTTCAGCTTTCCGCCAATACATTTTTTCACAAAATTGGTTTTTAAAATTTTCTTTGTAGAGTTGTTTTGGCATAAATCCCAACGAAAGATTTTTAACTAAGTGTAACTTTTCACATGCAAACACTGATATGTTCTCATATATGGAGCTAAATGCTTTAAGTCTGAACAGTGTATCAACCTTTTCAGGCTGAAGTGAACACATTTTCATCCCAAAGCAAACCACATGTATCTATTCAGACCATTTCAATAGGACGTTATTAGCACTGAAGTTTGTATCACATGCTCAGTACATAAGTCATTGTCACTGGTAAATGACACTACTATTTCTTGTACCTAACACGCAGTCTTTTGGCGTGAGAGCAGGTTTACTCCAGCATTTTTTGCTCTTCATATTATGTGTGCACGCTGATGGACAAATATATAAGAATTTGAAAAACAATTGCTATTTTGGGGTGTTTCCCTTGGGCCAATTAGCGACACAAGCCTTATTCATAAATGTTGCAGTGAGTGTAAAAATGTCTCTACCAACAAGCAGCAGAGGAATTTTAGTTGCTCCAGCTGGCAGCCCTTCTCTTATACTAAGTCATTCCTGTCAATGTTATTGGTCTCTTATTTGTGAAAAAACAATGTGTAAGAGAAAAATATGCTAATCCTGTATCTAGTTGAAGAAACAGTCACAAAACACTGATCTGTTCTGACCTCAATGAAAATCACCACCTTGAGATTACATTTTTGCATAGGAATGTTTCGCGAATAAAGCCCATTGTGTGTGACATGCATTTGGACACACAAATCGAATGAGCCTCTTTACAATCCATTACTGGAAACAAAAAAAAAACAACAAAACAAACAAACAAAAAAATTATTATATCGTGTCCTTAACATGCTAAAACCAAGCTCATCATTGCACTCAACCACCTTACACATTGCACACATTGTACACATTAGAGTGTGGCTCTGAACCCAACCGAGTCTAGGAGAGTTTTTACTGAGCCTGACCCGAACCCGACAGGTGTTCTGTTCCAAACCCAACACGTGCCTACATACTGACTAAAACTACATGTTTGCTGCCTGGAAAGTAACAAATAACCTCAGAGTTGTGTTCAAGGTGTTGTCACATAAAAAAAAACAAACCTCAACACAACTGAGCATATAGGCTGAGCACTAGCACAGACAATAAATCAATCCTTTTGTGTCTGTTTTCACTCAATATCATCTTTTTTTTTTACATTGTGTTTATTTTACACCATATTTTTGGTAAAAAATCTTGAAAGCACAATAATGATTAAGCTTATTTTTAAACCATTCTTTAAACAAAAATTACTTGAAAGTACCCTGTCAACTGAAGTTACCATACCCAGCCCAATGCGTTGAGTTCTGATGGGTCCCGACAGGCTTGGGTCGGGTATCCATGCTCTAAACACACCTTAGTTCCAGACCCACCATATTTTTTCAGTCTCCATTGACAATATAGCACCATCAATAAAGGGATGTATATTATAAGTCTCTCTCATCCACTCTATGGCTTGGACATGTGAAATGCTCTTAAAATGGCAGCGAAGTAATAGTTTCATATGTCCATGCCAATGTATCAAAAGCTAATTCTAGAGATAGCATAAGCAGACACGGTTACAGTTAGCCGAAGTCTGACCATGTAAGTCAGAGCGAAGCCAGTTTGACTTTTACATAGCAGAAATTTAAAGTCAACTAACAAAGTTGTATTATTTTTGGCATGATTAAGTTATTATTAGGATGTGTCGCAAATTACGTAACAGAAAACTTCATTTGGCACATGACTTATTGCTCATTTTAAATACTTTGAACAGATAACTGGTTGCTATGAATGAGGTATGAGCTATTTTCTATGGGCATAGACATGATAAGCACAGATATCAGGGTATTCTCTTGCTGTGATCTATCTTCACAAAGTCTGAAACATCAATGTGCATTTATGTTGATCATACGTGAATTATTTTTACCTCTATATCCAACATTGGTGTGAGCCATTTCCATTTGTTGTTTTATCTGGAACTATTGCGTCTACAAACTAGCGCTGCAGGGCAAAGTCTGTCCAGACTGGGCCCATTGCACAAATAATACAACACAGAATTTTAAATCACACTGTTAAAAATGACTGCTTGTACAGTCTAGAGCCTTGAGTTAAAGAGTATTATGTGGTCATACACAAAAAAATGTATATGTGGCAGGTGCCATATGGGTTCTGTAGCAGAGTCTCACCTGTGGAGTTGTTACTCGGAAAGATGCTCCTGTTGTGGGGGTGGCAGGTCTTGGAGAGATGTTGTTCTGGGCCTGAGCCTGAGCCTGAGCCTGAGCTTGAGCCAACGCCTGCTGAGGGACCATCACAAGCTGGCCCAACTCCGTTCGTACCAACACCATCCCTGAAGAATTATAGGGAGCATTCATTAGAGGGACCCTTTTAACATCAAAGTCACTGAATGAATTTAAACCAGCTACTGACCAAACGCAGATATATTTTGCATGTGAATGGCAGGTTTGTGGATTCTACTGACAACTAACAGAGATGATAAAGTGTCATCCTCAGGGAGGTTTGCATCTTTAAAAAGGTGACAGACGTGCGGCAGGTTTACCGAACAACCAACACTCTAACAGGGAGGTAAGTGTGAAGCAATGTTTAACCTGAAAAGCAACTTCAAAATAACTTCAAGAGAACAGAGCAGAAAGCAACAGGTGGCAAATGAGATAATTTGATAACCACACTAAATGGAACCAAACAGAAACTGCTTATTGGGTTATGTCAAGTCCACTTCAACTGAAAACACTTTAACTTTCTCGTTGGCTGGAAGGTGTCTGTTAAAATCATACAAACAGACAGCCAAAGCAGACCAATTCAAAACACTGAATCACTGTTTACCAAAAGGTTGAGACAGACTTATCCGTGTTTTGAACTGACTGAAAACAAAATAATATGCTTCCGCTATTGTAAGCTGCCAAGTTCTTAATGGTGGGCATCTTTGTATAGAAATTAACAGTTATCTTCTTATGGACATCCCACCAAGTATTATTGGCTCTGTCACTGCCCTACAACAATCTTTACAATTCTGCTTCCTCACAAAGACATTCCAAGAAAAGATCTAGACCTTTCTTGATATCAGAGTATCAGTTAAAGGTCAAGATATAATGTTTTATTACAAATTACTTCATCTTTGCAGAATTTGCATGGATTCAAAAACAGCTGGCAAACAAGGTAACCAAATTAAGGATACCAAATGTTGCACAATTTAGCAGATGGCTATATGGGTTTTCCCTGATCCTTTTTTTTTTTTTTTTGGTCATCAGAAAACCAGTATTTCTCGGCAGGTTGGTTTGGGCAGTTATACATGTTTATAAGCCATATGGCATTTGTAAAGCTTTAGAATCTTACAACAATATAAAACTACAAAGAGAAAAATCCATTTGCATTGTTTTCTAACAGTAATACACTCCAAAGCGATTAAAAAAGAGTTAACACTGCTTGCCCTGCTGAGTTGCCCAAAAGTAAGGCCCGACTGAAATGGGATTTTTGGGGCCAATGCCAATACCAATATTAGGAAGAGAGAAAATTCCAGTATCTGATATATCAGCTGATATTCTATACCTAATATTTTGAATGTGGTTATCAAATACGTGTAACAAACATATGTTATGGAGGCAGGGAATCCTGTAATCCTGTAAACATCAGTGCACTGACCAGTAAACTCTTCACTTGTTACCCATTAAATAATGGGCTGCCCTCTGCTGGACAACTTATGTAATTACTCCATTTCAAATCACTAGCCCAAGCATTTTTTCCAGGCTTAAATAAAAGTTTTTAATATCAACACTAATTGGAGGACATATATGCCGATACCAATATATCAGCGATAGGCCAATATCGGCCGATAATATCGGCAAAGAAATATATTGATCAGGCCATACCCAAAAGCATTTCATCGTGCATCCTCAACTTTAGTTACAGTGACCAAAGCCAAATTCTGCAAAGTCTGTGTGGAGGGCAACAAGTCTTCACTGATCCAAGTTGCAGATTCTTGGGCAGCAGTAATGTTATTTAAGAACTATTGTGTTTTAGGTGTGTGCCACTTTTCAGCAAGAAATTTCACCTTACTGTTGTGTTGAATTACATGTTTGAAACTCTGGGGAGAGTTATGCTTTCACATAACTACTGTATGTTGCAGAGAAGGAATCTTCATGTGCCTGCTTTACATGTAAACACTATAGGTGTGTGAATCTATCAGTGGTCCCAATTCTACATGATTTCACTGGAAAGAGTCCTGTCTTCTCCTGACTGTGAACTCCTGGGAATGAAATGAGCTGAGTGTGAAAGCATGGACACATTTAAATTTTTCCCTTATGCAAAAAGTCACGGGTTGATGTCTTATTGCCAAAACATATAGACACATTTCATCTGATACAGTTTCACTGCAAACTTTGTGTAAGTTTTGTCTTTATTTCTTAAAGGTAATTTCACAGTTGTGTCATTTATGTTGTGTTATGATGCTTGGTGTGTAAGTAATACTTTACATGGCTCAGTGGGCATATCATTGCACTAACACTGCTGGGGAGGTGCTTGATTCCCCAGGTGGCCATGTGAAAACTCACAGTACCTTAAGAACAGGCACATACAATATACAGTATGTACAAAGTAGAGGTCGGAGACTCCCCCAACACGTTCAGACAAGCATGATGAGAGACCAAGATTTCACACACAATCTTCTCACACTGACAAACACTGCAACCTACTGACAATCAAACCATGAGCCTCTCACATGCAGTCATTTTAACACAGGTGTAAACAGAGGCTTCTTGCTGCTCTCCTCCCCCTCCTGCAAACCTTACCCGGTGGGATGGTAAACCCAGGAGGAAGCTGAATGGTTGTCTGCTGTTGAGGCGGTCTGACAATCAGCTGGGGGGCTACGATCCTTTGAGGTGCTGTGAGTCCAGGACGGGGTTGGGACTGTGCAGATGTGGCCACAGCAGGTGTTGGAGAGGGGGCTGAGGGCCTGACCATGCTGAGTGTGGTAGTCACTGATGTAGTCTGACCAACTCCACATGCAGAATTTGCTGCCACCCCTGCAACACAAGCAGCAGCTGGGGCAGAGCTCAAAGGCTGGGTAACTGTTGTGGTTGTTGTAGCTGTTGCTGTCGTTGTCGTTGGTGTGACAACAGAAGGCGCGGAGGGAACAGTGTTTATTGCAGAACTGACACTACCAGACTGGCTTGACATTACAATGTTTGACTGACAGTCGTCTGTTTTGGAAGCCCCAGTGTCTGTGATCGCTTTGCTGTGGTTCTCCTGTGAAGCTGAAGAGGTGACGGGTCCCACGCGAGTGCCCTGCTGCACCAAGGCTGACACACTGGTTCCGTTGCCGTTCTGGGCTATGCTCGCTACAATATGGTTCGGGAGTCTATGCAAAGCGATGGTAGGAGTCCCCCGGTCGAGCGCGATAGCCGACTGACCAACAGGGATGTTGGCGTTAGATAAGGTGAAAGTCGAAGTGTTGATAGAGGATGTCACCGGTCGAGCAGAGTTTGGTGTCGGTACACTGGTATCCAGGGGGCTAGTAACGTTTTCCGCCACCGCTGTGCTGCTGTTCCTCCTCGTCGTTACAGCTGCGCCGTTCAAACTCTTTATCCGAGCCGAGGCGCTTCTCCGCGGTGTGGTTATGCGCTTTCTCGGTGGGCTAGCTTCCGTCGACGGCTCACCTATGCCCTGGTTAACCTTCGACCCCCGGCTGGATGTGGTGCTGATGCTGGCTGGCGTCGATGCCAAAGTTGACACACCAGATGCAGTCAGTGTTGTGATGGATGCTCCATGTGATTGCGAACCGCTGCTAGTGGCGTTCACACCGGCAGCTGAAGTGGTGGAAGGCTCGCCAAAAGACGAGGTACAGCCAAGAGAAGGAGATGTAACAGTTTTATCCGGGCTGTCTTTAGAGTTGATCTCCTGGCGCATCTCAGATTTATTACGCCGTCCTTGTTGTTGTTGTTCTAGTGTTGTGGTGCCCACTGGAGCTGGTAGCGTTTTTCCTAAGTGATGGTTAGCGGGGGCCACTGAGCCAGCGCCTCCGTTTTCGTCTGTTTTCCCTACTGGGTTGCTTTGGCCAGCAAGTTGTGACTCCAAAGAGCCCACTAGGTCGCTAACAGCTTTTTCATCCACCTCTGAAAAGAGCATATCTTCCAGGGGGTCGGAGGCGCCCGCCATCTCTGATCACAGATAGCTGTCTTATTTTTTTACAGTGCGCCTGCGTGTTACTGGGCATTGTGGGAATGAATCTGACGTCATTAAAAGGCAGAGAGGGAGGGGGTCGTAATTATATTTTTCATGCTTTTTTCTCAAGTCTTGTTTAATAAAGTGTAAGAAAGAACGAAAGAACAGAAAGGGAAAAACTGTTGTAATTGTGTAAGTATCATGTAATTACATAACGATGCAATGTGTGCCTTATACATTGTGAGTATTAGGGTTTACACCGAAAAATCATACAATGATGTATCAAAACGAATTGTACGCTTTATACATTTTCTACGGATAGAATCTCATATCTGGCAACATGGGGGCAGGGTGGAAACGGGCCAGATCGTAGTATCGCGATATGACGGAATGGTTGACTCTCGAACGTCTGTTAAGACTTCTTCTGGCATTTTCTCCCCTCACGAATATCCATGAAAGTGAAAAAAACTTCACATTAAATCAAAATAAGACTGATTTCACCGTGTTTTGCCAAATTATCCTTTTTCTTTTATGAGAAAGGGGAACAGTGAGAGGAAGAGGAGGCAACTTCAGAGGCACAGCCTTCTTCCCAACATGCTTAGCGGCGGGCGAAGTTAAATGAAAACGGCCATGTCGTGTTAGGAGTCAGTACAGAAGCGAACAAGGCTGTCTCAGGTTGTTACTTAATAATTCATGTAATGTAGCATTAAAGCTGGAGCTCTGAAAGTAACATAGCTACCGTGTCGTTTAAGAGAAGGCAGATTTCGTGGAAAAGTGCGTTATCAAAATCAGAGGCCGAACATGAGTGGAGGAGGGACGCCGTACATCGGCAGCAAAATTAGCCTCATCTCCAAGGCCGAGATACGCTATGAAGGAATTTTGTATACCATTGACACTGAAAACTCGACAGTAGCTCTCGCTAAAGGTAAGTTAAGTAACCAAGAGATGCATTTTATAACTTAATATTGGTTTGTTAAGCGATTGGAAAACCGATTAATGTCAGCACAGCTAACGCTAGCTAAGTAAACGTTAGCTTGCCTTGTAGCCTACTAATAGCTAAGTGGTGCTGTGTGCGTCCTTTGTTTACCTTGTGTTTTGGCTAACGTGAAATACGTCGCCCTTACTGCTAAGTACTTTGTGGTATACTCTATTAGAGAGAGTATATCCGTTGTTATTTTAATCGCTTGTTAATAGCCAAATTTGAGATTTAACGTGGTTTAGTGACCTCAAATAACTTTTTGTCATTTATTATATAATAACGGTAACATTAGCTAAGCATTTATCCTTACTCTCCAAAGCTGACAAACGAACTATTTGGTAAAGTAACGTTAGTGGTTGATTAATTAAATGTCACTCGTAATCAGACGTGGTTATTAAATTATAATATGTATTGTTGGATACTTTTGATAACATCTGGTAATCATGGAAAGTAAAATACATAAGTTACTCATGTGTTCTGACGTTCACCTTTGCTCGCTAACAGTTTTTTTTTTTTACTTTCAAATCATTTCATTGAAGAGGGTCAATTGTAATGATGTAAAATGCGTTTAATAAAACAGTAGTCTGTCACTACTAAGGGACAATTAGGACAACAGTAGACAGTAAAGGTGAAATGTAGATAGATATTGCACAGTGCAAGAGTCTATGCTTAAGATGTACCATGCCTCAATTAAAGAACTAATGGTGTGGAGTTATTTCATGTTAAATTATCTTGTGAATTTTTCCAACAGTTCGCTCCTTTGGAACTGAAGACCGGCCCACTGAGAGGCCTATACCACCTCGAGATGAAGTGTTCGAGTACATCATCTTCCGGGGAAGTGATATAAAAGACCTAACAGTTTGTGAACCACCCAAAGCCACTAGCAGCTTGCCTCAGGACCCTGCCATAGTTCAAGTAAGTTGATTTGTATGTACTCTTGTACAAAAGAAATTAGCTATAATGTCAATTTTTCACGAGTTCTGTGTATACGTCCAAGCACATATCTGTGTCAGTGATCTGAAATTACAAAAATGTGTTTGTTAGCCTTGTGAATTTGTTTGAAAAGGGCTGCTTGTTTTGTCATGGTGTTTGAAAGGCCTGTATTTGTTTTCTAGTCATCAATTGGCACCTCAAATGCGGCAGCAGCGCCTTCATTCCAGTCAGCTGGGCCCTATGCTTCATACAGCAGGCCCCCTGTCTCACCATACAGCCAGTTTGGTGTCACACCCCTTGCAGCTCCACAGTTTGGATCTGCTGCAGCAGGAGGTAAGGGTATGTAGATAATACTTAAAGTGTTTTTGTGCTGTTTTAAATGTACAAATTTTTGAGATGAAAACTAAAAACAAGCCAAACGAGCAAGATGCTGCTCATCACGCTTAACATTATTAGCATATTAATCATAGTAAGGGATATAGAATTCTATGGCTTAAAGGTGCAGTGTGTAGAAATCAGCTTCATCTAACAGTTAGGTTCTAGAATGCAATCAACTGAAAGACGTTTCGCTCCCAGCTTGCTTACCCCCTCTCTCTAAATACAAGGAGAACTACGGTGGCCTTCCTCTACCAAAATGTCGACGACAGCATCTAGCAAGGTTTTGTTAAGTGATGAGGTGTCTTTAGATATATATATATATATATTTGGAATTTTTGTTTGATTATTTAGTTTCCGAAACTGTAGTTCATAGTTTACATGTAGATATGATGTACGTTAGATATGATCACACGTCAAACTGCATTTACAACGGTCGAGTAATTAGCTTACCTGTAGTAAACAGGTAGAAAACAGGCAACCTCGGCTTCGTTCTGACGGCCTTTTTTTCTCATTAGAGATTTCCATGGGGGAAAGGCAACACCAATGTTGACCCTCAATTTCTGTCGTCGCCTACG
>JAQLOL010000001.1:20715017-20732143 GCA_029783665.1 Naso thynnoides
CCTCACACCACACACACACACACACACACACACACACACACACACACACACACACACACACACACACACACTGCTGACATAACAGTCTGACTGAGGAGCATGGGAGGTTGAGACCAACATTTCTATTTAACATCTCTTCATGACAAAAGACATTGCAGGCCACAACTTTTTAAACATGGTGTTTAGAAAATTTCCTAAATAAAATTTTGTTCACAAATAACCATTTAATACTACTGACTTGTTTTAACTAAAACTCAATATTACTAAAGACAAATAAACTAACATAACTGAGCCACAGTCGACCACATTCAGCTTCTCTTGACTCATCTAGTGTCAGCTTGGATGTTTTTGAAGCTGCAGGTCACCATCTTGACTTCATCAGAATTGAAGAGCTTTAACAGGTCTCCACATATATGGGATGTGAATGTGTAGATTACTTTGGATTTTTTGTTTTGAGGTGAACTGTTTTTTTGTTTAAGGACCCTGCTGAATAAAGTCAGTCCATCATGACATGCATTATCTACAAAAGTTCACTTCACAGACATATTAAAGAGGTGGGTCTTACCTGCTGGGTCGAAAGGCAGAGTGTCTCCCAGGACTCCAAACACTCCTTCACTCTGGTCCCTGTTGGGCCAAGTATTGTTACGGGGCCCCTGGGGTTTCTGTCCAAGCATCTCTGACATGACACTGTCCATGTAGGTGCTGACCAGGCCCAGGCTGTATAGATCCGAGCTCAGATCTGGCAGTCCAGGGGAGCTCCATTGCCCGATTGGACCCAGGGGTGACAGCCCTGCTGGGGGGCCTTGGGGTGGAGGCTGTTGCCCAGAGGTGCCCAGCCACTTGCTTGCCACTCTTTGCTGAGGCAGGACCTGGGGTGGGGTCTGCTGGGGAGGAAGCTGAGGAGGTGGCTGCTGCTGACTGATGGGCTGCAGGAGGTGCTGGTAGTACTGCAAGGCCTGTGGGGAAGGCTGCTGAGGCGGAGGAGGGGGCTGCTGCTGCGGCTGCTGGGGCTGTTGTTGCTGCAGAGGAGGTGGCTGTGGTTGTGGCGGTGGTTGTGGTTGCTGCTTCTGTACCACTTGGGGCTGAGGCTGTGGCTGGGGCAGGGTCTGAGCTGGGGGCTGCAGGGCATTGTGAGAGATAGACTGGGAAGTTGGTGGAGGTCCACTTGGGGGCTTCAGCTCGGCTGGGTTTGCAGACGCGACAGAGTTCCTCCTCTTGACCAGGGGCGATGCCTGTTGGGATTTTCCCATGTTGAATCCTGAGAGAAAGTCAATGACATCCTGCATCTCTTGGTCAGTCGGCAGGTTCATTCCCTGATCCTCGGACACGGAGCCATTGGCCAGCTGGCTTTGCTGGGCAGAGTCAGAGGTGCAGGACAGGCTGCTCATCTGCAGGATGCTCTGCAGCCTCCCGTCGCTGTGGCCCAGGCTCTTGGCCTTATCTTCAGAGCTACTGGTTGTTAGCATGCTGCGAGACGGAGTGCTAGGGATAGAGTAACTGCCTCCACTATTAGAGCTTGATGAGACTTTCTTGGTAAACTTGGAAGTCAGCTTGGATATTGTTTTTGGCAATCCACTGGAGGTCTTGGAGGTGGTACCAGGAGGAAGGTCAACCTGGCCACCATAGTCTGGGCTTTCTCGCTGCAGCTGCATCTGAATAGTAGGGAGGGCTTGCTCTCTTTTGAAGGAAAGATAAAAACAGGTATTTAATTATTTAGTATTTTAAGTATTTAATAGAGTAATCTAAACTCAGGGGGGTTATACAATTATACAGGTGTAAATTATACAGATTGACAGGTGGTTGGACAGTTTTGGCAATAGTCGTCCTGCATCATCAGTACATGTTTCCCATGTTGTGAAATCAAATTCCAGGGACTGGGAAAAGTTTTCACAGCAATTTAAAGCTTCTAATGTGTATCTTTATCTTTTTGGGGGTCTCAAAGAACTAACCATTATATGCATAATTATTATTATTATACTGAAAATTGACATCATATTATGAATAATGACTGGCAAGTAGAGGCAGGATGAAAAACAAGTGATGTGAAGCTTATTACTGCTGTCATACACTTCTTAATGGAGGAGCAGGATACAAGCAAAGCACTTTTAATAACTTGTGAACTATAATCCAGGCAAATACTCTTCATGATAGGCATACGTGTTGGCATGCTTACTGGATGGATCTTACTAACCAGGCAGACACAGTAATGTTCCTTTAACAGGCTTGTGAAATCACTCTAAACCTCACCGGACAGTACACAAATCACCTGTACAGAAAGCTACCTTAAGAAGCTACCAGTTAAGAGTTTACTACATGTATTACTTTATTACTTTTACTTACTTTCTCTCCTTCCATCTGTTGATGTCAAACACTGCTGTGTAGAGCACGTCTACTAGACCAAGTGTCTTCTCCGGGTCTAAGCTCCGCTGTAGCAGGGACATAGTGGCTGGGTCCTCCTTCAGACACCTAAAAAAATGTATACAGACACATGTGCAACATGACGGGGCACGACAAAAACTACAATTTCAACACAATGTCTTCCACACAAGAGCCCAGGTGCATTTTCAAAAAAAGTTATTGAGCATCTGATATTCATAAACGAGAAAAACAAGAGCCGAAAACAAACCGACAGTCCACTTTTTCAGCTCATGACAGGTAAGTGTATTCATTGTGAGCCATTGTCTCTCAACGTCTCAGCTCTTCAGAGCTGGAAAGCAAACATACAAAAACTTTCTACCTGTATGCTAACGCAAACACACACCGTCTAATCACAAATGGCAACTAGAACGAGGTTTATCAGGAGAAAAGCTTTCACCTCTCTTAAATAATACTGACTTGCTCTGGTGCAAGATTTGTCTGTTAAAGTACTACTATATCCAGCGATCCATAACTGTATACAGCATATATGGTAATAGTCAACATAGACATCATAGATCAATCATAGGTTTTTTGTCTACTAATGTCTATTTTCTTTATTCTATCAAACTGATTCTCATTCCCTGTTGTAAATGCAAAATCCTGACAGAGTTTTACAACCTCTATTTTTGGTAGCCTTATGTTGTCACAATGCTCTCTTGTGTCTGTCACTCATCTCTGACTCTGTACATGAGATTTACATATGTAACTTATCTGTTTACTCTGATAAACTTACATTCTGTTGTTGGAACAAAACCACATGATTAAATATTGGTGCATGTAAGTACTTGGGTAACAACCCAGTTGCGGGTCACGTGTAGCATATTTGTAATTAAGATTTACAATTTCTTGAAGATTTGAATATTAAATGTAAAAAAAAAAAGTTTCCCAGCTGGATGTCTATATTTTAAAAGTGTCTTGATGTGCTTACCATGTAGAGGGAACCTGGACCACCACCTTGGAACCCTCCAGGGTGATCTGGGGAGCATAAGCTTCCTTATTCTCAATCTGAGCTGTATCAACAACCACCTGTCAGGACCCAGAAACACACTGGATAAGCATCTTCTGACACAAAAGCCTTTTTCATAGCTTTTTTTTTTATTCTTATTGCGTATGTACTGTCTGTCAATTCATTTACACATACAGCATCAACAATCTAAAACAATTTCTACCAGTCTAAGTCTTCAAGGAGAGCAGAATGGTTTTACTCGGTCCAGTGGGCAAACCAGTCAGAAACACAGCAAGTCAAAGGCTTTTCATTTGTGTCTGCCATTAATTTCCCACCAAACAGAGCAAGACGGTTCAAGGTGAGGAAGTCGATTGCATTCAATCAGTCGGTGACAACAAACAGGCTAGCCTTCCTGCCTGCTGCTAGTCAAATTTATTTGCGAGTTCTTTGAAAGTGACCTTGGCTCCTTGAGACCAACACAGCTGGGTCACAAGGAGGGAGTGAAGGTGGGAGGAGTCAGTTTCCTGTATTCCAGGAAGTTACCCTATTGTTTTTTGGGGGGGGTTGTTTTTTTTTAAAGGTGTATCCTCGGAAACCCCTGGCTTGCCCAGGAGAGAGAGCCAAACACACACACAAACACACACATCAGCCCTGTTGAAACACATTAGACAAGGTCATTGGGGGCAGGAAAGAGGAGCAGCAGCAAAACAGACAAAGTCAACTTCTCAGCCAGGCTCCCAGAGCCATGACTGTGAGGGGAAAAGGGAGTCGATGGTGAATAATGTTTCTAGTAATGCCAGCAGAACTGATATGGTGATTCTTACTGTAAATGTAAAAGACTGAGTGAGTTTCGGGAGGTATGAATAGTTCATGACAGGGAGTGTATGATGAGTGTATGTTCATCCAAGCGTGAGAAGGACACAATGTATGATCTATGTGTGATCTATTTTGAGGTGAGTGACCATGGGCTAGATAAGGAGTTAATGCGAAGCGCTCATCCATCACCCAGGGATTGTTTTACAGTTAGCACGGGGCTGGCAGGGCTGGACGGGAACACTCGTTCAGCTCAATATAAAAAAACAGGACAGACCACACAGAGGAAATAAACACCAGAACATAAACACACTGGCGTTACTCTTGAGGAGAATCCTGCTGCTGACCCTCCCTCCCATGACTCTCTTTTTTCAGCAGAAGGTGGGGGGGATTCTGTTTGCACACCCACCCAACCAAGCCCAGATGCTACAGGAATGTTTTTTTCTCTTTTGTGTCTCTCTGGTGTTTGTTTACACCTCATGGATGCCCTAAAGCAAGCAGACAGATCTCCTCATCTCCATTACAAATCTAGCAACAATGGGATGCAAGTTGCCAAACCCACAGACGTACAAAGGAGAAGATTCAGTAACTTAAGCAGAAGTGTCAGTGAGGTACAACAGGCCTGCTCACGTCAGTATATCACCTCTCCTCATCGGCTGTGTAGTATCAACTACACTGTGGTAACGGATGTTAACAAAAGCAAAATACTGAATGAGGATCCAAGAAAGAACCTTATACACAACTGTATATCTTAGTACAGCTTGCTCCAACAGGATAAAAAATGAGCAGATGAAAAGTCAGGTGATGATCAATGTAAAGAAAAAAAAAACCTCTTACTTCCCTTTTTATTCATATTTGATTTTTGTAATAAAAACCTACACTCAATACTATTCAATAGCGCCTAAGCAGCGCCACCTAACCTTCTTAAAAAAAATAATATTGGTGGTTTAAAGTGCAGTTTAAGTCACTCCCAAGGCTCAATTAAAGTTGTTTAACTTCACAAACATAAACACCCATATATATCCACCTGATATGAAAGTGTTGCACTCTATTTAAAATAAAAAGATTTCTATTAAAAACAGTCTCAAAAATGGAGAATATCCATTTGTCACATGATTATCGGCTTAATTCCACTGTGTCCATTTGTCTGAGTAATATAGTTTTACTGTAGCAGTTCTGTTCGGTAACATCTCTACTCACCAGACCAGCCTGGGCAAACAGTAGCTGGACAGCTGTCTTGCAGGCTCCTCTCCAACTGGAAGGGCAGACTTGGTTGAGGACCTCTGTAACAGGCGAGTCATCCCTCGGGGTCACTCCGTTCTGGCCCAGTGCCTCCTTAATGAGCTGCAGCATCGTGTGCTGGGGAGAGAAAACACAGTGAGCTGTCAACAAAGCAGTGAACCAACACTGTCTACTAACGTCACACTACAAAAGCTACCAAAAAAAAACCAGCTAGAGCTTTTACTATAAGCACATCTTCCAATGATTGTTTTTTTAAACCTGACCCATTAAAGTGGAACAACACGGAACATAATCATGAAAGAAACACCTTTTCTCACTTTTTGGCAACTGACAGGAAAACTTGAACTTCTTGGTCAAACAAGGTTGATAACCAAGGGAAGTAGCAAGAAGAGGACCGATCGAGTGAGGGACTGTACCGTCTTTAGTTTGAGGTTTTCTGCTGCTGACTCGTTGAAGGACACTCCTTTGAGGAAATGTGAGCCGATCTGTACAGGGATGGTTGGCAACTCGCACTGGATGGGCTGGGATGTGGTCTGCATCCTGCCTGCCTGCTGGGCTTCTGCCTCACTGCAGCAGCCCTACACACACATACACACCAGCTTGTTGGTACATACCAAAACACATACAATTGATATTCTATTAATTTATGAAGATTTTTACAGATTTTTGGAGTGTCAACCCACCTGTAAGGCTGCCTCCACAGCTTTGGGGTTAAGATGAAAGCCGGCCTTCAGTGCATACTCACTATGGCCCAGGCTATCTAGTGCTGCTTTGTAGGCCTGGAGATAGAGATACTATATATTACTGGCCATATTCTAAATCTACAGGCCACTGCAATAGGTGAACATCCAATTCCCCGTCCTGCACTTGGGATTAGACTGTACCTGTAAAGCATTGTCAATCTTGATGCTGAGCTCCTTCAGCTGGTGCTCAGGGATGGTGGTGTTGTTGGAGCAGAAGAGCTGCTGAACCTGGATGCCTGCCAGGCAGCCGTCCCGGCCTCTCTCTCTCAACTTCCCTGTGGCCTGAGGGTATGGCAGAGTACTGGGTCAGAGTCACAGAATAAACATCTACATTGCTAAAGCACAATCTCACACAGAAATACAACAACAACTTTAGAATGAGTGGGGTGTACTGAAAGATGACAGGCATTTTGGAAAAAGGTAAGCGCTTAGATGTAAGGGAATAAGCAACAAAGAGAAGAGGATCGCAGGAGGTTTTACAGAAAATACAGGAAACGCTGCAAAAAAAACCTTCACAAAATGATATATGTTTTGACAAAACAGATATGAAGCACTGGAAATGACAACTTTTTAGATGACAGAAAGCATGTGTAGACCTCTGAAAAAAAGAGTCCTGACTTCTCCCCTTTGCCTAGTTGCACCCCCAGCACATTCTGCCCAAGTCTATCCACACCTTGTCCCCTCCAGCCCTTATACTACGTATGCCAGGGCTTAACCGATCAATCAACCCACTATTCTCCTCTCTGTCTCACTTTATACAACAAAGCTCAAAACGGGCCAGTGGGACTGATTAGCCTGGGGATTAGTTTGGTCCTCTTACCAAATGGTCCTCTTAACATGGGTTTAGGTTTAGAGAGGAAAATAACATAACATTGCAGGTTCACACACAAATTGCAGTCCCCAAGAAGAGGAAATAGGAAATTGCAACTGAAAATAATAAATGGCCAGCATCTCTCAGGAATGTGTGACAAGTCAGAGTTCAACCTCACACAGGCAAACCTTGTGTTACTTAAGCCCAAACGAGGAAAGTCCCCAGGCCTCCTGTGGCTGCATACCTGAGCTGCACCTTTCCACGAGCGAGAAGCCTCCTCCTGCTCTGTGAGAGGCCCAAGGTCGGAGCTTTGTGAACGGGCATTGGCACAGCGCTCCTGGGCCTGGGCAAGAGCCTCTGCCAGGCAGGATTGGGCCACAGGCTGCACCTTCTGCAAAGCCTGTGACAGAAACTGGAAATGGACCTGCATCACCGTGAGGAAGCACCGTCCCAGCACCTGGAGAGACATGACAGACATTACTGTTACAACATACAGTACCTCATTCTCAAAATGCCAGAGCACCACAGTCAGGATGCTTGACACACTAAACAATATGGAGGCCCACAGGTTAGCAAACTGACATGTAAATCCACATGTCTCAGTGATTAGTTAACACTTTAAATAACCAATTTCTTGTGCTTCTTTTAAACCAAATGACCTCGTCATTGTTTCCTTTACCACACCACAGAAAAAAACCTTTAAATTCACTTAAACAAAACACTATTTCAGGCTACATTATGTGGCTTAAGCACATTTTCCTTGGAATGAGGTGCAGTGAATAGAAATACTTTTCACAACATAGCACATTTTCATATGGTCACACCCTTAAAAGTTTCACTTTGCTGAATCACATGAACTTCACAGCAAATTGCTTTAGAACTGCTCCTTTTAATGATGATAAATTTAACCATCAGAATCAAACAAAAAAAGTAACATGAGGGCACCTAAATGAGCATCATATTATGTAATAGTTGATCATATCTTTCACCCCATACCATTTGACTGCAAAACCATAGCAGTGTATCTACTTTTGAATTAAAACTTTGAGGTTGTATTACAAAGCACAAACCAGAAATACATCTTTGCAAATAAAACAACTTGAAAGAACATGTTTTAGGCTACCCACACGTGTAGGTCTTTGTGGTAAATTATGTACTGAAAACAAATATCAAACATCTGAGCATGAGTTCAATGTGTATTTATATTTGCAGACAAAAGACAGATGGAGAACATATTGGATTGATTAAGTATGTTGGTTTGTCTGTCTGCGAGAGGAAGACAGAGAAAGTTGGTTGATTTATATTGAAAGATTACAAAATGTCAGGTAAGACAGCAACATTTAATGATATGGAGCTATTGATTTCAATAGCAAAAACGTGTGAAACAGTTTATCAGAGCGGAAACATTTTAACATAAACAAAACGGCAGTAACCCGGAGAGAAGAGGAAACTTAACACCATTCTTGCCAAGATATAGGCTGAAATGTTGGTCAAAAGTGTTGTCTTTGTAAGTTTACTCCATGTTATTGCAGGTTTATCAAACAGTTTTGTCCACATTTATTTATCTGACTTTTAACAGTAGTTCTGCTGATATTTTTTCAAATTAATTAGTAATTTGCTCAACTCAAGGAGTACTTTTCATTTTTTTGTAATCAAGGAACACTTTGAACTTTGCATATAAGAATATATTATGTAACAATTATTTGAACGCTGCTGAAATGTAAAAATGTAACAAAAATTTTGGTTGACAAACATCGCTCTACGCCCACTGAGCTGAATGCTCAAGTGTGTGTTTGTTAAGTGACAGAACTTTCCAGAGGGTAGAGGCTGTTTGTTGTCCAGTTAGAAAAATAAGAGAAACGGGACACCACAGCGTCTACCATGGTCACAGGGTTTTCTTTTTCAGGTACCTGCTGAAAATATCTCAAGGGGGAGGCTGAGTTGTGAGACAGAAATATGCTGCTGCTTTCTGATGGCAGACAAGAAGAACAGGACACAGCGGCCTTCACCTCAACAAACTACATGTGTAAATAACTGAAAGGCATAAAACTTCCACTTACTAGAAGTTTCACTGTTTTGTTTTCATAGCAACTACAAAACAGGATGCAGTTTAAAAAAACAAGTATCTACTATTTTCAAGCAAAGTGTGTGTGTGTGTGTGTGTGTGTGTGTGTGTGTGTGTGTCTCCATTCTGTGCAGAAAGCCATCGTCTTGTTTGCATAAAAAAAACCTGCTTGCCCCAAAGCTTACACCATCTACTGTACATGCCTTGGAGGCATATGCAAAGAAACTTTTAATGCAGTTTGCAAAGCCTTAAAAAACACTTCCTCAGATGTAAAAAA
This sequence comes from Naso thynnoides, assembly GCA_029783665.1. Taxonomy (NCBI): domain Eukaryota; kingdom Metazoa; phylum Chordata; class Actinopteri; order Acanthuriformes; family Acanthuridae; genus Naso; species Naso thynnoides. Next base: position 20,724,333 of record JAQLOL010000001.1, read on the forward strand.
AAAAAATTAATTAATTAATTAATTAATTAATTAATTAATTAATTAAAAAAATAAATAAAATATAAAAAAACCAACCAAAAAAAACAAACAAACAAAACACCTCTGATACTGATTCCCCGCAAGGCACTGCAATCTAAAGGATGCATTTTCTACTGCTGCAGCTTTAAAATAATAGCATTTAACTGGGGAGACACTAGTGACTTTTATCATTTAGTAGTAGCAGGAAATGCAATGTGTCAGTGATTTTAGCACTTCCAGCTATCATTCATCAAAATTTCATCTGCAAAACAAAACAAAGGTCATTTTCAGCATTTTTTCACAACTGACCAGTCTAAAAAAATTTTGCTGAGAGTAATAAAACAAGAAGGCGCAGCCACAATGAGCAATTAAATGAGGTGCTGCGATTGACAGGCTGCAACCTTCAACTTTTCAGCTAGCTCATCAACTAACTCCTTGTTCCTCATAACGTTTTCAGATTCCCTATCAGCTTTGAATTTAAATTCAAAACATTGCCAAATAGGCACCTTTATTTTTTGTGTTGATACCAAATCCTTGACCATAGCGTTGTTGGTCAACTCTCCTTACTCTCTCGTCACTTGAAAAGTAAAATTTGACTCCTGTTACTGTGTAATGCGACTCTGATGCTGCTGCACAGAGCAGAAACTGAACCATTTATAGCTGGAAAAACGACAATGTGGTCAGTGGAGCAACTAATGTAATCGTGTATACCCACACACTGTGTTAACAGTGGTGACAACAACTACAGCAGCAAGCCTTACAACTAACCGGCTGACTGAACAGCAGTTTAATAGACATTGTCATCACCAGAGCTGTGCTGTAAGCAGAGTTAAAGACGAGCTGAAATCAAAAATGCACTCTCAGCCCTTTTGGACCATATCCCTGCTCCTTCTTAGTCAAACTTAAAAATGTATGGCAAAAAAATTACAAAAAATCAATTATTTCATATTTTCTAATTAAAATTTGCCACTGATGTCTTTCATTTAAAACAAAACTCCTGGATCCCTGATGTCATCGGTGACTCAGGCTGTTATTGGTTGAATCATTTTTTAATTCAACCAATTATATCACGAAAATCCACCTGTCAATAGAAATGTAACGTCCAAATGAGGTTAGACCCACCCATGTATAAAATGGGACGGATATAGTGCCTACCCCTCCACCTACTGTGAACTTGCTGTGGGAGAATTGATAAACGCAGATGAGAAATTCCTACACCTGTTATTTGAACACTGGGCAACTAATCAGAACTTAATCAGTCAATGGAAATTTATTGTGTATGTGAAGTAGACAAACAGATAACAGAGGGCATATACAGTCTGATAACGAAGCTTGGACGCAATACAAAGAGCTAAGCAATGCAAACTGTTGCCAACTGCAGTGTAATCTAATAAATTGCACAAGCATGAACACAGGCTGAAAATGAGACCTAATGCAATTCAAAGTGTTACAAAGTCATCTACAATAACCAAGTGAGGAGAAAAATGAGGCCATGGCTACAGCACCAGATAATGGAAAACACATGTAACTGGCTGTGCCGTATCCCACACAGTCATGGAAAATATGAGAAATAAGAGTACAATGGAGCCGAGCCGGCGATGGGCCCCTCTAGGCCCAAACAAGGCAAATCATGAATCAAACAACATTTACACTTCTCTTTTTGAGGACACCTGTACTACGAGTGGCATTCCTGAGATCTAAAATGCTTCTAGGGAAAGACAGTCTCAAGCTGTTATAATATTCAGATGGCCATGTAATGTCACACTGCTGTGTGATCTATAGAAAAAATACATTTGTCTTTTGCTGGCTCACTACCTCTTAATTTTCACTTCTTTTTATGGGTCTCCACTTTTACACAATCATTCCAGGAAACAGGAAGATCACAACTGTTCTGACCCCTCAATGTCCTAGAGCTGGTCACTTACATATGTTTTGTATTATACGAACTGAAACTGATTTACGGTTTAAGTCAGTCCAGATATGATGCATCAACTGAATGAGCAAGTGTATGCTTTAAAGTTAAATCGCTTAATTTGTTAAAGAGGAGCTCTTCTTTATAGGATATCCTAATTAGGTTTAAACAAACAAAAACTGTGCTTGTTTTTCTTGTAAACCAACAAAGGTCAGGCCTACATTCACTTATCGAAATCCATTTTGTGTTCTTTGAGTACTAACAAACATGTCAATTAGGGATGTAACAGTATCAAAAACTCACAGTATTATAATACCCCGGTATCAACTCAACGGTACAGTACTCATTGCAGTATTAAAAAAGAGACAAAGACATGGACAAAATGTTGCTTATTATTATTATTAGCTTATTATTTTCCATTTTTTGTAGTTCTTCACGTATAATGCTTTGATTCCTGCATAAGCATGTGCAAATAATTGTCATATTTAATGTCCTAATCATTGAACAATGATTTGCAAATGGCCCAGCCCATTTCCTGTGCTCTTTTCTTTATCTAGTAACGTCTTTTTGTTCATTCCATGAGCTAAACGAGCATTTTTCTTGGTTTCCTTCTTTCTCCCTGAGCTGACTATGTTCGTCTGCTGAGACGATAAGTATTCCACACGGTTCAGCAGGTCTCTTGCTATGGGAGTTTTGTTTTTGTTTTGTTTTTTTTCACCAAAGACAAAGTGAAGGAAAGCTTATTCCTTGATTTCTTCTACACATCTTAGCTAACTCAAATCTTAAGTTTGAGAGAACACTTCAGACATGTGATCTCCTTCACTGTAGCCCACCCTTGTTCCTGTAAAAGCATTGTAGTCCGTGATTTGGATTGTTTCTCGTCCTCAGAGCGATGATAAAAGAGCCACAATGGTCGATGGTCCGTGTAGTTCCAAGTTCCCTCCACTCAGCTTCACTGCAGTTGAGACAAAACTGCATTTTTTTGCCCAGGAAATCTATCGCTTGATACTGTCACATCCATAAAGGTACCGAGGCACTTTTACTACCACAATATCGTAAAATTAACGACAATTAACCGTTACATCCCCAATGTCTATCCTTCTTTGTCCAACATCTGCTGAGACCAGTCTGTTTTAGAGTTTCCATCCATGTTTGCTTGCTTACAGTCTTCTTCATGTTCTTTTGCCAGCACATTTCTGCATTTCTTAGCACATTAGCACCACCTTCTATCTACAGGAAAAAACAGCATGAAACCACCAGCAGGAATGTGTTTCACTTTGCCAACATGCATGTGCATGATACAGTAAAGTGGGGAGCCACTCATAAAAATACTGCTCCACTGCACTACTATTTGGCAAAAATCAATCTGTGGCCTTGTTTAGACAAGAGCAGCCATACTTTGAAAGGAAAAGTCTTCCTTTGCATTTTTCAGAAAATCCATTTTTTATGATCCACATAAACAACCTAAAGTGCTCTAGGGCGCATGCCAGGCCAGTAGTTGGCAGTGTAACTTTGTAATGCCACGAGATGGCGATGGTGAGTCCCTGCAGCCTCTGGTCTGTCACAGCTGCAGGACAAAGAAGACCAGCCTGGCGGAGGAAATGGTTATCCTGCTACAAGCTACAAGTCTAGCAAACACAACAATGATCACAGAAGTCTCATGCTACAGCTAGCTTGATTGCCAAATGTTGCCTACCCCAGCTTTAACTAAGGTGTTTGCTGTCCTTTGCTGTTTTAGCCTCTACTGTTTGGGCATTTCATGTGTTTTCTTCTCTAATTGTGTCTTTTTTCACAAAACTCAAGTCAAAAGAGCCAATGAAATAACAGTAAACAAATTATATGTTTCATGTCAGTGACAGGAAACAGTCATATGATCCATTCACATTGCATCAACACACCAGTGACTGATTTTTTTTAAAAAAGCAATGTTTTTATATAGCTGAAGACAAAGGGTTTGCTTTTTCAATATGTTTCCAGCATTCACAGGGGGTTGGCTGAGGAGCTCAGTCATCTGACTAGAGCAGCAGTCAAAGACTCTCTGGTCGTGGGGACCTCTCTGTCTGCCTCTGGTCATCACTCTGTGGTTTGAATTTACAAGCTCGGCAAATGGCCTCTAAACAAACCGTGACATTTTCATGCATATTTGGCAGTGAAGTCACTCTGAGCAGCCGGGGAGTCAGACTCTGATTTGTAAAAAAGTGTTTTTCTTTGCAGACTACACTGATCTGAACTTTTGGGGGCTCTTGGTTAAAAAAAAGTGGGGGTAAAAAAAAGAAAGAAAGAAAAGACGAGAAGGAAGCGTGAGCTGGGAAACACAGGGGGAAAATCTTCACATACCACAACTCCCAAAACTCAGACACGGATTTGGTTCTTTCTAAAGACCTCATACATACAGCTGCCAAGCAGCATTCCTTGACTCATGCAGACAAAGGAAAATCCCTTTCACAGTCACAAATACATCACATTGTACGGCACAGGCTGAAGTAGCAGCAATCATCACAAGCTAAGTCTAAACAAGTGTAGTTTGTACGCACAAACAACTTTCTTCTGTTAAAACACACAAGATAGTAGTGCGGATATTTGGTCAAAGCGATGCCTGACTAGAATGTACACAAACCCAAGCCTTCTACAGGCTTATTAAGCCTGCTGCAAATTACATTAATTACAAGTGCACTTACACAACATTTTCATGAATTGATCTCAACCAGCTTTTCATTTTTAATTTTTGATGCACTTCCTGTCTTGCACTTTTTGTGACTCTCTTCTTTTGAAAAACAATGCCCTAAAACCTAAAAACATATATCACTGCATGTTCTGTACTACTACTACGAATATCTTTTGGGATTAAAAAACCCACTTACTGTGCCATTTAACCCTACTACTTCTGTTAACATGTAACTGGCACATTATACCTCAATCTACTTAAAAAAAAATATTATGTACGTACACTGTTTTTATGAAAGTTAATACAACTAACGTACTCAAATGAGGCCACATTGATTAATGTGTTTCCTTTTCTGCTTTAACAAATGTACCCTTTATGCTCAGGGCCAGACAGCAAGTATGACTGCCAAGCCATGCGGTCTAAACTTTCACAGACTTGGGCTTCCTCTAATATTCATCTGTGCATATCCAAGACCACAAAGAGTCAGATTTACTGACTGCGGTGCAAAAGTGTTTCCTGTTTTGGGCTCAGCCACATCCACAGAGGTCCTGCAGCACCTCCAGTGTTTTGGCTGCAGCCGTGTACCCATTCACTGCTACATACTAAAGGGTTATGAAAACACTAATTACCCCCATTACTTTTGCTTTATATTGTAGTGTTTCACCTACAAAACCACCTATGATACATTGCTACTGTTTTGTCACAGCTGCCACAAAATCAGAAATAAAGGGAATTTTTCTGTCTAAATATTTAAATGTATTATTTATATTGCACTACGTACAGAATAAATGGACTGACATATGAAAAAGAAAAACAGGTGCAGCAAAGGAGAATTCTGTCTGAAAGCAAACATGCAAACATACTTGAGGGATGATGGTGGTTAAGATTTTAGGCCAGACATATTTTTCCCAAGTTTTCCCAAGTTAAAATCAGCCATTATTTATATGTTAATGGTAAAATCTCTTTCTTTGCTCATTTTTCTGTGGTGTTTGGGTAGTACATGGTGCCCTGTACTGTTTTGTATACTGACCAAATAAAATGTGTTTTGGTTTGGAATTGTGGATGTTGTTTGTTTTGTCATCTTAACATTTGGCACGACCCACTTACAAGGCAACAAATATTTATCATGCATATTTTTTGGTCTTTGTTTATTGGACTTTCTTTCTTCAAATGTTGGAATTCCAGTGACTGCTGAACTAAAGTTCCAGTGTGATTTTGCTAATTTAACTCCAAGTGTCTATCTGCCACCACAAGACAACCGTTACAGACGTCTTTGCCTAATCTGTGGGTAGAAGGTGAAGAGCTTCACAGGGACTTCCACAGGCTCACAACTGTGTATTTAATGGAGGATAAATAAGTCGATGCAGTAATCATAAGGAAAGATGGGGATTAGGCTGGAGGCTGTTTGGGTGTGGTGTACGACTGAAAATACAGCTAATTGATGCAGATGGCACCACATGAGAGACTGTCTATTAGGGCAGCACAAATGGAGCAAAACTGATTGGAATTACTCTGATAAATACTATTATTGAGATTTTCATCACAACTGTGATTTCATTATAATTAGCCCATTCTCAAAGCAGGAGGACCCATTCAGAGTAGTGCTATTACCTAAAATGAACCTGTGTTTGAGCTCTGTCAACAAACGTTAGTCAACTTGGCTTCTAAACTGGGTTTAAAGTGGATTTGGCAAGATTTAGCAAAGCAGTATAGGCAAGAGTTTCTTAAACAACCATGGGATTACGCTTTTATTATAGGTAGTGGCTTCTGAGGATTTCACAGAATAATAGATTAGTCAACTAGTTGACTATCAAAACCACTTGTCAACACTGCATTGTAAAGAAAAATTTGCATCTGAGGGCACTGTGAAAAGTGGCTCTAGATAGTTATAATACACTGTACAGTACAGGACGTAACAGCAACAGAAATGCACTTACAGGAAGGAGTAGAAAGAAACATGACTGTACACCCTAGCGCTCTACTGCAATCATCAGTGTAGAAATACTTCACCAGAACAGACATAGATTTGTTTGAACAATCATTCTTTATGTATGCCATGTTACATAAACAAAATTGAAGGTATTTAGAGAAGGAGAGACTCCTGTTATCCCTGCAAGAGAGCCGTCATGTTGTAACTGCAGTCAAACAGTGTCTGCAGCCCAGACAAGCTTGCAAGAGGTTTAGTCCAATCAGAGTAGGGCTTCTCTGTAAACAGACTCTCTGAACCAATAGAGGACTTCACTATTTCAACAATCTCCAGGTTGGTCCAACCTACATTAGTTAACCTTTTTTTGTTACATCTGAGAATGTTTGAAGAATTGATCATTGTTGTTGGGTGAAAAAACAGCCCATATATCCCACAATTAATCCATTAGTCAACTATGATTTGGGAGTTGCACATGACCACTAAAACAGAGCAGTCATTAATACCCTAGAAGTTTCTATACGCCTAAAGGTCTGGGCTTCTCAGTTATGTTCATGTTCTTTCCCCTTTTATAGAGTTCTCAACTCTGTTGAAAGAATATATTTATACAAGATGTGATACAGTGCAGATGCACAACCAGTTCTTCTGTGAACTACATCAACCACAGATTAGCCGGACTGGAATTAATGGTCAGACAGAGTCTGTGTGTACATATTTCCCTTTGTGATGTCTAGGAGAAGCTAAAACTCTCTTGATTAATCGGATGTGGCAAAAGACAAATGGACAAAAACAACAGAGCAAAGCAGAATGAGGCACAAATTGTATCAGAGACAGAAAAAGAAAGCGATTCTCACATCACAGCTGAGCCCGACAGTTATCTACCACTTCAGTCTCAAAATTATCCATTTAACTCACTTTAAAAACTTCTGAGTAGGGCTGGGTATTAAACTTCAATACTTCTATGGTACCAACTGAACTGCCTAAATACTACTGAGTATTGAACAATGTCAGGTATCAAAATTTGGTATCGAATGACCAAAGAAGTTTATCCTTTCAGCATCAGTGAGCCAATACACATGCAGCATGCTTGCTGTGCCAAGATCTAATGATACTGTTGATTGGCTGTACTCTTGTGTTTTGCAGGAAAAACACCAGATTACACCCAGAAACATGGCTGACCACAAGTATGTGTAATGTAATCTTTTGTTAAATCCAATTTAGGGCTGGGCGATATGGCTTGAAAATAATATCTCGATATTTTTTGGCAATTCGGCGATATACGATATATATCT
>JAQLOL010000001.1:20741489-20757170 GCA_029783665.1 Naso thynnoides
TAACACAGATATAAATTTACTTAATATTATTTATTAACAAATAACAAATTGTACATTAGCACACAGCAAAAAGCAGCACTGCAGACATAGAATTGAAGCGAATAGAATTGCTGTGTTGCTGTGTACGATATTAATTAAAAGAAAAAAAAAGACTGGATCAGAAGGCTGGATCGGCATCATTCATCAGATATCCGATCCAGCTAATTAGTCAATATCGGAGCCGATATTCGATCTGCATCCCTATACCGAATGACATTTTTTGATACTCAATGGTATTAAGGCATTTCGGTCGGTGCCTAAATAGTATAGGACTTCGATACCCGGCCCTAAATGTAATAATCATTTTGTTCAGGCTTGGTGGCCCTGCCAACCAACTTAAGATGCATTTTAATACATTTTTTTAAGCTTATTTCTAATTCCTGTCCTTGATAATCATTTAGGTAATTATCTAAGCATTTCTTGGCAACAATAACATCATATGTAACGCAGAAGGAAATGGCTGATATGCATGCAGCTGGACATAATTTGAACTAATTGTTGGACAATGATGAAACAAGTTTCAAGAAAGTGGTTTGAAAGACCCAAAGTTACATATTTAATATTTGAGGAAAAAAAAAAAAAAAAAATATTTTTGTTGGTTAAAGCAGCAGTAGTATTCCATCGTTAGTTTTTAGAATTATTTTCTCCCATCTTTTCTCATTGCCGAAAGACTTTTTTTTGTGTGTGTATGTTAAATAAAACACTTGAAACCATATGACAGTATATGGCTTCAACAAGTTCTGTGGGGTCTTACTTTTCAGGGTGAAAACCTCATCTTGGTTTGATGCAGTTTATGGCCCCATGCTTCTCAGAGTGAATAACCAAAGTAGGAACTGCTAAAGCACAGTGAGTCACAGTCCTTTCAGCCTGGACAACAAGGGCTTTTTTTTGTAGAATATCGGGCTACTTGTTTTGTTACATGAGTTGTCCCAGGCAGATATAATTTATCTGTGTAAGGTTATTAGAGAGTGTCAGTGGTCTGCATTTCCTTCCTGGCTATAAAACTCTGTATGCAGAGGTTATCCAAAGAGAAGCAGACATGGCATCAATGTTAATGAGGCCTGCTGGCTTCTCAGAGTAGCTCTATTGGCTGCTGGCCTCCCGTTGCAGGACAAACTGTATTAGAGGTTGCACCCAAACAAATACATGTGATAGCAGAGTCCCTCCGGATGCACACTGGAGTTATGCCAGCCCACTTTAACGTCCTTCCTCCAGTAGGAGCTGCTCTGGGCTAATGTTAGCTCTACTTCCCCACTCACCATACATGTCAGCTGCTCAGCTTTAACAGGAAGGGGGTTAATGTTTCCTGGAGCAAGCTCCCTGTCGCCAGTAACAAAAACATCAAACCACATATGCCTCCGGGTAAGAGTATATAGTAAATCATAGTAACATGTATAATTTACCTGGCTGTTCAAACCTCTGTGCAAATCACGTCAGCTATCAACAGACAACTCAGAGGACATTTTGTGTGGTAGCATTCCAGCTATGACTTAGGTAAAACCAATAACCAACCACCTTTTGTGAGAAATTACATGGAACATGCACACAAATTCCCTGCAACAACCTACTTTGTTTTCATTATAGGAAAACGTTTCTAAACCTGGGGTGGTGTCCAGTACATCTGCACCCTTCAAACACTGGCTACTGAGCTCCACTCGACCGTAGAAGTGCCATTGCTCAAAGGCACCTTCACACCAGCTGCTGAGAAGCTTTTGCCTCTTATTTTATTCACTTTTCCCCCACAGATTTTCAAACAGATTTGACTAAATAAAGCAGTCAACCTTCTGGTCACAAGCCAACTTCTGTAAACTTACTGATACTGCCATTCATTAAACCAAGAGCAGTAGCTTTTGGACCTGCAGCAGCCACATTTGTGTGACTGTCACATCACAGCTAGGTAGCTTAATGGCTGTGGATGGGGCAGCTGTTACCCACGCTGACAGCTCCTTATCCATCTGCCACTGTGCAGCAAACACAGTCCCTCTGACGCTCCAGCCACAGGCCCGACATTAGCTCTCTCATGAAGTCTATTTCAGCCTCCATGGGCAAAACAGCTGCCCTACAGTCCACACCGCACTGTTTTTAGACACTCCAAAAGGTTCAGCTCAAAGAAAAAAATGTTCTCCCCTACATCTGTTGCCAATGAAGCAAAGGAATGCATTTCCCCAGAACTCTCTTAATGTGGGTTCAAACAAGCACCAAAAACCAGGTCAGGAAAACCAATCATACGTTGCAAAACATCTCCTTATAACATCAAGTCATTGTATAAAAAACATATATATAACAACTAATTTAGTTTTGAAAAGCAAGATTTTAAATGTACATTTGGTTCACTGAAGACATTCCACAAAGCAGATAAGCTATAGTAAAGTCTGAAAATCAGCAGACAGGTCGAGGAGGTCAGTCCAAATGACAGGACAAGTGCCGTGAGCAACTGTGTGACAGGAGCTGAGCCAGGCTCCTCTTGCCCACTGAACACAAGGAGTGTATTGTGGAAGGCCCTGGTCTCCTCATACCAGCACACAGAAAAAAAACACACTCTCGCACATGCAGCTGCATGACTTTGTGAGAGGCCGAGAAAAATAAAGGCCTTGGCTACAATTTTAATATTAACTGCAAGAATAGATTTCTGACATCAACATAGTGTTTCTCCTGGAGTTATTTTGCAGGCAGCTGCAGGTTTTGATGGTTTGAGGGCAATGTTTGGTTTTGTTCCCACAACTAATCCTGTTTGGTTCCATTTTTGTTCTGAGGTTTTGGAACTAAAAATACATTTACTTTGATACTCAAGTTATCACAAAAAGCTGTTTATATACATACTCTTCTGTTGCACGTTGTTCTCTGAAGTCATAGCTAATTCTGCTCGATTGTGTTGTTGGTGAATTCTACATTTCCTTAGTACTGAAACTTGTCAAGATGCTGAAATAAACCAAGTAAAGTTCTTAGAAAAACCTAATACTCCTGTACTAATAACCTGTACTGTCATAACCATCACTGTTAGTAGCTTATGACTCCAATAAAGAACAAACAAGCCAATCTAACAAAGGACATACTTGAGGGCCCCACAGGTCGTGTCATGCCATGCGTGCAAACACTAGTTTTAACATTTACCATTTCCTGAACCACATACAAAACAATCAATTTACTAACTACATCTTACCAGGGGAGTCAAGACGATAACGGACATCAAAATAGACACATAAACGGCAATAATTACAGTATGTAATTATTTCTGCAAAAAGCATACATACCTTTCAGTATTTGACTGTAGGCAAACAAAATTAGCCCAGATATCCCCTCCAGAATGGCTGTATACAATAGAGCATGCTTAATGTGCCCAACCAGTGGGTTTCAATAAGTGAGAGCTGTGATGAAAGGCTCTGATGTCAGTTCCATTCATGAAAGGCTGGTGGCAACCTATGGGGATGAAAATGCTTCCCTCAGCCTATATTGAGCAGGGCACACACTGAGGTTTCAGGTTGTGCTGCTGCATGCCAGCCACCAGGGTGCTGTATTTTTAGCCAGGACAAGAGTAAGAATTTATCATTCCACTTCAGGCACTATAAGACAGTATGAGGAGGTGGTACCATAAAAGTTTGTTTTTTTGTTTGTTTTTTTTAATAAACAGAAAAAAGCTGAGGGTTGGTCACACAAAACATTTTCTTTATATTTTCACACCAAATCAAGCTAAATACACCACAAACTGCAATAACTTTACGTGTGAGAAGTCACAACTTTCTGCACAGGAGAGAAAGACAGGTCTCCTGTACCACTGCAGGCTTGAGAAGAGTACGTGTAGAATATGTGAGACCTGGTTCGAGCTACTACTGAAGTGCCCTTGAGCAACATATCAAACCTCTATCAGCTCCACCATTCAATGCTCCACTGTGCGGCTGACCCTGACTTCCAACCTCCTTGTGGAAAAACACAAGCAAAATGTTTCCTGCAGGGATTAGGAAAGATAAGTATCACATTACAGTAGAGTTTTGTGGTTGCCTTGATTCTTGTTGTATTTGATCATCTCTGGTGCACGAGCAGTCATGCATCTCACTGGGAACATTTGACTGAAGGGCAAATAGCTGACCACAAACGAAGGCTAAACTGGTTTCCCAGGAGACCTGGGTGAGATTTCCCATGCTGGAAGATGCCTTGTCCCCCTTATCTGTAAGCCCACTAGCAGTTTCCCTCTGGATGAGGATTAGCATCTTATTCAATTGTGCCTATAATATAGCCTATTTGGTTTTAGGTGTACAAAATAAGCTGCGCTAACCAAGCGAAAACAGCAGATAGATGTAGAGCTGAAACATCTACTGTTACAGACCCCTAGTTTTGTGCATTCAAATGAAAATCCTGTCACACAATACAAACTCAAACAAGCCTCCATCTCTCTAATGCATGATAGGCATGTTAAACTTGCTGTAGGTGGAAAATATCTAACAAGCTGATGGCACTGTATCCACACCATCTTTGCTTCTTTAATTGTAAGCCGGGGGGGCACGACAATATGGCAAAACTATCACTGAACAATTATATCATTTTAAAGAATGATGCCTGGAATTTTTAGTAAATATTACTAGGGCCCGACTGATGTATCAGTTCGCTGATATAATTGGCCAATATTTGCCTAATGCAGATATATTGGTATTGGTATGTTTGCTCTCTAATATGTGCGGATATTAAAACTGTTACTTTCAGCTGAAAAAAAATACATTGACTAGTAATTTAAAATCACGTAATTTGTCCAGGAGAGGGCGGTCTGTTATTTAATTGGTAATAAGTAAAGTGTTTACTGTTTGGTGTAGGGCTGGGCTATACGACAAAATCTTACATCTCGATATAGGTCATTTCTTATCCTGATAACAATACATATCACAAATTTATGTAAATTCCATGAATATATAAATAAAAATTCATATAAAATAACAGGGAAAGGCCTTACTCGTAATACATTTTTTCTTACATACTCATTAAAATATAGGTCCTTATTCATATTTAATCCTAATCTCCTTTTAGGCTATTTATAATCTTTGACAGAAGCCCCTTGTAACATCTGAGTCTGGGGTTTGTTTTGAGCACTTTGTGGCTTTCATGCAAGTTCAAAAAAATTTATGAAACATATTTCTTCTTCAAATGTTGCCCACTTGTGTTAGTTTCTCGCCTGACACTACATTTTACAAGATTATATTGAACTAATCATGATTAACGTACTTTCACCAAATACTCATTTTTACTGAACAGTGCTTGAACACATCACATAAAAGCAAAAAATTTGGGACAAAACTGACTTTTATGGATGATGGTAGAGCAAAGACCAGCCAAATAAAAATCAGTGTTTTTCTAAGCATGTTCGATTAAAACATAAAGTATTCATCTTACCCTGTTCTCCCCTACTGTATAAGCAGTATGTATGCATTAGAATAAACTTAAGGCAAAAGTTGCATTTAAGATCTAATATCTACGCCATTTATCCCAAAGGCAATACATTAACCAACAGGGGTGTAACAATTCAATCAACTCACAGTTTGGTTCGATTCATAACACAGGGCTCACTGTGCAATACACGGTCCCTTCTTAGTGCAAATTGCAAAAATAAAATCTCTGACATCAAATCTCTTGTAGCCAGGCCACAAAATACAGGTTCTTACTGCATTTCCTTGTTGTAAATTAAATTCCAGGGTAAAATGCAATATATGAGTGTCATCCAGGGTTTCCTGCAGGAAAAAACTTTGGCCAGGGGGGGAGTAATATCAAAACATTGGTAAATGCCCGTGTATCTTTTCCGTTGCAAATCTCACCGAGTAATGGCTTGTAATAGCGAGTAATAATCTTATAAACGAGGTTTATAATTTATTAAGTCCTTGACGTTTTATTATTTTAATAACTTTGCTTACCTTTGCGACGTCGCCACTTTCCCTGTCCTTGAGGTGACTCGAAGAGCAACAGGTGATGGCGCGGCATGACCGTTATCATGAACCCCGGCACCAGCGACGTTAATTTAAATTTGTGTAGGCCCAATATCAAATTTGCAGCTGTATGATGAAGCTTCCATTCAATCGCAGTCCAAAAGTTCAGTTAAAAATTTTCGTTTCCTTTAGTTTATTAGTTTTGGTTTTTCCTTAGAGAATACATGATTTATTTAGATCATGTAGCATTTATCTGTTGCATTTTTCTTGACGAGCAGATGTCGCTATTCAGCTATTCAGTTTCAGTCTGCAGCCTTACTGAGAGATGCCACTCAATCTGTTTTCCACACGTGTCATGTTTCTTTCACTCTTTGGAACAAAGCAAATAAGCCTACTCACTAAAATGTGGAAATATTCCTTTTAAAGCAAGGGCTATAATTCAGATCACCATATTTATATAATTTATGAATAATATTAATACGTATAATAATTTGGATCTCTTTGCAGAAGTCATGCGTCCTCAGCATGCAGTAAGATGAACACTGTATAGTATGCTCATGTGGTTGTGTTTATTTCCACGTGTAGATTCTTCAGCACTTCCAGTTTAGTGACCAGTCTGAGCACCAAGGAGTCTGCTCATGAAGATTCATCCGAACATGTGGAGCCCAGAGCCATTCCCACTCAGAACAACCCTCCCAGCACCCACACTGTCGACAGCGATGGTCCTGAGCTTCTGTCTGTGGACACACCCAGCCCGTCTCCATCACCGAGCTCCACATCTACCAGTTCAGCCAGTCAGGGCCTCAGGCTTTTTCACTGGTCAGGCTGCTCCACCTCGACTGAAAGACTGAGAAATTCCACTTCAGGCCTGGCTGCCCTGCAGCAGTTTCAGTATAAGAACAAGACGACTTCCTCCCCCACAAAGACCCACAGTTCACCTGGAGACACGTTACCCCCGTTTCTGTCCTCTACTGACAGAAAACCAGAAGAGAAGGACGACCTCCCAGAATCACCTCCATCCCAAGAAAGCGCCTACTTCTCCCAGTCCCAGCCTTACCCCACTTCCTTCCACAAAGAGGAAGTCCTCACCCACAGTCCCTCCTGCTCCTACCAGGAGGAGGAGGCATCAGTACGTTTATGCAAATCTCCACCACCTTTATAAATGTCTGTACATCCTTTTTGGTCGGGTCAACCTTCACACATACGTCACTGTCAGTGTCATGGCTCATATGTGGGTGTGCAGGCAGTTATTTCTGTGCTGTGGCTTTGTGTTCTCACTCATGTCTTTATTTGCTTCCTCAGGAAGTGAATTCAAGCAAAGATTTGGAGCCACAGCGGAGTCCCACACACTCACCAGAAACAGAAAAGAGACCTGGCATGATAAGATCAAAGGTGGGTTTGTCGTTGGGGAACAATCAACATTTTGCAAATCTTAGTTTAGTCACAGTGCTTCCAAAAAAAAAAAAAAAAATCAAAAAACCCCCTGTGTATCACCAGTGTTTCTTTACCATTAGACACTGCAAAAGGGTAATGAAGCACACCTTATAGAGCTGCAAACCCAGAATAACTTTCATTATCATCCAATCCACTTTATTTATATAGCACGATTTTAAGCAAACACAAGGTTTTCCAAAGTGCTGCACAAGATAAAACACAATAAATAGATAACACAATAGAAAAACAATGAAAAGATGAAGCACACAAAAAGATAAAAGCATGTCATTCATTGTGCTGTACAAAGAAAAGTATTTATGCTTCTCAAGGTCAAGAGTCTCTCCAGCTTCAACTGCAATTTATCTAAAGATAATTTATTTAACCAGAGCTTGAAATGACAGTCCATCAAATGCTTGCAGAATTCATCCAGTTACGCAGTCACACATTTATATGATCACAAGTTTTTATGGAGGAGTCTGTACCGCTTACAAAGGCACTAAACCTGACAAAACTCACTGACCTTGTGGAGATGTACACACCAGTTGTACCCGAATGTTGTTTGACAAGAAATAGTTAAAACAGGGATCTCCCCCTAAAACATTTCTGTTTGTGCACACATTAAACATCCAAAATAAAATGTCTCTGTCTCAGCTCTGTACTGATTTTAACTTTCTCGTTCATCTTGTGTATTTTTTTTTTTACATAATTCACAATTTAAGATACTTTTCATTGCAGCAAAATGTTTTGTGCATTTTCCTTAGTGATTTAATCTCTTCTTCCTTACACGTCTCTCTTCCTCAAGGTTTCCGGTCTGTTGAAACCAAAGTCGAGCAGCAAGGTTCCTGCAGCGAAGTTGGGGATGATGGGCCCAGCAAGGGCCAGTGGCCTGAGGAAGAAGTCTCTGAGTTCTGGGAAGAAAACTTCATCCTCCAATGACGAGAACAATCCTGGTGTCCAGGCAACCATCAGCAGCCTCTGGAAGAACTTCAGCTTCAAACGGTTTGAAGAGAAAATATTCTACTTAGTAAATGAGATTTTTTAATATATAATTCATGAATCACTTTAGTGAAACGCGAACAGATGTTTCACCGTTACTCTGTCCGTTTGTGGATAATTATCAAAATAAAAATGAAGCTTGTGCTTGTGTGCCCTTTTTCCAAAATGACTGGAATGTATAAAGCAGAATCAGGTATAGCAGCAGATTCGGAAATTTCCAAAAAAAGGCACTGATATGTGTACATCTGTCTCTTTTGCTTACACACAGAAATACACCCTAACTTACTTTTAACAAGGCTCACCTGGTGATGAAACCATTCCAGGTAACAGCTTTATGAAGCTGATTCAGAGCACGTCAGTGAAGCCTTCATCAAGGCAAAAGGTGGTTACTTTGAATAATATGTAAACAAACCGTTTCGCTTTGCTCGCATTTTGTTTTCCACTGAATCCCTCATGTAATTTTAAAGTTTCACAATCTCAAGTGCTGAATCTGCATAGAAAAAAACCCCACTGAATGCGAAGATATGTCCTGCCTTTACTAAACTGGCACTGTGGTGGCAGTGAGCGATGTCAGTGGCGTAGTTTGGGATGGGACGGCTCTTAAACCCTTGTTTTCGTGTTTTCTCTTGTGTTTTTCAGAGATGCTCAGAGGATGGCTCCCTGTAAGAAGGACAAGTCCACTTCTCCAGTCAAAGAAAACCTGCTGGCCGACTCATCTCACACCGACATGAATTTAATCAGCAGCTTCTGACTGATGCTCTGAATGTTTCACACAGTTCTGTGTGGGAGTGAAGCTTTTAAACATACCATGTATGTTGATGATTTCTCTTCAATTCGTATTTCTTAATGTATGATTTTAATAAAGTAACTGTCTTTGGATTAGAATGTATCATGTGTCTGGTGTTGAGTAAGTGAGGTTGCGTCTCATCTTGTCATTGTCTGTTGCTGAAGCACAGTTGTCAAAGAATGTGTCACCTGTAAAAACCTGCGTACTCCTAAAAATAGCTGATTCTCATGCTTTAGGCTGAGGAATTTTGACTTCGTATGTCTTTAGAGATGAAATGTGTTGAGTATGTTCATCTTTGGCCAAACACAAACCTTTCAGTGTGTTTCATTAAGCAGAACAATTAATACTTGTTAAAAGTCAGACTGAATGTGTGCTCTCGTCATTTGGAAAGTCTCAGGTCTGTTTCTGATTCTGTTGCAGTGTTACATGTATATTGATCACTACATATGATTTGAAAAAAGTTAGGACACTGTAAAATTTAGATAAAATAATGTCAGTTCTTTATTCCTCAATATTTATTTTAAAACAGTATGACAGTAAGACAATATGATCATGTTTCTCTGATCAGCTTTAATGACTAGTACTCTGAATCTGATGCCTGCAGCACGTACGAACATGTCGGGACAGAGGCAACAAACGACTGGGAAAGTGGCGGAATGCTCAAAAACACCTGTTTGGAACATCGAGCAGGGAAACAGGTTCACAAGTAACATGAGCATATCATGACTGGGTGTGAGAGGGACGTCCTCTAAAGGCTCAGCTGCCCTCAAGCGAGCATGGGGTGAGGTTCACAACTTTTTGAAAAAACAGCACAAACAAATAGTCCAACACTTGAAAAACAATTTAAAATGCACCTTTGCAAGAAAGTCAGGGATTTAATGGACCTCAATCCAAAACAACATCCAGTAACTCCACCCACTTCTCGGGACGTTGTCTGATTGATACAAAGTGGAAAAGTGTGCTGTGGGCTGGAAAAAAAAAAAAAAAAAAAAAATATATATATATATATATTTATGACATCTTTGCTTCTTCCCGCAGACAAAACATGCCACGTGCATGTGTTCCATCAGCATGGTCTCACTGTAACTGAGTGCAGGTCCTGTCCTGCCTGCAGTCTTGTCCAGCAAGAGTGTCGGGGATTTCGACTTTCAAAACCCTGACACACTGGTAATCATGCCCCTGCCCTGTTTTAATAAAGAAATTAAGTTTATAAGTTTGAACATTAAAGTGACTATGAGGAACCTTTAAATATTTATGAAACAGTTTCATGATTCCTCTGATGATTATAAATTTCCTGTAAATAGACTGCTGTTTATATGGAGTTACTTAGACAATATAATTTTTTTTAAAATTTCGTTATTCTGTGCAGTGATAATAACAATCATATTCTCTGCCTAAGGCTGTTAGTTTGCAAGTTAGCGTGTAACGTTAACCCACAGAAAATTGAGGTAACAGGTCTCGGGGACATTACTGTCATACAACTGGCTTATAACTTATTTCTCAGTCACATATAAACACATTAACCTCATCACCATCCATCCTGCCGTCTCTCTTTCACTCTCTTCCACAACAAATGCCCGTGTTGCCGGTGTTATGCCGAGTTCTGCCTGCCTGGCACGCACTAGCAAAGATCTTTACGACAGCAGGCGTTTGTGTTACTACCATGTTTGTCCAAAGGGGGCGCCAGAATCAACAACTGAAAGTTCCTCGTAGTCACTTTAAATTTAATCCCTTTTTTAAAAAAAATATGTCTTGTACTTCTGAGTTTTATGTTGTCACATAAACAAACAAAAGATCAAAGTGTTAAGTCTCAAGATAAAATGACACAAAATAGTGATTTCCAACCTGTTTACGCAATAATTCCAGATAAAAGTAATGCACTGTGTGTTTCTGACTTCTGTACACATTTCAAGTGTCAGTGAGTTGTGAGTTCTATAATTTGGATTTTTAGAATTTTTACAGTTATGATTATATTTCTATAAAAAATGGCAATGTATTTATTTTTTATTCTGTCAGCCTGAAAATGAGCTAATTTAATCATATTACGTGAGTATATTATGTTTAAAATTGTTGAACGGAAACTCCCTCCAGGATTTTTGATGAATCCACAAATTACCCTCCAGACTTTGTGCCTGCAGCTTGAAGGTATTCTTAACTTAATTATGTTAGGTTGGAATGACTAGTGCAGTGTCTGTTGGAAACACAGCTGTTTGAAAGGGTCTGATGAGTACGGTGGCCCTGAAGGTCAAAAACACACAACATAACAGATTATGGGAAAGGAAGGGACAACACTTGTTTCTGATTGGACAGAACCTCGGTCACATCATAGCTTATTTGTGACATGTCATGTTTTTGACCTTCAGGGCCACCGTAGACGAGTGCTGTGTGGTATTGTTGTTTTCAGTGTATCTGCCGCCATGACTTGGCATCCCGTGTGCAACAGGTTACATGAACGTGTCATGCAACCTTTGAGCTAGATTGTCCAGAGCCTACCTCAACAGTGCAGCTTTAGTCGACTGAGTTTAGTGTGACATCAAACTCGAAGCGGTCGTCATTGAACAAACCAGATCTCACGTTCATGAACATGAAAGCTTTAACAGGCTGTGAAGCAGCGTGTGCTGCCCCTGCTCACTTTCTGTAGGTACATCAGAGACCTTCATGCAGTTTCTTTTGTCAAGGTTTTGATTTTTTACATCACAGGTGTTGCTGGGTTCAAAATTTTCAACTTTTTTACTCTGAACATCTAGTGTCAGTGATTTTTTTTTTCCCCATCACGTTTGTGGGCCAACATTGGTTAACAGCATCTCTCGATTGCTAAAACACCAAACCCAAACCAAATGCTCAGTTTCATGAACCCATTTATTGAATTGGTCTTTTGCAAAAACATAAGCACTTTTTTACATGGTTAGACTCAACTTGCAAACACATTCTCTCTAAAACAATTTAACACTGTAATGCACTTATGTTGCATAATGGTAAGCACAGGTAGCAAAAGTTTAAACACAACTTCAGGTGTCACAATTTACACACAAGGACTCCAAACTGAAAACACTTGCTGGTAGTGATGTGACGTAACCAACAGAAGCCAGTTCAGAGTGCACAAGTGAGTTCAAAGCTGACATCAAAGATGGAAGGAGAAATCTGAGAGGCAGAGGAGGAAGAGTGTGTGTGAGAGGTGGTGGTCCAGGAGGAGGAGTAAGAGTACGAGGAAGACCAAGAGAGCAGGTGGCAATGTAACATTTTGTGATGCTATAGGTAATCATGGGATTCTTCACCGTCATGCCACCTTGGAGCCACACAACACACATCTCCTCACATGTCCTGGTGGTCTTTGGCTGTTTGGGCGTGTACAGCAGGATAAGGAGCAGGCAGAGCATCCTGTCTGTGTCATAGTTTGGGACAACGTCAGTTTTCAAAGAGGTATCCTGGTATGGGAGTGGCTCTACATGTATCAGCAATTTCTGAATGTTTGCCCTCCAATATATTATCTTTTCCTCAGCCCGATTGGTGGAAAGTGTATGACTGACAACCTACACCAGGAAAAACCTTTTACAGGCCAAGGACTTGGCCTGTGATGACACACAGTAACTGTTGAGTCTTGCCGGGCGGATCAGGCACACCAGAGGCTTTTCCCGTTGCCTGGCTAAGAAGAACGTTGTCTGTGACGTGGATGAAGTCCTCTGGCCTGATCATGCAGAAAGGCTTGATGCTGAGGCTGAATGAAAGATCACACTTACAGTATGCTATGTGAAAGTTTTTGTCCTTTGACTACTTCTTTTGGAAAATTTAACTGCATTTTTAGTAATCCTATCATTAGGGTCCGGGCTGCTAAGCAGCCAAGGACCCTGTTGTAATCAGAAAAATTCTTCTTTCTTTCTTCTATCTTCTTCTTCCGAGGAAATCATACTTCCAATGGGCAAAAACTCACCAAACTTTACGGAAATGTCCAACCCCATGCCACATTTACTCAACTCCAGGACATGTGCCCCCCCCCTCCTGGGAGGGCACAATAAACGTTTAAATGTAAAAACTTTAAAAATTCCTACCAAAGCAACAGTACATGCTACAGTTTTGAAACTTCAGCACCATGTAGCCCAGATGCTGCTGAAACTTTTGTCCATTTAGACTCATTACAAATTATGAAGTCCATCACTCTGTTTTTTTCAAAAACTGTAAAACTTATAAAATGTTTCTCCTCCCACAATTTTTGCTCAGTTGTCACCAAACTTGCTGGAGATCCTCGTCAGACTGTCCTCTACAAAACCTGAACTCGTTCTCTCGTTCTCTCGTTCTCTCGGTTTCTCTGCAGTGTGAAGTTCAGTCGGCTCTGAGCCGTGAATCCGCTCTTGTCTTCTAACTTTATTCATCCTGATGATGACAGAGTGAGTGCAGCGCACTGTAACCTGTGTGATGACCTTTGACCTCTGGATGGAAGATTAGATGAGCTGATCACTTTGTCCTTTGTTCCACCTGCTGGGTATTTATGGCCTCTGTTGTTCACAGGAGCTGCAGTATTCAGAAACTTTCAGTGCAACAGTTTCCTCATTTATGATGAGACGGAACTGAAGGTGACCAACAACGTCCTGCTCACGTCTGAACCACGAAAACCCGTCAGTGGTGTCGGACGCTGCAGCCCAACTTAGTCTGATAATGACCGATATTATCAGATTAATTATATATACATGTAGATATTATCTGACTAAACACCCCCGACACACACACACACACACACACACAGTGGACGATGATATTGTCTAGCTCAATATTTGGGGGGACAACATTGTGCTATCGCCCGGGCTGATTCCTCATGACGTCTGTAAACGTCGGGCGCTGCAGGCATCGTCAGCTCATGTGTGCGACATGTTTGTTCCTCCTGCAGTCCTGGTTCGTTATGTCCGAGCTGACGGGAAGATTCACACCGTCAACCTGCAGAACGCCATCCTGGCCGATGGGCGGTCTCACTCCATCATCTTGAGAGTCGGCGGTCTCCAGCGAGACAACATGCACATGGAGCTCTACGTTAACTGCCGATTGGCTGACTCCAGCCAGGGTCTGCCGCCATTGGTCCCTCTGCCCAGAGAAGCAGACATGGTGGAGATCCGACACGGACAGAAGGCCTACGCTCGACTACAGGTCAGAGAGAGAGACAGAGTGTGTGTGTGTGTGTGTGTGTGTGTGTGTGTGTGTGTGAGACAGAGATAAAAAATAAAAGTCAGCGCTCAAAGTGCCCACACAGCATGTGACACTGAAGTTTTCTACTTTCTGCTCTCATAACAGAGTTTAACCTCACTGTTGATTTTTACTCTGCACAAACTTGAGCTTCGACTTTCAGAGGCAAAAAAAACACAGAAATTATTTTATCGGCATCATTTCACAAACCAAATGTTTTGCTCGTATCTTACCCAGCCGCCATCACTGAGTTCATGTTGTGTCTGGGATGATTCTGTCTGTCAGCGTCGCTGTCTTCTCACGCTCGTTCACTTTCTGCATGTTTGACACACGGTGAGATCAAATCTCTGTCATGTTGTTCCTGCAGATGTGAACACATTCAGTCTCCCTCTCTCTCTCTGTCAGGGTGCAGTGGAGTCCCTCAGAGTGGCTCTAGGGGGCAGTGTTGCTAAAGCTGGTGCTCTCACAGACTGTCCGTTTCAAGGCGACTCTTCAGCCTACAACTCAGGTCAGCTGAGCCCGTGTGAACCCTTCCCTTGTTGTGCAGCACGTGACCTCTGATATGATGCGGATTGAGTCCGATGTTTGGTTATGTGTCACATGACATGTCACATGACATGTTTGCCAACTCAAAGTGAGATTGAAACCAAAATCAACAGTCCCATCTCATTAATAACTTTCTCCTGTTTTCTTATGTCTGTTTCTATGAGACGTGGATCAATAAATTGACTTCTCTTCATGTTTAGCTTTACATTCCAGCTGATCACTTGAAACTGATGTAAACAAAAACATGACGTGTGAGGCTCAAAGTAACTGAGGTCAGCTCTGTCTCGTTCACAGTGAGCGGGGAGGTCAACTCCATCCTCGGTGAGTTCTGAACTCAAACTGTCAGGTTCAGCTCCTTTCGTTTCACCTCACCAATAACCACAAACGATCGCTCTCGTCAAGCACTGACCACCTGCTGTTTTGATGGTTTCCCGTCAGGTGATCACACAAAGGCTCTGATTGGTCAGCTCATCATCTTCAACCAAATCCTGGGAGAACTGCGACAGGACATCAGAGAACAGGTGAGACAGTCAGAGGGCAGGTGAGACAGACAGTCAGAGGACAGGTGAGACAGTCAGAGGGCAGTTGAGACACATAGTCAGAGGACAGGTGAGACAGACAGTCTGAGGACAGGGGAGACAGACAGTCAGAGGACTGGCGAGACAGACAGGTGAGACAGACAGTCAGAGGACAGGTGAGACAGACAGTCAGAGGACAGAGGAGACAGACAGTCAGAGGACAAGTGAGACAGACAGTCAGAGGACAGAGGAGACAGACAGTCAGAGGACAGGTGAGACAGACAGTCAG
>JAQLOL010000001.1:20757270-20770508 GCA_029783665.1 Naso thynnoides
AACGGTGGAACTGTCTGCCTCTGACTGTGCGACCGCTTCACAGCCTGCAGAGCCCGGACAGGCCGCTGCATGTAGCAACGACAGTGTGCATAGCCCACTTTTTCCAATCAAAACCATTTGCTGCAGCGCATTTATCAATTCTCGTGTCTGTGTATGTGTGTGTGTGTGTGTGTGTGTGTGTGAGAGAGAGAGAGAGATAGAGAGAGAGAGAGAGAGAGCAGAATGCACTGCAGGCAGACAGCGCGCTGCACAAAAGAATAATTTATTTATTTGCAAGGCACATTCCCCGAACGCTTTTTTTTTCCTTGCCGGACAGGCCGGGCGCGACAAATTTTAGGCCAGGCGGGGCGCCTGGGCTAAAAAGGTCTGCCGGAAACCCTGTCATCTGAATGTATAAATAGTAATATGACCACTAAGACAAAAGAAAAACAAAAGAGAGACGGAATCAAAAGAATATTCAAAAATATTAAGAAAAAAATAAGCTACAGTAGATATCAAAAAAACATTTTTTAATTTTATTTTGGTAGGTACGAAGCGGAAGTAGTAGACGCACTGCATTTCCGTGCATTTCCGCTAGTTTTTGACACGGAAAATGGGTTAAATAATTACCAAGGATCTTCACTGTTGGATTTATCATACTTGATTTACATTATGAAGTCTGTATATAGTCACTCAAGTTCCAGGGAACATAATTCCGCCTGTGAACGGGATACGACGATGATCAAGGACTCATTTGAATGGCGCAGCTGTTAGCTTTCGGCTTAAAACAAAAAAACTAAGTTGTATACTTTATTCTATCAAAAGTTATTTAATGTTTTGTAAACAATGTATTTTGGGATCGTCTACAATCCCACCGACCCCAGAGGGTTAAAAGCTGCTGGAGCGTCCGCTTTTTCATATATATGTTAATATTTCAACCCCTTCCTCCTCTATTTAGGACCACTACCACCAGATAGCATCATGGCTAACAAAAGCTCAGTCGAGCCAACAGAGGCTACTCCTAGAGCGCCCTCTGCATGTTGGAGGTTGCATCGCGGTACATTTTTTCAGCATCACGATACCTATTGTCATATTTTTTAATTATGGTGCACCTTGCCACAGTGCATTGTTTCACCCCTATTAAACATTATAAAACAATTATTTAAAAATAAATGTAACACAAACATTAACTATTGCAAGCTAGCAATATTTATTTATTTTATTTCAGGAAAATGAGAATAGTATGCTTGACTTATCAGGGCGAAGATTAAGCAATACTATTTTTTGCCACACGGTGGCAGGTACCACCTAAAGAACTATGCGAGTGCAGACAGTCTATCTACTATTTTGTCTCTCTTCTCCTTTTTGTCTTACTATGATGCACTAATGAATTTATTTATTGAAAGCTGCCGTGCCCAAGACAAATTCCCTCTGGGAAAAATAAAGGTTAGTTAATCTGATCGGACGGCTCCCTTGTTAATTTTTCAGCTCCAACATGTTGAATAGAGGCACATTGTCTTCTGATAAATCTAGCAACAAAAATCTCCTTAAAACTCAGTTTTGTCTAGTTTTCTGCAACTTGCATGCTGTACAGATACTGTATATTTATTGTAGTCTGCAACAAGAAATCAATAGCGACATGTTCTGTCCTCTCAACAGGTAACGTTATCCTACAATAATATTAGCGCGATAGCCTAAGTTACATTACATTCCAGTTGCTGACACTGGTCTCTGCAAATGAACTGTTAGCTTTGCTAACATGTTCATCAACAACATTATGGCAAGTTATCAAATTGGTAACATTACTGTATCGAGCAGGATGGTTAATAATGTTTGCTAGCTTACTCAGGTAAGCTTGCTTTGACGTCTTTCCCACCTCCGCAGACCTTTTTCTTCAAAGACATCTCCGTCTCCTTTCAATCCAGGAGGAAACACAGCATGACCCACCCTACTCTGCCTCTGATTGGTGGTAGGGTCGAATATGAAAGTGAGGAGGAGTCTGTCTTACAACAAATGTATGTGTGCACTCAAACTTTTGTCTTGGCCACGATGACGCTCCAGGGCTATTCCCATACACATACAGTACTGCAGTTTTGTCACAACTTAAGACTTAAAGGCCTTAAACCCTTCCCTCGTGTCCCAAAAAGTTAGGATAATTTTGGAAATCACTCTGGATCAAATTCTGTCATATTCTCTGCCATAAGATACACATTGCCACTTCATGGCAGGACTACAGGAGGTAGCTCCAACAAATTAAAAGGTCCAGGTCCAGGTCTAATGTCCAGTCCAGTCACAGATGATATGCAAGTTTATGTTTTTCATGCCCATCAGTCACTTTCTTAAATATCTACACTGTTTAAGTAACAGACAAGTATGAATTGACTGGATTAATCTACTACTAAACTTTGTGTTTGAGCACTGCCATGAGAAGTTTTGTGTCACCAAAGTGTACCAAAGCATTAAAATGTTAAGGTATCTCTGACATATGCTAATGTAAGTAAAACCAAGCCATAAATAACTAAGAATATTTCTGTAAGGTGTTGCCAAGTGGAAGCTACAAACTGAAGGCAACATTTAGCTTCCTTCTTGTGACACCTGTTCCTTTGATATCATCTTCAGCTTTGTCAAATCTCAAACCTTTTTTTAATGGATAGTGACCACAGAAACTTACTTTAAAAAGAATAGAATGTAGAACTCAATTATCTGTCAGGTCCAATCTGAGGGACAACCGTAAAAATCAATACACAATATGTTAGAATTCCGAGGTGCTAATAATACAGCAGCTGGGTTGATTCATCCCTTTCCCCAGCAGAAACTTTTCTGTATCACTGATCTGTTAAATCTAGAAGCTGCGCTGCAGGAGAATTTCTAAAATTTAGAAAGCTCCTTTGCCGAAGGAAATATCATTCAGGTCTGTCAAGACTGTGCCTGTAAAGCACACTCCAAGATTATACTCCACCCGAAGCAAGCGCAAACAGTAGTCTTGTGACTGTATGCCGACTTCCTCACATATGCATCCGGATTCAATGTTAGCCTAAGCAAGAGTGTCATTCCTGATCATATAACATGTTGACAAATACTGGCACCAACAAAAGAGAAGAAAACAAGCCTTTGTACTGGTCCACTAACTGTGATGACTGTCCAGGTCACGGTTGAAAAGAGTGAGTTTAAATAAAGACAGGAATTTTGCAGAGCAAAGCACGTAATTCCACAGTGACACAGCTGTGACAGATGTCAACATGTAGGTTCAGAATTTTTTCAATGAAAGTTGTGCAAGCCTGCAAAACTCAACAAAAGCACTGACCTTAACATAACCACCTGCTTCTAAGTCTGATATTTTAAAATCAGTCAAAACTCACTCACCCTAATACAAATCCTGTAATTTACAAAAAAAAATTAAATAAAATACACAAGAAACTCTTCATACAAATCAAAGTTTAAAAGGTCATTACTTTTTACAGTCATATTTCTCAACACCATTAACAACATTTCTAAGGCAGCAAAAACAAACTGATCCCTCCCATCATTTAACAATAAAACTTGTCTGTCTACAGCAAGCCTGTCAGAAAAATTTGTTTTACTGGTTTTGTTTAAAATAAGAATTTTACCCAGTAAAATAAGGAACGATATATAAATAATGGAAGCCGACTCTCCGATTCCATTAGGTCTCTATACCAGACAGACTGTGTAAGACAACCCTCGCAGCAATGGTTAACTTTTTCCCTCAGACAATCTATGATCAATTACTGTGTGTATAAGCACTCTTCTAATGATCCAGTCCTACGAGGAGCTAAAACATTACTTTAATTTCAACACTTTCCATACGGGGAACCCTGGATAGACTGTAGCCAGAAAAATTGGAAAAGATTAATTAATAATGCAATTAATCATGCAATTCCAGCTATACAGTAGGGCCCGACCAATATATTGGTTTACTGATAGTGTCGACCGACATTGGCCTATGACAGATATATCTGTATCGGCGTATATGTTCTCCAATAAGTGCTGATGCTAAAACTGTTATTTAAGGCTGGAAAAAAAGCTTGGGCTAGTGATCTAAAATGGTGTAATCACATAATTTGTCCAGCAGAGGGGGTCCTTTATTTAATTGGTAATAAGTGAGGCGTACTGGTTAGTACACCAATGTTCAGAATAAAGTTTGTAAGACTTCCCGCCTCCATTACATGTCTTTGTTACACATATTTGATTACCACACTCAAAATATTAGTTACAGAATATCGGCCAACATATCAGATTTCGGAATTTTCTAACTTCCTAACGTTGGTATCGGCATCGGCATTGGCCTTAAAAATCCCATATCGGTCGGGCCCTACTGAACAGTATACAGCTATGCACATACATTGTCATTGTGGCTGCATAAGTATGTTCCCTCTTGTGTTCACAGAGTAGCTACCACTAACATTACTTACAAACAGACATTAACTCTGATTAAAGACATAGGTTCTACAGTAGATGTTCTTGTGCACGAGCATTCAGTCGTCTTTTCTGGACAATTATCTGTTAAATGCATTGGAGTTTGTGATTACAACACATCTGTAGTAGTAACGTTGCTCCTCTGACGTTATCAAACACAGTGTGGCTACACTCGGGTGACAAGGTATTTTAGCAACAGCTAGACACTACTACAATTGCAACTTTGGGACAAAAACTAATCAGATGGTTAGTTTTGTGCTTGGTAACGGATTATTTTACACCCCAGTCACTATTTCGCAGAAAAGTGTAACAGTACACCTAAAAGCGTCGTTAGCCGGTTTCACCGAAACTCTCTGGGATAACATGGCCCAAGTAATGGAAACACTATGTCGCAGCTTTTAATATGGCCCTTTAACGCCCTAAAAGCAGAGTCGCCGGAAAGGCTTCAGTGCCATCAATGCACAAACACATCAAACGTAAAAAAAAAAGCGAGAGACACCAAAGCCACAAAGCGTAGACGTCAGTAGATACGCGGTACACTGGGTCCGCTGCATTCCCGACTTTGACACTCGCCCACTGTCCGCACAGAACCAGACGTTCGCTTGCTAGCTAGCAAGCTAGAGCACTATTCACAAAGCCTACCAATGCTGTCAATCTAACGTCAACCGAGGGCAAAAGCTACACTGTTACACTTACTATAACGTTGAATCCCCCCGTTATCGTCCGTAGTTCTAATGTTAACCTACATACATCCACCCTAACGTTACATTTTTGTGCGGAGGGCGATTACACACTGCAGCGCGCAACTTGCGACCAAGAACGCCCAGGTCCGTTATCGGACACGCAAACAAACCAGGTCGCAGCTAACGTTAACAGTAAAGTTAACTGATTTGCTGCTTTGTAATTGCTAGAGCTATCTGTTGTCAAAACATGGAACAGAATATAACGCATCGCCAATGGATATAAGCCAATGGCAACGAAAACAGAAAAAACGATACCGCCAATTGCTCCTCCTTTGCTAGCCTAGGCGGATGGACCTTAACACACATAAAACTGGGTGCGACTGCCAAAATATTAAAGTAAATTCGAACAAAAATGTAACATGCAATTGCAGCCAAATCTGAAAACATCTGCCCGAACTTCTATGGACTACGTGATTTTAAATGTGAAGGTAAAATAGTTACATGTATATCAGAGTGAGGTACGTCCGACAATGGATGCATCGGTGTTTCATCGGCTCTAAGTAGGCTAGCTACATAGCTTAACGAGCTAACGTTAGCTACCTTGCTAGCGCTCTGCGACACGATTCTAAGCGCTGTTGGAAAAGCACAAGCAAATGTAAGCGGCCCAGTGGTAGCACAGCACAGGTCAACAGCAACCAGTGCCACCGTGACCGAGAGGAAACCAAACAGCTTTAGAAAATCACAACAAAAATGTAAGTAAACGTTAAGTTAATCACCACATCGCTTACCAGCTCTAGGCATCCACCCTCTTGACAGCGAATCCCCTGTCTGTGTGACCAACGTTAACGCGGCATCAATTAAAAACTACAACTTCCGGTAAAACCTTCACAGTAAAACCCACCGGTGTTCAAGCTGGATTTCAATAAAGTGTGTTTCCAGTGGCATTTTGCTTTCTGCACTAACCGTGTATTACATTCCTTTTTGCTGTCACTGTTTAACTGACATAAATAGACCTACAGTAAAAGACAAGTGGTGACTTTAAGGATGTTTTCAGGTAGATTAAATAGACACGGTTAGATATCATGAATTATTCAGACTGAAGCCGTACCATAGGTGTATATTTTTTATTGTTAATTTTTAGTGCAGGCCTTTTTTTTACTGTAGAAGCCGTTTTTCCCATGAGAAACAATGCTAAAATACAACTACTAAAACTGAAAGTTGTAATATTTTGAAGGCCTGCATTAGTCCCTGTGGGGAAATTTTTTTTTTTCTTAATCTTACAAACTGGAGAAAACATAACAAATCACCAGTTTAGGCGATCAGTGTCGTCGCTAGAGATAATCATAAAAAATTATGTTAGTTCGAATTTTTTTTTATTATTATCCCAATATGCCTTTATTGCGAACTAAATTTATGTTAGTTCGAAAAAGATTTATTATTATCCCAATATGCCTTTATTGGGATAATAATAAATATTTTTCAAACTAACATACATTTTTATGATTATCTTCAGTGGTACTCCTTTGTTAAATGTCCTCCACTACTTTATTTTATTTGACCTTTATTTTGAAATTAGATGGCCATTTCCGAATTAAAATTATCATAACCACCGCTCCGTACTCACGTTTTAACAATATGAAGTGCTGTAAGAATTATTCACACTTTCACCCTCAGGAACAAAAGCTGCGCTCCAAAACGACAAGACTCTAAAAATGAAAGGTGAGTTATTATGAGTCATTGGAAGTCTATTACTTTTTATATTCCGGTAAAGTAGGCCTGCAATGCTTTATACTGATTAAGAAATCAGACAGTGTCAACCGGATTTTATTTGTTATGCTGGCGATGTGTGATTGTTCTATATTTCTACTATTCCGCTCTTTGTCAATCTCTCTGAAATACATTTTATTTAAACATGATTCCACTTATCACTACAGATAAATTTCTTTTTGACATCCACATTTGGTTAAGTAATATAAATCATTGCTGTTGTTCTTTTTAGTTAGACTGACTAGTCCCAAGAAGAAATAATTTGTTCAAGTTATGATTAGCCTAGCCTTTATCGCCCTCTAATGTTTAACAAAGAATATTACACTGTGTACTGCGTGCTTTTAAAAACGGCCGCTTGGAGGCGTGTAGGTCCACAAATTGCTATTGAGCACATCTGTTAGTGGATCTAAAATAAATAAATAAATAAAAATCTGGGCTAATATTCTATAAATGATTATTGTATGAGTGTGTTGGTGTACTTTCCACAGGACAGGAGGAAAATTTAAGCCCAATTTGCTGAATCTATATTCTCTGCCAAAACAGCAGGTTGAAGTTGGCTTCAACTCTTCATGTGAATGATGTAATTAACAGTGAATGCACAGGGTTGTTTTGTTGCTTGTTTTGCTTGGGCGTTTTTATTAGAACAAAGCTGAATACTCGAGTTAAGTTGAAATGTTTCAGTCCTTGTACTTTGTAGAAAAAAGTTTTGTAAGAACTAAATTGTGCAAAAATGTACAAACTTTTTTTTCTTTTTCTTTTTTTCTTTTTTACATTTTTTAGCCTATCTCTGTTTCCTTGAAAGGAAAAACACATAATACAACACCGATATTCAATACAAAACACCAAATCGTACACAGTGTATGATATGTAGTGCGGTGTAGTTATAAAGGCTACAACAGTAACTCTGGTTTTGGATCATTTAAACTCATGAGAAAAGAACAAATAAATACTTGAATAAATGAGTAAGTACCATCAGTTTGAGGACAAAAGGGAGTGAGGACATGTGGGTGTCAAAATTCTCTTCCTTAAATTATGAATAAATAACTTGATCAAGTATAAGAGGCTGAGAAAATAATGGTCACCAACCTGTACAACTTTAAGTCACTTAACTTCTAACTTCTTTTTGAAGAATTTAGGTGTACAAAATAAGTTATAATTTGTTACTTAATATGACTTAAATGAGGATTAATGTATCTGTTTCTGTATAAATCGTACAACATTTTACGACTTTGCTATATTGTTGGGTAGATCCACAATCAATGCAACATCACTCATAGGTTTTGACAGATAGGGAAAACTGCATTTCCTGTTTTGCACCTTGGGCACGGAATAATTTTAACAAAGATACAGAATTATATACATTTATATTCATTAATGAATTTAAGATCATTGCAGCAAATGTTTTATTGATGGAGGCGTGTGGGTGTTTTTCTTAAGAGGCCACTGTCCTAAAAAAGCTGTTTGTTTTTTTGTGGATTAGAGTATATCATGTGGTATATGTTGATTTTTAATATGTTGAGATAATGTACAGTTGACGCCTTTGCCCAGTGTCTCTTGTAAAAGAGATTTTGCTCAAACTTTACTTGAAGCATGCATCTATAATGCATTGTGAACATACTTACTATCCGTTATAATGCACCTATGGTGCTGCATAATCATAGTTAGAAGCGGGGTAAGGGTTAACCCTATATATACTCATTATACGTGTTCATAATGTGTCATATGCATGCTTTAAACATCTAAGTCTTTCCAAGATTTTTATCATGATCAGATTTCCTGGTGAAATAAGGTAAAATAAAGGGTTAAGGTTAACTTTAGCCATAACTGTAACCACCTATAAGGCATTATAAGTGTATTCATAATGTGTTATAATGTGTCACCAAATAAATAAACAAATAGCTTGCAATATAAAGAAAGGACTGCAATATTATCAGTACTGTCCAGTGATTTGAGCAGCACATTGAAGGTCTGGGTATCATGAACACTTTGTTGCCAAACTAAAGGCACTCCCCCATCAACATGCGCTGTTACTCTGTGGAGCTGGAGCATGCACATGTTCTGAATATGGTGTGTCACGTGTAGGAGGGGCAAGAATGGATCTGGACTGGACGCCCTTCAAAAAGCTTTCGCTCTGACCTGCTCGGTCCCACTCAGCCAGGCTAGTTGAGCACAGCGGAGCACAGCAAGCCCCTCCAGACATCATGGGACTCACACAGGACCCTAACTTCCAAAAGCTGAAGGACTGGTACACAGCCCACGCCTTGAACCTCAACATGAGGCACATGTTTGAGGCAGACAAGGAGAGATTCAACAAGTTCAGGTATACATCCTATTTTTATTGGATAAAAATGCAGTATGCACAGAATTGGATGCAGATATTTTGCATACCTAAGTTATCTGACACATTCTTGCTGTACAACAGTGCAGCTTAATGATGAAATATTGAAAAATAGATGTCAAACCTCCACATAACAGCAGAATCACACTTTTTATTTGGTATATCTATGCTGTTTCCCTCACCAATGTATTTGTGTGTTTGGGCAGCATGACACTGAAAACTAATGATGGAGATATTCTTCTGGATTACTCCAAGAATCTCATCACTGATGAGGTCATGAAGATGCTGGTTGATCTGGTAAATTCAGTTCAATTCTGATTAAGCATGGCTTTTTAATTGCTGAAGCAGACTCATTTATTATCTTCCTGATGAAACAATTTAAATAAAAGGCAGAAATCCCATCAGTCCTTGCTGCATACTGCAAGTGGGGGTCCATTCATCCAATAAAGGCTTAATTTAGAGACTAAATATGTCTGGATTCAGACTGTTTTAAAAAATTTTGGATATTTTCTACAACATTTATTGTTTTCTTCAGGCCAAGGCAAGAGGCATTGAAGCTGCCAGAGAGAAGATGTTTTCTGGAGAGAAGATCAACTTCACTGAGGTGCTCATAGTTGACCACATGTCAGCTGTACTTAGTTTACAGCAGTGTTTACCTCCTGACATTTATCCTGTCAGGTTGAAACAGGCACTGACTCAGCATTTACGCCATGTGGCAAAATTGCACATAAGCCTGTCTTTGGCTTGTAAAGGAATGTACACTGAAAACAGCAAATGCAACTGCTTAATAATCTTTAACCCCTTAATCACCAAGCAGCCAACAGTAAAGATCAATGCTGCAGTGCTGAGTGTGTGTTTTGTGTCTTTGTGCCGTGGATGTGAAGGGCCGCGCTGTGCTCCATGTGGCTCTGAGGAACCGCTCCAACACCCCCATCATGGTTGGGGGGAAGGATGTGATGCCAGAAGTCAATAAAGTTCTTGAGAAGATGAAGGGCTTCTGTCATGTGAGTGGAAAGCACCAACAGAAATTGCGACAGTTTTACACATCTCACATAATGAGATTAGAAATCCTGCTTATGACAGTTTGATGCAAATGTCGGCATTCTGTTGCAGAGAGTTCGCAGCGGCGAGTGGAAGGGCTACACAGGAAAGACCATCACAGATGTCGTCAATGTCGGCATTGGAGGATCTGACCTTGTGAGTGCAATCAACGGAAAATATATCATTTTCATGCATTCGTTGCAAAGATTCTAAGGTCGGACCGAAATAGGACTTTTGGGGCTAATATCAATATTAGCGAGCAAGAAACTTCTGTTATCTGATTCACCAGCCGATATTATATATGCATGATATCAGCCAAATGTGGTTATCAAATGCTTGTGACAAAAATATGTAATGGAAGCGAGATATCTTACATTTTAACAAACTTTATTCCAAACATCAGAGCGCCGAACAGTAAAAACTTCACCGATTAGTTATTAAATAAAGGAGCGCCCTCTGCTGGACAACCCATATAAGACATATTGGCAAACTTGTACATCAATACAACCGATACAACGATTCAATCACACACATCCTGTGAGCTGTCAGTCTTATCTTCCTTTCAGTTGGAATTTATTTGAATTGCAGGGCCCCCTGATGGTGACTGAGGCGCTGAAGCCATACTCAAAGGATGGACCGCGTGTGTGGTTTGTGTCAAATATTGATGGAACGCACATCGCCAAAACCCTGGCACAGCTGAATGCTGAGACGACCCTCTTCATCATTGCTTCCAAGGTAGCATATTTACCCCAAGCAGTGCTTTGAAACAGCACCAGATGAAGGTCTCACATCTGAGGAAAATGTGCCTTTTAATTCATA
The DNA here is from genome assembly GCA_029783665.1 of Naso thynnoides. Taxonomy (NCBI): domain Eukaryota; kingdom Metazoa; phylum Chordata; class Actinopteri; order Acanthuriformes; family Acanthuridae; genus Naso; species Naso thynnoides. The sequence goes on from JAQLOL010000001.1 coordinate 20,768,332, forward strand.
TTTATGCTCGTATGTTTTCAAAGTCAGTTGGTACAAAATCTTTCTTATATAGACCAGCTGTTAAATGAGCTTCCCTTCAGACAGATGAGTCTGATTGTGTTGTACACCATGAGATGCTCTTTCCAGGCAGTCAGGCCAGTGTTACATCAGCTGACATTCATGTCTGAATGTCTTTCATATTAGCCTTCCAGTGCTGGCATGAGTGATCTGGAATGAACAACAACCTCTAAAAGAATAACAGCAGTTTTTCTCAAATACTGTACATCCATTCAGGAGCCTTGTTGTCGCCTCATATTCAGTGGTAAATATTTTAGAGTACACACACAAAGAGATTCCTATAATCTCTGCAGATGTGTCATGTTGTGATAAAACTCACTTGTTCCTCATTAGCAGACAAAACAATATCATACATTTAGTTGCATTATACAGCATATTAATTCTAGTTTATCTGTGTATTTTGTCTAATCTAATGCATTCATAGACCTTCACCACCCAGGAGACCATAACCAATGCTGAGTCAGCCAAAGCATGGTTCCTTGAACATGCCAAAGATGTGAGTATGCAGCTACCTCAGACAGCAGCAGCATTTTGCCACTTTGCTGAATGCTGCCCTCCAATCATCTCATCTCTGTGTTTCAACAGCCAGCTGCAGTTGCCAAGCATTTTGTGGCCCTTTCTACAAATGGAGTAAGTCTCAAAACTCTGCGTACAGGCTGCACCTATTCTCTCTGTCAGCACATTTGATCCTAACTATCCTGCTTTTCTCTGTCTTTCCCTCAGCCCAAAGTCAAGGACTTTGGCATCGACACAGAGAACATGTTTGAGTTCTGGGATGTGAGTGCTCTTTAAGACCTAAAGCAGACTGCATGCAGCAGGTCCTGTCTCCATCCACAGGCTGCAAAGGGGCCGTAGGCAGCAGCTATAAATAAACTAGACTTTTGACCTGTGAAGTAGGTGGGATGGATGCTCTGGCCAGCAGCTGCTGGGTAATCAGAAGCCTCTCTCTTCAGACTCAGTTATTATTGGTAGCGACCTTCTCTCTTGCAGAGGTTACTGTAAAGGCTGAGTTGCATCAAAGGTCAGGAAGCTGCATTTAGTTACATTGTTGGTATTTAAAGGGTCACAGCTATAATATGCCCTTTATGTCATAGAGGAAATGAAGCCAGTGTTTTGCACTCTTTACATGTACAGATAGATAACAGTCGGAGATAAAAAGCTGACCAACGGGAAAAGACAAGCTAGATCATAAGGAGCAAAGTGAACTGGGCTGTTCATGTTAAAGCTTATTAAAGATATGGTGTTTTTGTACTGACTTAACAGGTTGCTTCACAATATTGTTTGATTAGTGGCTTTTTTAAACTTTACATTTAAACCCACATTTTCACATTTACATTTGAGTTTTTAATATTTAATTTGTTTTGTATCTTTTAGTGGGTTGGTGGTCGTTTCTCCTTGTGGTCTGCAATTGGAATGGCCATTGCCCTGCATATTGGTATGTACAGTGAAAATATACATGTTTTTTTTATTTATTTATTTTTTTTAAACTAACACAAACCTACATTATTTTAAACCATTTAGCTTTGAGTCTGAAAATATTTGAATGGCTTGTTTTAGCCACATTATCAAACAAACACAGGCAGACAGAATTGCATTTTCAAGACAATTTATAAATAAAGACTACAGTAATGCAAGCAGCGCTGAGGCTGTGCTCATGCACAGCAGTGTTTCAAGCTCAATGCTAACATCTGCATTCTAACATGCTCACAAAAATACTGATGTTCAGCAGGCACAGTGTCTGCAATGCTCACAATCTTAGTAGCGTTTTAACGTGCTGACATTCATTACTTGACACAAAGTACAGATGAGGTTGATGGGAATTTCGCTGGTTTTGAAAGTATTTAGTCCAAAGTCAAAGTATTGGAAACAGAAGTTGGTGGCACTGGATACAAAAAAAAATCACAAAAGTTCATACAATTATTCTGAGAAACTGTGGTACTAGCTGTATTAATTGGGCTATTTAAAAATGAAAAATTGAAATACTGTTAGAAATATGCATTAAAATATCATGTTAATAATACACTGCTTCTTAAACTATTTAGGTGGCAGTAATGCACATCAATGCTGTTTTCCAAACGCCATAAACTGTATGAAGTATCATTGCTGGTTTTGTACACTTT
>JAQLOL010000001.1:20785036-20807171 GCA_029783665.1 Naso thynnoides
TAAAGATACTTTTTGGGCTTTTGGGGCCTTTATTTGATAGTACAGCTGAAGAGCTGGATGGGAAATGAGGGAGACAGAGATGGATTGACGTGCAGCACAGGGCCAAATAGTAGAATCGAACCTGTGGCCACTGCAGCAAGGATACAGTCCCCGTACTTGGGGCACCTGCTCCACCAACTGAGCTACTAGGGCACCCCAGGTGGAGAACTTTGTGGAAGTCTTCAACAGATTGCACTACTTGGACACCTTGGAGCATGTCCAATGTAATACTGGCGCAAAACTGTACATGTTGCTATGTTGTTATATCTACTGTAAAGCTGTGTATGCAGTAATGAATCATACAGCTGTAATTTGTCTTCAAAGATTGTTTAAAGATAGTTTGTTGCAAAATCATAATCTCTGATAGACAGAAATCCTTTCATTACAGACTGACAAAAAAAGTGGCTAATATCTCAATAAAACAATCCTCTTGTAGATTATTTTAATAACTATTCTAATAATTATTATTATTCTATGATTATTTTAAATAAATTTGGCAAACTTTGTCATATTTTATCTTGAGGGCCAAATGCTTCCATATTAAAATCAGTCAAAAGAATGTATGTGAAGCACATTATTTATATTGACTCTGTTCCAGTTTCAGTCAGCAGTATTTTTTAACTGGATGTATTTTGTCTATGTCAATGTCAAGTTTATTTATACAGCACATCTTAAAATAGCCAAAGGTTTACCAAAGTGCTTTAGAAATTAGGGATACAATGATTTAAAATTTTAATGGTGGCCAAAAAACTAAACAAAACAAAACAAAAAATCTACAGCACAACAACAAAAGAAAAAGCAGACATTTTTTGCAGTTAGCTACAAAACCACTTTATTGAAAAAGCAGATTATGTCATCTACAGTTAAATGATACGTCCCAATTTTTAATACATTAAATAACTTTAGACTTTTTCATGTTTAGATAAATAGATCTAGTTTGTTTTTTTATGAACCATCTAGGTAATCAAAACACTTAGCGATACAAAAGATGGGTGACAGGTGTGGAGATGTGCTTGTTGGAACTACTAGTACGAGAAGAGGAAGTCTTCTCCTTCCGTGATATTTGACAGAAAAATAAAATAAAAAACTAGCCTCTTTATGTACAGGGTAACTAGCTGTGTGCTATGCAGTAGAAACTGAAGTAGTACTTTTAAAACAGGTGAATTAAGACATTTTTAAAAGGAGATGGGGTGGGGGGTGGGGTGATATTGTGTGTGATAAGTTCCAAAAATGCCTGATTCTTCAAGTATGGCACACATTTCTTGACCATAACCCCTGTACAAAGCTGAGGTTAATCAAACGACGAGGAGAATATCTCTAATATGCAGTCCTTTTCTTTTCTGCTTTTAAAAATATACAACCGTGAGGAGGACAAACACTAAGCATTATTACATTCGAATGAATCTCATCACATCAGGTTACATTAGAAAGCACTTTCTGCCTGTGGTGACCCCTGCCTTCAGTCTCTGTTTTTGACACATTCAGTAGTATTTATTCAAATCTGTGCCAACAGTTTGTTACAGTATGAATATGAGCTGGGCCAGAGTTTGCACAGAATTGTTGGTGATTGTTTTAGTCTGCTTGAATACCAGATGGGTTGAGTGATCCACAGTCGTGATAAGGAGGATATATCAGCAACTGGGAGATTTGTTGGAACATGTGTACACCCCATCAAGATGGTTCTAGACAGAAGTCCAAACAAACACCAAGAATTACACACAAACATCTGGAGGGAAGTGTGTGATAAACAGTCATCAAAAACATCACTGGGTTATCACAAAGAGAGAGCAGGGGAGGGGTCAGTGTGCTGCGCTGCCCTGCAAATACAGTTAGGTGTGTGCCATGGCCCTGCCACTAGTACACACAAACACACAGACACACAGACACACACACACACACACGCACAAACACAGACAATTTGCTCATATTTGAAATAAGCATTTGTAGTTAGGGTTTATTTGCATAAATGTGCAGCAGCTTCAGATTCTGCTCAGTGAGCAGAGCTTTCCTCAAAAAAAGAAGATTTCTGAAATATCTTACAGTGGAAGGATTGATGAGTGCCAATTTAAAAAAAAACAAACAAAAAAACCTCACTGATGACAATAATCAAGTGGGGAGGGGGTGAGACTAGTTTTCCAGCATCACTGTAGCCGAGTTTCATGTAGTGTTTTTTTTTACACACATACACACAGGAATCACTGCAATACATATATGCAAGCACCCGCCCACCCCTAACTACAGCACAAGCACAAGCACAAGCACACACACACACACACACACATAGACGCATGCAACCAGCAAAGGGGCTCCTCTCAAAACACGGGTGGGACCAGCAGCTCCGGGTTTTAAGGGATGTCCCCACAAAACAAAACAGCAGACTGTGTGACACTCATCTACACACACACACACACATACACATACACATACCTGTTCTGTCTTAAGGCATGCGGACATGAGAAGGTTCCTGCATGTAACGCACTGTGTCCTCAGTGCTCACCTGACAAAAACCAGTGTTTGGAAAACATACCAGGAAACAGTGACCTGAACAGACCTGGTGCAAAAGGTATTCGCAACTGTTTGATTCCTCTTTGAGTACCAGACGGGCCAGATGCCACAATAAGATGGCAGCAGGTGTCAGTAACAGAAAATTACTCGACTGCAGTCATTAGACGTTTCATCAGCAAATGCTTGTGAACACTGTTTTAGCGTGGACATTGATATATGGTTCATAAGTATAAATAAGGAGTTTTTAGTCTGGATCTTTCATTCTCTGTTGTGGTGCCTGATTCACACGTTGGTCTTTTTGTCTGACAAATACTATCACCTAATCATTTTTAACATAGGTGTTCATAACAGCACCTTAAACAGAAGGTCAGAAAAATCAAAAGAGAGTTTGTTGCCAAAAACTTGATTTAGACACAAGACATTTGGCACTCAAAATAGAGAATAAAACAATTAATGGCAAGTGCTATCTGAGCCAGGTCTGCTCCTACGAAGCCTGTGGATCTGTGACCCACTGACAGACGTGATGAGGCTCTGTGCCTCAGAGGAGAAATGATACAACGGAAGCAAAATCCTCAGAAGCTTCAGACTGCGTGACGAGACTGTGTTTCATCTCTGAATCAAATGTGAGCGCAGCAACAACAGAAAGAACTGGAATCTACATCTATGATCTTATGTGGAAAACATCTGCAAAATATATATTCATATATAAAAGACAATCTATATGCATCTAAAAATTTATTTTTCTGTCATGTTATAATCATTAATTAAGACACTGTTTGTGAATCTCTCGAGGTCTGGTCTAAGACTTCTAAGTGGAATGTCAGTCGGTCCTCTGGGCTTGTGGTGCTACGGTGCATCTGTTATTTTGGGGCAGTGCAGGGTGAGGAGCGATCAGTTAATAGCTTTTCTCACAGCACTGTGTCATAATGCTGGGCGTCCTTTGCATAGCCTTTTGCAGGACTCCATTTCAGTGTTAGAAGCTGCACAGAAAGAGCCTGCTCTGAAGGCACAGCATGCCCACCCTGGGGTCTGTCCGGTCCAGCCAGCACAGGAATGTAGCGGCTCGATCCCCGGCCTTCCCGACACCGACATCAGCAGCGCTCTCTAGACTTGACAGCACTGTTGTTATCCACTGTGGCAAACTGCTTCAATCAGAGCACAGGAATGGAAAACATGGAAAGGAAGACAGGGAAGCAGGCTTACAGACAAGTTTGGATTCTCTTCCTCCAATCCAAAAAACCCTCACTTTGATGAATGTGCAGGGGTCAGGAGGTGTGACGTCACCGGGGGCCTCTGGGTGAGCTGGTGTGTTGGCTTTCATGTTTTAGGCACCCCAGGGGAAGGGGGAAAAGGGGACCACTGAGGAGGAGGAGGGGATCCTTTTTCCCAGGCCTGTCATGTGACAGCAGGGCCTGTGGTGGGAGCTGCACAGTGTGTGTTAGTCCACGGCCCGGCTGACCAGTTGAGGACAGGGCAGTGGCTCAGAGACTTCCCGGTAAACTGCTGGAAGGGGCGCATCCCTTTCCCCCCACTACTGGTGTCTGGGATCACCTGGGAAGCAGGGCTTGGTTGCTGTCCACCCTCCTCCCCCTCACAGCTCTGTGACATGGAGGGGGTAACTGGGGGTCAGGTGGGCAGGGACCTGTGACTGGAGCCGGTGGATGTGGCAGCCATGGCAGAGCAGGTGGCCTTCCAGTGGATAACAGCGGTGGCCCTCTTCATCGTTTAGCTGGAGACCACAGTCCTTAAAAAAGTGGCATAAAGACAGAAGCATAAACACACCGTGAAAACAATCCATAACTAAACTCATAGGTGTGTGTGCCCTGTCAGTGCAAAATCTGTTTAAAGAAATATTTTGGCATTTCGTCGAGAGTTTCATGAGGATCTTGATATAACTCTAATATCTCTGTAAGAATTTGGAGGCGATTAGCTTAGCTTAGCACAAAGATTGGGATAAAGAGGAAACCGCTAGTCCTGTTCTGTCCAGCAACTCAATATTTAAAAAATAACATGTTATGTGTTATTAATCTGTACAAAGAATCTTTAGAAGCTTTATAGATGCTGTTAAATTTACCTCATCTTTGTACAGGCTCAGGCTAGCTGTTTCTAGTCTTTCTGTTAAGCTAAGCTAACCTGCTACTGGCTGTAGCCTTACAGTTTGTAAACAGACAAGAAAAGTATTGATCTTTTCATCTGACCATTAGAAATGTTGTGCCCAAACATTGAGTCTTATTAGTGGATTTTAAAAGAAAGCTGGAATTACTGAGGGTGTCCTGTTCATAGGAACTGAGGGTTAAGTGAGTTGCAGGATTGACTAATTCATATGTGACCTCAGTCTGCAGATGCTTTACTGGACATACATGTTGAACAATGAGCCTGAAGGCAAAGCTTCAATACAAGTGACAGAAATGAGTTCCCTTCACAGACAGCGTGTGGGTTCAGATGTCCAGGAGGAGTTCTGACGAGTCCCTGTCCTGCCTCATGGTTGTCTTGTTTGACAAAGACAGAAGCTTTGCAAATTCAATGCATTTGGACAAACACACTGAGTCTTAAAGCTTTAGAGAAAAAAAATTTGTGCATGTCCCAGACGAAGAAAACCGCCACTGGGTAGACCCTGAACGTGCTGAAAGGATTATATAAACTGACCAACCAAGCTGCTGCTATCATGATTCAGTCCTGGATAAGCAGCTGAAAATTCATGTATTATAAATGATTTTGCACTCACTGTCTCTTCTGCTCAGTATTGTTGCATCTCATTGAAAAGCCATGGGGGCATGTGCACATTACACAACCTAAAAAACATGACCTTTTTTTTCCCCCTTCAATATGTAATGAATTGACCATCTCTAGGATGATTCAACTCTGGACTTTACCCTTCCTTTGTCCACAAGCACCCCCCTCCACATCCTGGCTGAACTGTCACCCACTGCTTACATAATGATCTGGTCCTTCTCTCTGAAGTGGAATGCCAGCCATTCAGAGAAATCACTCTGTCCTGTCCTGCTCATGAGGATGTCTGTCTCTCAATTCATTATTCACAATGCAGGAAAAATGCTGTGTGGCACGAAAAGTTGAACTGCAAACCATCTGACTGAGGAAAGTGGCAGGATGATTGCCATTTTCACAAGTCTGGTTTACACACGTCCCCAGCTGAGTTCAGAGCTAAACACTGGAATGTGCTTTGTCAATGAGTCACAGTGTTGAGCTGTAACCTTGGGTCGGTATCCATCTGTGTTTTTGTCTTTATGTGTGTGTTTCATTCATTCCACAGCAGACTGCAGTGGTGATTCATGATCTCTGCTAAAAGCAGTCTAGTCTCATCCTACGACTTTCAGTTCTTACCCAGGTTCATTCTGTCTGTGGGCTTGAGTGGATGCACATGTGAATGAGTGTGTAGACTATCAGGTGTGTGTGGCTCCACAGTGTGAATCGTTTCTGTTGATTTTACACCAGCCTGAAAAGTTGAATTATATCCAGCCATTAAGAACTGACTCGAGTCAAATCACAGGCATGATAAACTGATCTTACTCATACGGCGGATGTGTGTGTGTGACTGTGAGAGTGTGTGAAAACAGGCCTCACCTCACAGTGGTAACACTCCACATGATAGTCCTTGTCCATAGAAACTACCCGGATGGTTTCCTCAGAGCCCTGGTGGAACACACATAATAAAGACACGGTAAGAGCCTCCCATTACATCAATGTCTCATTTATGTGATGGTCCAATAGGCAGCAGATCTCAGGTTTGATGCCGGCAGCTGCCACAAGTCCTGAGGCAACACACACAGCCAGCACAGATTGCTCCAAATACAGATTGTTCTAAAGCTAACATAAGGAGAAAGTTGTAGATTTTCTTTTTCAATTTTTTGTTTGTCTTATTTCTTTGTTTTTCCAGTTTATATGAAAGACACTCGTTCTTCCATCCTAGTTTGTTTTTTGTTATAAGAGGCAGTCTTTTTGAGAATTAACCCCCCAAGTCTTCAGATAATTTTGCAGCTGTTGTCTTTATTTTGATAAATTATGACCCAACATATACCAGTACATTTAAAAAACCAAGACGATCCAAGACCTAAGGCACAATTTGTCTCACATGACGAAAGGCAAGATTTTAAGATGCTTTTTCTTTCATTTAGAACAAGTTTCATCGGATGTTTATCTTTGAATCTTCGTAATCAAGCCTGTAACACTGTCCTTATTTTCATAACTAAGACCTTGGTTCCATGAAATCTGCTACTTCTGTGAACACTGAGCCCTGTTAGCCAGACACCATCATGTGTCTCTATAGATGAGAGTGTTCGTATAGATGATGGTGTTGTTGTTTGGTTGGTCAGTTTATTTGGGATCGTTTGCAGTTCAGCAGGCTTCTTACCTGGGCAGGAAGGATGGGCTGGTTGCAGGAGGCACACTTGGGAGCAAAAACCCTATCATGGAAGAGACAACATAAATTACATACTGGAAAATTTCGCTGGTGTCTTTGTAGTGTAAATCAGTTGTTCAAAATAACTACTAAGGCAGTACAGCTTCAAAGAAATAGTCTCAGCAGGAGTAGAACATTGTGCGTTTTGCGGCAAACTGTGCCTCTTACATGTTCCAAACTTTCATTTTGTGCCCAATAGTTTGCCACATCCTGTCATACAGCAATCACAGTTTATCAGTGCAGAACAGAAAAATGAGCTCCTTACGTGTGGTAGTCTTTGACACAGTAGATATTGTTCTCAACGTCCACAGTGAAAGGCACTCCATCTAGACCTTCTTTACACACCACACAGCGGAAGCAGCCAGGATGGTAGGACTTGCCTAGTGCCTGGAGGATCTTGACACCCACGCACACACACAGGCACACACACACAGAAAAAACACAGGAAGATAAGAGTAAGACTTGTGTGTGAGGCTGTGGAGTTCATACAGAAACATACACTCTGCTCCATCGGTGAGGTTTCTCTTAAAGGGAAATAAGGTACAGTATCAAAGCAAATATAAAATTCTTCACTTGTCCTAAACACAGCAATGCTTCAAGAAGATGAGGATTTTTGCACATCGTTCATGCAAACACTTCCAGCTTAACATTCTGTTTGATGAAGCTCTTACCATCTCCATGATGAGGTGACCGCACACAAAACACTTCTCGGCAGTCTGCTGGAAACCAGAGTACTGTAGGGAGGATAACACACAGAGTTTCTTTTATCCTCAGCAGTGAGTTTGGAAGAATTTTCTGTTGACCATGCAATCAGTACAACATGTTCTGCTTCACACCTGATGCATGAACCTGTTGCAGTGCACAGTTTATCTATAGAGGGTGCTGATGCGCGCTTTAAACCATCATGAAAAAGGTTTCCTTCACAAGCCTTTGTCTCTCAGCTGTCATGCTCATCAGGCAGCGTTGACATCTGGCCCCTCAGCTAATTTGTGTTTAATCTTAATTTTCTGAAGACGGGTGCTGTTGTCATGTTCATCCACTTAAATCCGTTTACACTGAGAAGTGTAAGCCAGTGTGCATATTCCCTGCACCAACTGGGTGTGAAGTACCTTTTCTGTGTTACAGGAAACAAAACTCTTTTCCTTTAAACCCCCAAGAGCAGGAAGATAACGAAGTTGACCATCTGCAGCTCACAATTCCCTCGGGGTCGTGACCTGATGACTCAGGGGGCTGGTAGAGGAGGCATGGCTACCAGGTGGAAGTGGGAGATGGTGATGGGCAGGCTGCCCCTTGCCCTGACATCTCCACTACAGATCTACCATCTGCCAATACCCCCCCACCTCAGCCCCGGGACACCCTTGGGGTGATGGGCCCGGCTGGTCAAGTCTTAGTAGCATGAGAGCAGGGGAAGATGATTAGTTTTGTCTCATCATCTGACCTCCAGCATCAGTTTATCACCGTGAGGCAGTGATTGTTAAGTGTGAAAAGGGAATTTAAGTATTTCCTAACGGATCAACACATTCACCTCTAAAGGGAAGTTACTGAAAAACAGGAAGTATTGACAGCAGGGGAGAGCAGTTTTGTGACAGCAGAGAGCAGAGTTGTGAGGATGTTTGGATTATAAAGCTCATTTCAACATTATGATAAGGGGAAGCTTTTGTAAGCTCCTTGCTCCATGTTAAGAAATAATCTTGTAGCATCATAGTTAAACATTCTTCATAGGAGCATTACAAAACATAATGATCAGAAATGTAATTCTTTAATCTTGTTAAGTTTGTAAACATTTTAGTATTCCAACAGCACATGAAGGCTTTGTGAGAACAGGCCTTGTGTCTGCCGTGTTTACCTGCAGCAGATGGACCAGAAGCCTGAGAGCTACAGCTGTCCTCCTCCCACTCATATTCTGAGTGTCGGGGAGCAGCTCGTAGGATAATTGAGCTCCTTGGGGAAATTCAGGGGAAATTAGTGTGAATTGGAGGGGTGGTGCTAAATTCCTAATTGTGGCAGCAATGTCTGTTTCCTCTGGAGGGTTGCAGAACGTAGTCTGAGATCTTAATCCCTCGCTCTCTGCTCCCCCTGCTCCTCCGTCACCCCAGCGTGAGGCAGTGATACAGTGCTAAACGCTCATCATGCAATCATGAACACACAGGTGACCTACCAGGAAATCCTCCTCACAGTAGACCTTCCCATTGACGTTGTAGAACGCTTTCCCTCGCAGCCTCCGACCTGAAAAGAATGACAACAAATGATATCTATATATTGAAGTACAGAAGAAAATTGGACTTAAAAGAGAGAGCGACAACAAATGAAACAGAACGCGAGCTGACAGAAACGGCCACAGAAAAGTTGCTTTCCAACAAGTCTCATGCTACAGCTAACATTAGCTTGCAAGCTTGTTAGCAGAAGTTACCAACTGCAGCTTTAATGGGCTGCTGCAGACACACTATATTGACGAAGGTATGTGAACACCCTTTTATGCAGTCCTGTTTGGGGATTGTTTTTTATAGTGTGGGTCCAGCTCCTTCATTCCAATAAAAGCAATCTCAAGGCTGCGACGTCATGCAATAATGTTTTAAACAACAATGTACTTCCAACTTTGCATCCCAACAATTTTGGATGGCACTTTCCTATTTGACTATGGCTATGCAATCTTGAACAAAGCTAGTTTCACAAGGAAATGATTTTCTGTTTTGTTTTGTTTTTTTGCAGGAAGCTTGACCCTATCTACCGCATTTGGGATACCGTACAAATTTAAACATGAGCAAGGTCTTCTGACCAAACGTTAGCTCCCTACTCATTAAAGGCCGAGTCTACCCAGCATTTAAAAACACAAATTCTGCAGTGAATACAACTAATACCAATGTATGCACAAATATTTCAGACAGTGCTCAGTTTTGGTTAATTTTGACAGGCTATATCTGACCAATATCAAGCCGTCTTGACAGTGAGAGCTGGGGAGTCTAATAGGGAAGCTACTGCAACTTAATCAGCAATGTTGCAGCATCCACTGACAAAATAAAACTCAGTGGTCAGAGTCAATGCTTCAAATAAATCTTTTTAACGAACACGGCGACCCTAATGTCCTGTTATCCACAAGGCTGTGCTACTGTAACAAGCTAAAGCATTTGCCAACAGACTGTTAGCATGAATCTCACCCCTAAATCTTGATGCAGTTTTCAGTCCTTGATGCACTGAACAGTGAATGTTTTCCAAGAAACAGAACACACATGTCAGAATTTCTGTTAACCTCTGAGTTAAAATACTCAATGTGTCTCTTTTTTAATCTCTATTTTACAACCACAACAGAAGGTCAGCGTGGAGCAGATGGCTGACCAAATGTGGGCGACATCCTGCCTGGGACGACGTTTAATTACTCTGATCATTGATCCCAACAAATTTCTATTCACAACCCATACACACTAAATACAGCAAGCTGCTTTCCAAACCCTCCAAATCTCTCCTCTTTCCTTCCATGTCTTTGTGCATAATTCACACAGAGAGCGACAACAGCAGACTGGAGTCAAGTCACAGTTCTGCACCTTGCATACACATCCGCAGGAGCACGCTCACCGGAGCAGGCCAGGTTCAGCATACTGAGCTTCCAGCTCCGAGTGTAAAGGCCGAATTCCTCTGGGTGAGTCTTCATTCATTAGAATCCCAGCCTGAATCCAATCTAAAAAGAAATTCTGTGGCGGGCTGGTTTCTGCAGCTCATGCCATGCACCCCTCACAGCTCGCCCATTCAAATTAATTTAACAGCAGCGGTGTTTCTCTGGCAGCGTGATAACTTCACCCGAGCCTGGCAGACGAAGCACACGGATCTCATAAATCTGCTGGATTAGTCAGATTTAATTGTCGTCCTGAGCCACCATTGATTTTATTGGTGTCCCAGCATGGGAACCCCCACCCCCCTTCTCCTTTTAACACTGAAATTTATGCAATCGCTGTATTTCACACACAAACACAGTGTCACAATGCTGGGAGATGGCAATACATTAACACCCACATAAATGGCTGGAGCAGCCCAGGAATGCTGTCCACACAATAGGTGAGACTTTTAAGACTTTGAGACTGAGGAGCAATTAGCATTTTGGTAGCGTGGAGCAAAGGGAAAAAAGCAGGATTGAGGAAGAACTCAATGTGAAGCGACACTTAAGAGACAGTGTCTTCAAAATCAAGACTTGGGAGAGGCTGAACTTGCAGGAGCAGTAAGATCATAGTGAACAGTGCAGCAGCAGGGGCTGTGAGGTGTTGCTGTGAGCTCGTCTGTGGCCTCTGCTCTGGAGTTTGAGGTCTGGAAGGTGAACACAAAGGCCTCAGCGTTGATGACTGTGTGGAGCGCTGCTAGGGGAGCGGGCCGACTGAGCAAACGGGGACATTCTTTCTGCCTGAGGTCACTAGCTGGTCCCATTCAACCCCCCACACCTCTCCAACACCCGCTCTCTGCCCGCTTCCCTCAACGAGGGAGAGGGGGGGAGGGCTCCATGCCTGCCTCTCTCTCCTCTGGCCTTTTGTCACCACACAGAGAGCCTGAACCTCCTCACAGTGCAGCAAGTGACAGAGCCAGCAGCTCCACTTACAAGTTACTATCTGCAGGTTTACAAAGGCCATTTCAAAGCTTCTTCAACACTGTGTGGAATATGATTTATTGAGGCACAATGTGCACAATGTGAGCTCTGAATAAAAACTTACGGACAAAGGCTGAAGCCTCCTTTCACTACTAAAACAGATCTATTTGGAAGTTTATTGGTAACACACAAAAAAAGTAATTTTATTTTTTTCATGGCTCAAAACTGACCCTAACCAGCTGAAACACACAATATCGAATGCACAACAACATGTAATCAATCATATAAATGGCAATTAATGACAAAATGATTACCATGGCATAATAAAGACTGATTTTCTCCTCTGGCTCTGAGTGCTCATTTTACGGTCACAGTGTTACTGTAAAGGCTTTAAGTCCCTGACCTCTACTCTCCTTAATGCTGGCTGCTTTTAATTTCTGGTCATTAGGAATTAGAGCTTATTCTGCTAATGCTCTCACTTTGAATGATGGGGTTGCTATGGAAATGAGCTCTGGTCTGGTGAAATAGGACCAATGTGTCAGCAGTTCAAAGGTTTTACTCAGCTACATTTCCCTCTGGTATAGCAGTCGTGTTCACATGGAAGAAACTGAAATGTACTTGAAAATCACGAAGTCTGCACATTTACTGGTAGCAAAGAAGGTTGTATGGAGAAAGAGTTTTCTCCAGATGTTCAGACCAAAAAAGTTCAACACCATGAATCCTCCGAGAAATCAATGAGGGGGCTTAGAGCCTTTGATCATGTGGAATATCTGTTTTTTTTTTCATGGCAACTGAAATAAAATTAGAGGTAACTTTTCAGCTCTAATCACAACCCTTATAAAGAGAAATTACCACTCCAGAGTGAGTTCTTTATTGTTACATCAGAAAAATGTGTTGCTGTTTTTTTGTTTGTTTGTTTTTTTAAACTTTAATCGCACTCAAGCCTAAATCAGACTACTGTGGCAAAGAACCGGTGCACATACTTGATTTACTGACAACTTGATACATGCATGCCTTAACTAAAGTTTTCCCAGTTCCACTTTATCCAAAACCAACAAATTTTCTCAAGCAAATATTTTATGTCTATATAATATATTCCAGTTACGTTCAAGGTAGGGATTCAAGTGTGTTGATCCGAGAGAAGATGACAGGTTTCTTTATAAGCAGCCTGAGACGAAGGTCGACCTTCGGGGGTTAACTTGGAAAAATAAAAAAATGAAAGCATTATAAACACAGTGGCCATATTAGCCAGAGTGTAAATCTCTTCTCTGGCCAGCTAAGGTGCGATCAGCCTCACCAGAATTCCAAATATACAGTGCTATATGAAGTCACAAGGTGTTATGTGTTAGTGTGTCTTTATTCCACCTTCACTTTTATGCTTCAAAATGATCAAGGTGTTGCCACACTGTCTTCAGGTGAGGTTGAATCTGCTGTGGTGAATAAAATATTGCTGGCATACATTTTTGAATACTGATATAGTTTGATTTGTCTACATAAATGGTGGACTTCACATTAGAAAGCACTACATCCACACTGCAAGTGCTGCTACAAAACTGGGTAGCATCAAGTCACATCTCATGTGGAAGTATTCGTCAGCTTCCTCATGGTCAGACGCCTGCTGATGTGTCAGCATGTGATGACTGTTCCTCTTTGTTTTGTCACTTTCAAGAGTGTTCATCTTGGCATTAAATTAATTTTCTGTTTACATCACACTCAGAATTAAGCTACATTCAGACCAAATCAGGTGATAAGGCGAAACGTTGCAGGGCTGTCTGGCGGTGGGAGTGGCACCCCTTAACATAACAGGACTCATGGTGTGACGTCAAGTTGTGTACTCTATTCCTCCCCTGATCCAAGGGTGGTGGTCGATCACTGGAAGACGGCCCCTTTACACGATTGGCAGCCACAGTGTGATGTAGGGCTGCATTTCTCCTAAAGTTGAGCCTGTCTCAACTATTTTCGCCTCGAATCATTTTAGGCCGCTTCAGTCAAAACAGAATAGCCTCATTCAGATGAATGCAGAAACTTGTGATTTCGCCAGATCACCTGATTTGGTCTGAATGCAGCATTGGAACTGTAATCTCTGAATGAGCAACTATTTGCTTTAAAAAAAAAAACAAGTTAAACACAGCGTGCTGAATGATGTGGGCAGGCTCATGGAATCTTTGTAACTGAACACAAAACACGACACATCCTCAAGTATGACATTTCTGGCATTGCCTGACTGACTAAACGTGTGGCTTCCATTACATTTTTGTCACCAGCTGCAGCTGAAATGTAACGCATTCACATCTGTGATTCTGGCTGTGCAATCAGGTTGATGAGTCAGAATGTGCAACAGCTTCTAAAGCATCCAATCACAGTCCAGACCTGATGATGAATGAAAGAGCACACAGCATATCAAAATCAGCTTTCATCCTGCTCTGGCCGCAGCCTCTCCAATGCAGGTAAAGACATTGTTTTTACATCACTTTCTAAAATCGTGACACCCATAGTGATGTCTTGTTGTTGCTGACAACAAACCAGTCTATGATTAGTGTTGCTCTTGCTGTTTGGATGCACCACTCTGTCTTTCTGTTCTCTGTCTCTGGCAGAGGAACCAGAGCTCTGGCCTGGCTAGCGGAGCAGATAAATGTGGTGATTTGCTCACAAAGGAGCTTCAAACGGATTTTTTACACTGTGCCATGACAGGCCTGTGCGGGCCTGCAGTCTTGCAACAAGATTTTGGAGTATTTTCGGAGAAAATTCAGCCGTGGAGGGCTCAGGCAGCAGCAGCAAGCATATCATCCACCATGAATGATGCAGTCCTCCACTTAAATCAGTAACATGTCATCTCATGTTCTGACCAGTGAATGCTGTCATGCCCCCTGAGCCAATCAAAGCAATTCTAAAACCAAAGCACAAATATTTCAGCACTGTTGTACTGTATATCATGCTCTGATTACAAGATAGTTACACAGATTTTTCCCTGTAAGAGTTTCTGGGTCTGTGTCATATATTCAGCATTGAACATCTCAAATTTTCACTTTCCAAACAGGTTTCAGGCATGATTGGGTGGCACTGTGATCATTTCTAACCTGATTGATATTTGCAAGGAATTCTACAAACTGTGACCTCTTCTGAGTGGACCAAAGTGGACACACAGTGGACGATGATGGACAGATCTACAAATGGGGAGGACTTTTAAAACTGCAACCACACGGCTAATGTTGCTTTTGGGTTTGAAGTACAGCTGTGGGGGAAATGCTGGCGGAAATGTGGCAACGACTGCAGAAAAAGCAGATATGGAGAGAGAGAGATAGATAGATAGATAGAGAGAGAGAGAGAGAGAGACGGAGAGAGAGAGAGAGAGAGAGAGAGAGAGAGAGAGACAGAGAGAGAGAGAGAGAGAGAGAGCTTTCTTTCTAGAGCTCTCCTGGTAAAATAATGCTACTAATATCCCCTAGTCTCTGATGCAGCTATTTTCTCATCATGTAGCCTGAGTGCTTTTGAGATTTGAAAGCAGATGAGCTGTGAAATCTCAGCTAATGTACTTTTGTGTTTTAAAATTAGACAAAAATACACAACTCTCAAAACATTATTAAAGCCATGTCACGTTCTGAAGGACAGGGTGCTGACAATGCAGGAGATATATAAAAAAGAAACTAATACCTGCAGCACAGTGATGAGTTACCGAGTGCCTGTACAGAGGTACAGCTGCAGAAGTTCACGTTAGTGCCAACTAATAAACACCAATCAAAGATTAATTCACAATGAAATTAACTGAGCTGCTGCTCAAATGGAGGGCAATATCATCACATAGATCCTAGATGTCGAACAGCAGCTTGTCATTCACCAAAAGAAGAGGAGTAACTTAACTGCACTACTTCAAGTTCAAGCAAATTAAAATAAATTGACGGTTTTCAAACACACAATACTGCCACAGGCTTCTTAACATTCAGCTCACTAGCCACCTGCTTATATAAGTTTATTTGAGAGCTACACAGAATATTCAAATTTCAAAAATCAATTTTGAAGCTATCTGAATCCGAATCATTTCCTCGACGCTGATTTTCATCCTTACACGCATTGTTCTTCCACCAGTCAACCTGGTGCAAGCGAGCCTGGGCTCAGACAACAGACTCCGCCCACTCCACTGAGTGGACTTGATTCTGTTGGTCTGGCAATGTGTCCACTTTGAACGATTCTCAGAGGGAGGGGATTAAATTTCCCTGACCCTTCCTCATTGGTCGTCGCCTTTCAAAATTTAATCCGTGTGAACGGTCATTACATTGCCAGGGGGCATTTTACCTACTGTGTGTGTGGAAAAAAGTCTAGTTAGGCGAGACAACCAAAATGTGTCTCCACAAGCTATTATAATCCCATGGAAGTTGTTATATTGTGTTGTGATGTAGCTTCTGATCCACCATGCATGGTGGAAAGAGACAAATAAACATTTTTCACTTTAAATCACATCACATTGTCACCGTGAGTAGACAGCGGGACCTACAGGGGTGCTTCCTGCCTCTCGCTACCAACAACAGACCGGGACAGACGCTGTACCCCGAAAGCCGGAGCTGGTGCGAAGGAACATCAGTTTAAACAGACGTGTCGCGGCTCATTTTCCACATATAAATTCTGCCTTTCTGAAAACTCATATCAATGACACCACATACAACCACATTACTGGTTTTGATCCTTTAACGTGGCTTTGTCAGTTTGAATGTCAGATATTTTTTGGCAGACAGCTTAGTCCCACCTGTAGCTTCCAGACCTTGACTTTCATTGGATAATTCATTGCCCTTTCAACAAGTGGAGTGGGTGGAGTTTAGTCCCGGCCCAGGCTAGGTGCAAGCAGCTGTGGTGGTTGGGGCTAGAGCCACAAGAAATTTTCAGTGAGGGAGAAGGAGTAGATGTGCCTTTAGCCCCCTTTTTTTAAGAGCTTTTTATAACTATTTTATGTTGAAAACCAAAGCTAAACAAAATATTTATAAGTATTTTTTCAAAATGTGTCTGGACCTTTAATGTGGTTTGTATGACAGCTTCCACAGTTGGCGTATTGCCTGACTCTTATTACAATCTAATTATTTCTAATAACGCTGAAATAATTAGTGTGCATGTAAACACGCTGTGTGACTCCAAACACAAAACACAAAGGAACTGAACATTCCTTATTTTTCACGTTCTAATTTCTGCTGCCTGGCAGCCAGGTGCAACTGGTGGCGCTGAAAGATTTGAGAAATTCAAGCCCCTGAGCTCTATTATCCTGCCAGTGCTTTCAGAGGCCGTTTGGAAAACTGTAACACAGAAATGAGTCATCAGCCTTGTGGCTGACAGTGTGCTCACCCAGCCCAGAGCAGCATGTTTATTTATCTATTCATTTATTATTATTATTATTATTACTTTGTTCGGAGAAGGCGTGCCTATTTAAAAAAAACCCTGACTCACAGTCACACAAACGTAAAAATTTATTCAAGTTTAAGTGCCGTTCTGTGGGAAAATTTATTCAGTGTCAGAAGCTAAATCCATTCTGCTACAATTAAAGTAGCAGAGGGACACAAGCGTTTTGTTTAATGGTACTTTAACTGTACCTGCGACCAGGGCGGTGGGGGAAGTACATCATGCATGAAAATGTGCATCAGCACATGCACTACCTTTTTAACCTGTGTACAAAACAAAAAGAAATAGTAATATTTAGTTTTCTTAAAAGTGAAAATCCAAACTGAATTGACCCTAGAACTCTAAAAACTGTGTGTATGTGTCTGCACGTGTGTGCATGCACTTCTCCATGCATGTGCAGTTAGTTCAATGTGAGCTCATGCCAGGCCTGCCCCCCTCTGATAAGCAGGTCTGGTACACTTTTTGACTGTCTGATTGAGGTCCTCCAGGGAAAGCAGGCTGAAGTGGAGGGGGGTAGTTTGCATTCTTGGCCATTTCATGAAAAAAGGGTGCAACCATGGGAGTGAGCCAAGAGGAGGGCTCAATTATGCATGGTTAAACAAAGCCCAAGGCTACCAGCAAGCAATGTCTCAGCAAACTCGGGCTCACTCTGGAACTCCAGACTCCAGGAGGACCCAAGCCGGGGAAAAAAAAAATAAGTAGAAGAAAGAAACCAAAAAAACAAACAGGAACATAGAAACATTGCTCCTGATAAATCACTAGATTGTGTTATGACAAGTGCAGGCACTTTGGAACTAAACTTCTCAGGAGCACTGCAATCCACTGCTTACAAGAAAACATTCCCATTCACATGAGGTCAAATGATACATTACAGAGTTTACCCTTCCAATAAACCATCTCAAGAGGCGAGATGGCCTGTGAAGCTATCAACAACGACCTGCCTGGAGCTCAGAAAACGACTTGTTAACTAATGCTGGACATGATTTCTCCAATAAACGCAACAGTAATTCTCTCAGGAGCTGTCTGCGGTTTTTGTCTAACAGCAATAAAGTCGCACATAGCTGTTTTATGATGTGATTAACCCCCTCGGCAAAAGTAACTCAGTCATTCTTAGAGAGTATTTTTAGTCTAAGGGGGAAAGGGTCTGTTTGCTTTACAAATGAGTTTGTTTGAAAGATTCCAGTGTTGAAAACAGTTTTCTGAGAGCAGCTAGCTAAAAACAAACCCTCAAACAGCACTTCCACCTTCCAGAGATCAGAAGCTACTTTTCCACAGCACCCCACAACATCAGCAACTGGACACTACGCATCTGGCCCCTCTTTCTTCAGAAACACAATAAATCGGAAAGTATGTGGTTTTGGTTACATGTAAATTATAGGCAGTTCTTCCACAGCCGGAGGGGGTGGGGCTCCAGATCACTATCCATGTATAGAACACTTATGAATGGAAGCAACCTGGCTAAAAGGCTCTCTCCCGACATCTTCCTCTTGTTTCCCCGGGAAACAGAAGAGGAGGGCTGGAGTCGGGTGACAGGGACATCCAAACACACACACACACACACACACACACACACACACAATCAACACTGTGAGTGCAAGAACAGATTTAATTACAGTCCAAATAATGTCAGTATTTGTTTCTTTGTAGAGTTTTAGCTTATTTTAGCTGCAAAAAGAACTGAGCTGCCCTGTTATTCCACTGAACCCCATCTGTAACACAACCTCTGACAGCAAGCTGGTGATACTAATGATGATTTTTCAGCAGCGACAGCAGCAGCTGAAGCTTATAGCGATGTGGTATAAAAGAAGACAGAAATGTGCAGACAGAGAAGGTGGGAAGCAGGACATAAACTGAAGCTGAAGCATCAGTACACATTTTCCCCCAGTTTTCTACATTTTCTGACAGATGCTGTGTCGCAGACATACTGTTTTAATTACTTCATTGAATTTTTCATCTACGTTTTTCAACTGTATATTTTCAAACAGTGAAGGAGAGTCTGTCTATGCATTTTATTTTGAAAACAGTCTGTCTCACATGTTCCTTTGCCTTACAACTGAACAACATTCAGCCCATTTCATAGAAAATGCCGAGATTTACATCATGTGTTGCTATTCAGCCACAAAAATACCAAGATATGATTTTGTTCCACATCGCTCACTCTTTGCTGCCTGTGTATGAAATATATCTAAGGCAAAAAAATACATTTGAGGCATCAGCCTGATGATTTTCAATCACCTGAAATGCACTAAAGCGCGGTGGCACATCAACAAACTTCATACCCATAATCCATCACAGCCCACATCTTAGATTTTTTTCAGCAATGCAAACATAACCAGTAGGTTATGACATATTGCAATATCGTGACATTATCGCATCGTGACTAAGGTATGGTGATAATATCATATCCTGGGGCCTCTGGCTATTCCCTCCACTAATGACCAATCAGAGGAGGGATTAGGACTGAAGGCCTCGTCCTCGTCAAGATTAAATCTGACTAACACGCGAACAGACAGAAATTATGAGTCCTCAGCAGAGCCACCCAATGCAGACAAAAAAGCCAAACATGGTGTTGTCTGTGGAGGTTTTTTTTAAAAAACGTTAACAGAGGAAGTCAACACAAATGTTATTTGGAAAAAAAGATCTGCAAGAGTTTGGAGAGGAAGGAAAAGTAGTGATGTCAGTAGGTGTCAGTTAGGTCAAAGCTAACTGAATATTAAATCATCCATTTTTGCTCACTAGTTTTCTTTTTTTATATACATAAAACACGAGATTATAAGTTTTCATTATCAGCCATGAGAGGCAGGTTATTATCGGTTATCGGTATTGGCTGAAAACCTTTAGTGCATTTTGTACATCCCCAGCTATTGTGAGTGGACCTACTCTTTAAGCTGCACATTTCCTCACTCTTTGTGAAAAACATGAACTGCTCAAAGCAACTGTTACAGCAGCTTCCCTGAAGACCAGAGGTTTTTTAAACTGTGAGTGTTGCAGGATGTTGCATGGAGGGTGAGAGGTTTGTGAGATATCATACACAGATATGTGAAAAATTGGTAGTTGTGGTTAGTCCCGGTGATCTGGCCCACTTATCAAAGTCCGCAGCTGCAGCAGCTGTTGTTCCTTTCAAACCATTTCTGCCCTACAGATGCAGTTAGTGTCCAAATTCACACCCTTTTTAGTTTTCTGAGAGCGCAGGCATCAGATTTAGTGCAACAAATATAATCAGAACAGTGGGGCTGTACAATCAATTACAAAATTTAATTGAAACTGCAATAAGGACTACTACAGTTTTTAAAGAGCGCAGGGCGCAATATTTGTTCAGAGAGAAAGAGTGTATATATATATATATATATATATATATATATATAAACATTTAATTCAAATACTGTGTGGTGCAGAGTTGTTTTGGCCTACACATTGTTTTCTACCGACATGAGCAAACATCTTTATTTGATGCAGATCCCGGCAGAAATCACATCATAATCACTTTAATATGTTTTTTGATGAAAATGAGAATCATTTTGCAGAAATAACAATTTTAAAATCATATCACAACTGCAATAACAGTCCAAATAATCACTGTTAGATATTTTTTTCAAAATTGTGCAGCCCTACTGAACAGGTAACACGCAGTAACTCTGGTTAACCCGCCTGATCTTCAAATACAGAAAGCAGACTGCAGAGCAAAAAGTAGGAAACCAATTACCCGTTTCTGACATTTCAAAACTGCTACCAGCAAGAACACTACGGAAATGTCAAAATACTCACAACACAAATGACAGTCATCACCTCTTGAACGTTTAAAGTAAAAACCCAAGAGGTTCAGCGAAGGTCTTTACACACAATGCGGCTCTGACCAGAATCCATACAGAGGCACAGCAACAGCTAATGTAGGATTTTTCTGATAAGCAGTTTTTGGGAATGGACTTTGCTTCAGGTTGGCAGCAGATCGTCATTATGGAAACGGTTATGCTCACATGTCAAACACCTTGAGGAGGGTCGTCGTCCACATTTGCATGATGGATGATGAACCAGATTTTACTATTAATTCACAGCGCTTAAGGTTTTTACTTACCACAGGAGCAGCAGGTGAAGCAGTTTGTGTGATACAGGTTCCCCATGGCCTGACAGGCCTGGCTGGCTCCGTAGACGCCCTTCCCACATTTGACACAGATACCTGTTAGAGACATGAGATCAGTTGATCAGTGCTGTGTATAAACACTAATCTACCTCTGCTTTATGACTACTGTTATACTCAGGAGTTCTGAGTGCATGTTGTAGCATTCGATAAAGATCTTGTCTGATATCAGTGTGCAACATTAGAATCAAACAAATGCCGGATATGCTGCCAGCTTTGATGAAGCTTCGCTGGAAAGCTGATCAAAAAAGTGGCTGCCAAACCATGTCTGCATGAATAAATGAACGAAATTAAAAATGAAATAATTGATGTGCTACAAATGTCATTGCTGCTTAACTTCCAGGGACATATTCCCTGTTCCCTCCGCAGCTTTTGAAGCCCAACATCACAATGAAATTCAGAGAAGTCAAAGCATGTCGAGCTCTGACACCAAACTGTGTCACACAACATGAACCAGCTACTACAGATTGTGTAGCTGTGTGCATGCTGAAGATGTGGGTAAGCACTGAAAGTTTCAGCTTGTGTAACAAAAGATATATCTCTTAAATCGATTTCCATTCCAGCAGTGTAAGTCCAACCCAAACTTCTGCCGTTTCCATGCATTACATCAGTCTGTCTGAAGGCACACTGCTTCAGGAAAGCGGATGATTATTTTAAAGTGCACTGAAAGGAAATGCAGTGGATGTGAGGGAATTGTCAGGAAGGGAAGGCCAAATAGATGGTGTGCACCAACAACAACTTTGTGCTTTTCCTTGTTGCCAGGAAAACAGGCTGATGGAGGGCAAGCAAGGTCAGTGAGTGTTGTTACACTATTTTATCACAGTAAGAAACTTTTGCACTGCTGAAGTGATTTTTAAGTGTTTTGAACCACGCTGTAAGTCTATTTTAACTATAGTATAAAACCTGACATGGCTGGTTTAATCAATTTTCTAATGTATTTTGACTGTAAACAGGATTTTAGAAAGAGTGAAGTTATGAGTCCAACTCCAACAACACACTTCTGCCTCAGTTTCTGAGTGGGCACCAAACATGTTTGCTTGATTAGTCACGGAAAACACAAACTCAAATCTTAAGTATCTCTCCATACTGGAGA